>JAKZAP010000017.1:4686767-5151765 GCA_023053575.1 Branchinecta lynchi
AGTGCCATATAGCGATTGCAATTTCTGTCCGTCCGTCGGTCTGTCGGTCTGTCGGTCTGTCCAGGTTTTGCTAGTTCGGGCACTTCCACATAAGCTAGGACGATAAAACTTGGCAGGCATATCAGGGACCCCAAATGATTAAGTTGGAAATAGTCACTTCCCCGATCCGAGCACCGTGGGGGGAGTGGAGGGAGGGGGAATCCGGAATCTTGAGGTATTTATAACTTTTGAACGGGTGATCGGATCTCGATGAAACTTGATATTTGGAACGACCTCATGCCTCAGACGACCCACTTAAAATCCGGACCGGATCCGGTGACTTTTGGGGGGAGCTGGAGGGGGCAACCGGAAATCTTGGGAAACGCTATGAGTGGAGGGATCGAGATGAAACTTGGTGGGAAGACACCTAGCAAACACTAGATACATCATTGACATAACCGAGCCGACTCGGGCACTGTGGGGGAGTGGAGGGAGGGGGAATCCGGAATCTTGTGGTATTTATAACTTTTGAACGGGTGATCGGATCTCGATGGAACTTGATATTTGGAAAGACCTCATGCCTCAGACGACCCACTTAAAATCCGGACCGGATCCGGTGACTTTTGGGGGGAGCTGGAGGAGGCAACCGGAAATCTTGGGAAACGCTATGAGTGGAGGGGTTGAGATGAAACTTGGTGGGAAGACACCTAACAAACACTAGATACGTCATTGACATGACCGAGCCGATTCGGGCACTGTCGGGGGAGTGGAGGGAGGGGGAATCCGGAATCTTGAGGTATTTATAACTTTTGAACGGGTGACCGGATCTCGATGAAACTTGATATTTGGAACGGCCTCATGCCTCAGCGACCCACTTAAAATACGGACCGGATCCGATGACTTTTGGGGGGAGCTGGAGGGGGCAACCGGAAATCTTGGGAAACGCTATGAGTGGAGGGATTGAGATGAAACTTGGTGTGAAGACACCTAGCAAACACTAGATACATCATTGACATAACCGAGCCAATTCGGGCACTGTGGGGGAAGTGGAGGGAGGGGGAATCCGGAATCTTGAGGTATTTATAACTTTTGAACGGGTGATCGGATCTCGATGGAAATTGATATTTGGAAAGGTCTCATGCCTCAGACGACCCACTTAAAATCCGGACCGGATCCGGTGATTTTTGGGGGAGCTGGAGGGGTTAACCGGAAATCTTGGGAAACGCTAGGAGTGGAGGGATCGAGATGAAACTTGGTGGGAAGACACCTAGCAAACACTAGATACATCATTGACATGACCGAGCCGATTCGGGGGGGAGTGGAGGGAGGGGGAATCCGGAATCTTGAGGTATTTATAACTTTTGAACGGGGGACCGGATCTCGATGAAACTTGATATTTGGAAAGACCTCATGCCTCAGACGACCCACTTAAAATCCGGACCGGATCCGGTGACTTTTGGGGGGAGCTGGAGGGGAGAACCGGAAATATTGGAAAACGCTATGAGTAGAGGGATCGAGATGAAACTTGGTGGGAAGACACCTAGCGAACACTAGATATATCATTGACATAACCGAGCCGTGCCTACTCGTAACAAGTGCCATATGAGCTCGTAGCTCTTGTTGTGTGTTGTAATTTCGAATATCTAGAAATAAAAATAAATCCAGAGAAAATCCCAGTAAATAGAACTCAGACTCGTGTCCTTAACATTCTGTGCAAAATACCCTCATTTTATGCCTATATGTTAATCTTATTATTTAGACTCTATGTTGCTGCTAAGTTTCTATATCACGCCAGGTCCGGACCACTAGATAGAAAATCACCTGGACATTTGTTTGTCGTATTCGAGCCACCTAGCTGGCCGCACAATTTTTTTGTATCTGAAGTGCACATGCGGGCCACTCAAACGACCTCGGAAACACTTTTTTCAAGGCACCATGAGCCACAATTACTTAATGGGATCGCGCAAAAAAAGAGCTTAAAGTTGAACTGAAAGCCCACTTATTTTTGTATTATTTAACTGAATACTTTGCATTATTTGGATTGTTTTAAGGGATTTTCACTATTTTCTCTAGTATGACGTTCAGGATACTTACGGCCGTCCTCACAACGCAAAGTTCTACTATGACGTGTGAAATCGAAATTTCAATACTGCTTTGAAAGTGGGAAATCGTTTTCGTCAAGCATACAACACAGGTACAAGTGCAAAGAGGTTTAAAAAATCCGTCAGGGAAAGTCCACTATATGAAAATCCATTATTCGTGAATACCGCATTTTCATTCGGTCTTCAAGCTTCTTTAATTGAATAGGTGATAGGTAACTAGATTGGCTTGTCTCAGTCCTGTTGGTTAAACTTTAGGAACCCTAAGAGATGGTAGTTGGAAAAATTGTCTTTCCAGCGTTTAGGACTGCGACCACGTTGACGAGAACCTTGTATACGATTAAGTATAGGCCTAATGTACCATTCGTGTATCCAGACATTGGGCAAAAAAAGGATCCTTCATAGTTTGTCCTGTAAGTTTGTAAGCATTGAACCCCAACGATCTACCTTGCCTTTTAGTTCAGGTTCTTTCACTAGGCTACCACATTATTTATTTATTATTTATTATTTCGATAAAAACAGGAAGCTAAAAGCGTGTCGCTATTAAGGTATTTTCTAAGGAAATTGACATATTGAAGTATTGTCCATTGAAATAAACATTTTTCTAGTGGGGTGCCTATCCTTGTACGATCTACCCTATACCCTGCCACTGCTGAAGACGCTGTTACTCAGTACGTCTGTACTAGTTTGGAAATCATGCTTCCTGATGGCTACCCAGAAGAGTCTCCAAGCATTAGGTTGACCAACTCTCGGGGACTGAGTGAACTAGTCATTAAACAAATCGAAGAAGCCTGTGCGCGACGCTGTGATGACTTTAAGGGTAGTCCTATCCTGTATGAACTGTTTGAGGTTAGTGGTCAGTTCTGAGGGTTTGTGGCTACAATTGTAAGAGATCTGTTAATTTTCTCATCCTTACGTTACTGTTCAGAACCCATTACGACAGCCCACTTTATCGCTTCAGGCCAGAGTATCGGAGGTCAGAACCGAACAGTTTGGCATGGCAAGGCCAATGCTGCACCTTCTCCATACCTTTTTATTGTTGTTGTTGTTGGGAAGACCCTAGCTGGCAGGCAAGTCTCTCCAGTCAACGTTAGATAAGGTTTTTTGTAATGACTATTTCCAGAGGTACAAGAATAGGCACTGTCAGGGAACCGGGAGCCGTACTTTATGTCGTACGGACTACGGTACCGGCAGTTCTCACGAAAATCAAACCATAAGAGCTACGGTTCCGGGATCTGACGTCATTGACTAACGGAAACATGTATCTGCTGACTCCTGTCCTAGTAGTAATAGAAAGAGGTTACGAAAAGTGCATCATACCATGTTTTGTCCGGTAGTCTCACGCAATTATGTGCTCAGAAGCTAGGGAGCAGGTAGGTGATACCGGAAAATATATAATTTAAGCTTGTGTCCCGGTAGTATCTACATAGAATATGGAACTCATGGAATAGTTTGGATGACAGCTAGAATGCCGCGGTTTTCACTGACTTAGAGAAAATAGCATGGGAAACAATCCACTACAGGAACCTATATATTGAGAGCTAAGGTATCGGTAGTAACCATTATTTGGTTGAAAGTGACCAACTCACGGATACAGATGGCTATCTGCTAGGGCTCCAGTAGTGCCAAGAGTTACTAACGGACACTTGTCAATATGAATTTTGACAAGAATTTTATTGTGATTAACATAAATTTAGGAAAGGAACGATTAACATGCTGCGTTATATACAGGCCTCCGAGCTCGAGCCCCAGACGTTTTATATCTAAAGCTGAAGAACGGCTAAATTCGATTCAGAAGAAAAAAATGAAAAGTATAGTAATGGGTGATTTTAATATTGATTTGTACGAGATGAACAAAAATGAAAAAAATATGAATTCGATTGTTCTTGATTAGATGTTTGTACTGCTGGAAAATTATCTATTGCCGGCGTGTACAATTCCGTCGCATATAACTGAAACGTGTGCTTCACTGATCGACAACATTTGCACTGATTTAACTGTGAAGTCATGTAAAGTAATTATTCATGATATTCACACCATTGCTTATTGCTTACTGATGTAATGGTTAAGTCGAGGCCTCAGAAAGGTCATCCAAGTCGCTCAAGAGTTATTAATAAGACAACTGTGGAAAAGCTGAAAGGCCTTCTTTCGTCTACCGATTTCAATGAATGTCTTAATGCTCAAGACATAGACGTCTTCACTGATTCGTTTTTGAATAAATTTACTACAGCTCTTGATGAAGCATGCCCGGCACAATCTAAGAGACAAAGAGCGTGTTCCACCCTACTTACCGTAGTTACTACGCGTGACGTCACGAATTCTGGCTTTTTGCCGTCAAGGCTGGAACGATTTTTCTATTTTCCAGCAGGATCTCACGCCAGGGGCGAATACAGAGATGCGGCTCCCGAGCATGGTAAGCAAATAGTAACTGTTAGTTACTATTCCGACAAGGTTGGAACGGTCAGCGCAGTAACTTTTCGTGAGGATGGAACGGAAATAGTAACTAATAGTAACTATTGTTAGAAGGGTGGAACACGTTCAAAGAGACCGTCAACCAAAGAAACCATGCTAACCCCTGGTCTTTTGCGTTGCATAAGACGTACAAATAAATTATTTCGGAACTTTGTTAAGGATCCAAGAGATGAGAAGCAATCCAGATTCACAGAATACAAGAATATTCTTACCAAATTATTAAGACGGGCAAAGATGAGTTTTTATGATCAAGCGTTCTCCAAAGCCGAAGGATTTCCCAAACGTACTTGGGCGTTGATAAACCAACACCTAGGGAAGACTCCAAGCCGCAATACCTTACCCGATGAGATGCGATCCCCCCATTTGAATTCCACCGTGTCTGGCAAGCGTGAAGTTGCCGAACTGCTAAACATACACTTCTCCCAGATTGGCGAGATTACTGCCAAGTCCTCATCCACAGATGACAATGCATCCTCGCGTAACTTCCGTGAATTTCTACCTCCATCCAGTGAGAAATCAATGTTCATGACACCAGTTATTGCTGAAGAATTAATATCTACTGCTAAGCTACTGAAAAACGGCTCCTCCCAAGCCATGGACGGTACTTCAACTGAACTCTAACAGCGATTATGCCTGTTATAGTGGATGAACTAGTGCATATAGTGAATTTATGCTTTAAAGAAGTTGTCTTTCCTAAGAGCCTCAAAGGTGCGAGAATAATAGCCTTGCATAAAGGAGGCGATCCGGCAGACCCATCAAACTACCGCCCGATTTCCATACTTTCGGCATTTTCGAAGGTAATTGAGAGATGCATGTATAATAGAATTGTAAAGTTTCTAAATGCTCAAGGATTTTTCAGCCCTTCCCAATTTGTATTTAGACGCAATCATTCAAAGGAACACGCGATTCATGTGGTAACCCAATTCGTCCATGACGTTCTCGACAGTGCCGAGATCCCCGCTTCTATCTTTGTAGATATTAAAAAGGCATTCGACACCCTTTCGCACTCTATTCTACTGACAAAGCTAGATAGATATGGTATAAGAGGACCAGCAGATCAGCTCATCGAATCTTATTTGCACGACCAAACGCAATATGTGGATGGAGGGGATGTCGAGTCTTCTGAGGTGATGCAGTCCAATCTTGTTGGAGTTCCCCAGGGATCAATATTAGTCCCTCTACTATTTTTGATCTTGCTGATGCGTTGAAGAATCTGGGCCTCACTGTTCTCTTTGCTGACGATACCGTACTTAGCTTAAAAGCCACCGATGAAGCGGATCTGAAAAGTAAGCTTGCCAATGCAGCCCTTCAGCTAATGGATTGGTTTCACAGTAACAGCTTATGTGTCAACTGGGATAAAACCAAATTTATGATTTACTCTTGGTCCAAGCAAAAATTTCCCGAATAGGAAATTGTAGCCATGGATGGCAAAATCCCGATGAAAAGAACCAGCAACATAAGATATCTGGGTGTATTGCTGGACTCAACGCTATCATTCAAAAACCACAAAAGAAAAAAGAGCTACGAGCTCATATGGCACTTGTTACGAGTAGGCAGTACAAGAAAGTAGATGAGAACGTGATAAAATACACCCGCCATCATAAAAAGGCGGTTTGGAAATAGAAGTAGGATATTTTGTTTCACTCACGTCCGAGCAGTTCCGGCATCGTCTCGATTATCAAATGCACATGACTGTTCAAACTTCCAAGTTTCAGCCTAATAAATCCACTAGTTTGATCCCTAGACGTGCTACAATATTTCCGGTACTCCCTCCACCTCCCCCTACCGTGGCCAAATCTGGTTCGGACTAAAAAAATGGATCATCTAAAGTATCTTCTTTTATACCACCTATCAAGTTTCGGTCGAATCTGAGCATTTATGGAAAATTTTGGTACCCCCTCTCCCCACCAACGTTGTCGGATCCGGATCCTTGCCCAAAATATGTCATCTAGGGTATATGCTCTCTCTAAGTTCTATGTTTCATTTAAACTGATGCACTCGTTTCACTCCTATGCGAGCCTCAAAGTTTACGGCAATCTCCCTCCAATTCCCGCCACTGTGGCCGAACAGGACTTGAAAACATGAACGTCATATCTCCTAATTCCCTCTTCCTGTCCATCAAGTTTCACTGAAATTGGAGCATAGCCTATCTGCAAGTTTCCAGTACCCTCCCCCCCCCCCCCTACCTTGGCCGCATCCGGCCCGGACGCCAAATAACAAATCTAGGCCGCATAAACTCGGCACTGTCGAACTTCCATCTCATTCGGGCCATTCGTTTGGTTTTTGTGCATGTCAAAAGTCCCCCCCCCCCCAATTCCCCCAACCGTGGTCGCATTTGTTCGAACGCATCTTTTACATGTCGAGGCCATCGATTCTTATCACCCATTTGTTTGACCCTAGTTGGTCGTATCCTAGTTTAAATAAATAAGTCAATTAAGTCGGGTCGCTAATATGCCTGCAAAGTTTCATTGTCTTAGTACTTCTGGAACTATTCTAACCCCCGTCTAACGGTATTCCAGGAAACCCCCTCTACACCCCCCCACAGAGCCCCGAAACCATCTGGCTCCGTCAAATTCGGATCTAGGCCTAATGCTTGTTCTCTCCATTAAATTCCGTCCCAGTCCCTCTGCTTTAAGCGTTTCTTGAGTTTTCCGCCCCCCCCCCCCATCCCCACAGGTATAACCCGACTCGACCCGGACTTAGTACTGAACATCCGAGGCGATAGCTCTTTCCACCATCCAAGTTTCATTCAAATCCGATCACCCATTCAAAAGTTATACACGCCACTAGATTCCGGACTCCCCATCCATCCACTCCCCCCACTATGGTCGGATCGGGGAAACGGCTGCTCTCAAGTGAACCTGTTCGGATCCCTGACATACCTGCCAAGTTTCATCGCCCTAGCACATCAGGAAGTATGCCGAACTCGCGGGATCGCTAGAAATCCGGACCCCCCCCCAACTCCCCCAGAGTGCCCGGACCTGGTCCGCTTATATCAATGACGTATCTAGGACTTGTGCTTGTTCTTCCCACCAAGTTTCATCCCGATCCCTCCACTCTAAGCGTTTCTCAAGATTTCCCGTTCCCTCTTCCAACTCCCCCCAGTGTCATCGGATCCGGTCCGGATTTATAGTGGGACGTCTGAGACACGAGGTCTTCCTAAATATAAAATTTCATCAAGATCCGATCACCCGTTCAAAAGTTATACACGCCACTAGATTCCCGACTCCCCATCCATCCACTCCCCCCACTATGGTCGGATCGGGGAAACGGCTGTTCTCAAGTGAACCTGTTCGGGTCCCTTATATACCTGCCAAGTTTCATCGCCCTAGCACATCAGGAAGTATGCCGATCGGGTGTCAAAGCAAATAAACTTCCCTTTCCCACCTCCTCCTTTCCCTTATCTGGGTACCGCAGTGTAACATATAATTCTACTACTGGCGACGACGCAGTTTCGCTTGTATCATCAATTCCAGTAAAAAATAGATTTGAGCCCCTCACTTACAGTGATATCATGATTCCTACGGTTGGGAGCTGGAATTCTTTGGCACCTCCTCCTGTTTGCCCGATTGTTTTGGAAAACAGCTTCTCATCCATCCCTCGTACTCAGCTTCCTGGAAAATCTAAATCCCATCCGCGTCCTCCTACTTCCGCGTCAAATCGTTCGCCAGATGAAAAGGGTTGTCCTGGGAGTCCCACCCGGGAGCATACAAATAATAATCAACGGTATCACTTCCCTCGCCTCTTATTAAGTAATGCAGAAAGCCTTAACTTTGATAAACTTATTGAACTTGAACTTACTGCAAAAAATTTAGCCTCAGATTTAATTTGCATTACTGAGGTTCAGTCCCAGAACACCGAAACTTTGAAGATGGCTGATTTCCGTGAGTTTGTTAAACTTCGACCACATGACCATAAGCTTGGTAAAAAGGGTGGAGGAGTTTTGATTTTTTGCCGTAATAATTTGTCACCTAGCGAAGTAAAAGTTCCCGGTATTAATGAATATGATGAAATGATTTGGATAAAAGTTAAACCAAAAATTTTACGTCGCCCCTTCAGTAACATTATTGTGGGATGCTTTTATTATTCACCGGGCCAAAAATCAGAGCAGCGAAAAGATTTCTTGGACAAACTTCATGCATCTCTTGATTACCTCCAGTCAAAACATCCTAACGCTGGGATCCTGCTTGCTGGGGACGGAATGAGCTAAACCTCAGTAACCTTTGTCGGGGAGCAAATTTAAAACAAATCGTTAATATTCCAACGACAAAAGGTGGCACCTCACTCGACATAATATGCACAAACATGCATGAATTTTATCAAAAACCCAATTCCCTCCCCCCGCTTGGCGGAAGCTACCATTTCACGTTATCACTAAACCCAATACAAGGCCTGATTCCAAAGTACAAGTTTGATGGATTTAAATACCGTCCAATTACCGATGGTGGCCTGCTTAAGTTTGGGGCATGGCTGTCAGAGGAGCAATGGGATGATGTCCTTGCTGCTGATGATTCTAATAAGAAGGCCGAAATTTTTCAAGAAAAGCTTCTTAATAATTATGTCCTTCACTTCCCAGAAGTCAAAAAGAAAAGATGTTCTAATGATAAGCCGTACGTGAACGATGCACTGAAAAATTTAATCCGCCAAAAACTAAGGCTATTCCGTCAAGGAAAAATTGAAGAAGCTAACCTATTAAGAAAATGTATAAAAAAGCAGATCCGAAAAGCTTCATCCGAGTACTACCGTAACAAAGTAAGCGAACTCTTCAAATCCCGACCAAAGCAGTGATACAACACAGTCAGGAAAATTAGCGGTAAAACGGTCAAAATTGTTGATTTCAACCTTGATGAACCGCCAGATACCACAGCTAATTCGCTAAATAAACACCTTTCGGCTATTGTGCAAACTCTTCCTCCTCTCCCAAGTAATACCTCTTTTCCCCCATTACCAGATCACGTTATCCCAGCAATACTACCTGTGGATGTTGAAGCAAAAATCCGTAAACTAAAGAGAACTTTAATATGCCCCCTTGATATTCCGATTGATTTGGTCCAAGCATTTCCCGATAAACTATCAAAACCTTTGTCAGATATTTTCAACACGATAACCAAAAGCGGTTTATTCCCTGATTGCTGGAAAAAAGGGTACGTTACTCCCATACAGAAGAAAGGGGCTAAACTGGATTTTAGTGGAGTCCGTCCTATTACTCTTACACCGATATTTTCCAAAATGTATGAAAGTTTTGTAGCAGATTGGCTCAAAGAAACGATCCATGATTTAATAGATGAAAACCAGTTCGGAAACATGAAAGGTTTATCGACGACACATTATCTGGTTAGCCTTCTCGACACTGTATATAAACTACTTGATGAGCCTGATACATGGCTGAATCTTATTTTAGTTGACCTCCAAAAAGCGTTTGATCTTGTTAGTCACAATGTTTTAATTGAAAAATTATTAAATGAATTTAAAGTACCACCTTTTCTAGTTAATATCATTGCATCTTTTCTGTCAAATAGAAGTCAAGTTGTAAGGTATAAAAACATTTATTCAGATGCACTTCCTATTTCTTGCGGTGTTCCACAGGGAACGCTCTTAGGTCCTCTGTTATTTTTGGTAATGATTAACAATCTTGCTAACGAATCAGCCGATCGCTGGAAGTTTGTGGACGACATGACATTACTTGAAAGGTGCAGAAGGAACATAAAGAGTACTGCAATGGAAATACTTGACGATATCGCTGCCGAAGCAGCCGAGTCGAAAATGAAAGTTAATTCACAGAAATCGAATATCATGACCATAAGTTTTCTTAAATCAAAGCCATCGTTCACTACTCCAGTACCAAATGAAATATTTACAACAAAGACCAAACTTTTGGGGATCACACTGACGAATGATCTGAAGTGGGAGGCTCACATTTGTTCCATTATTAAACAAGCCAGTGCGTCTCTGTCTCTCCTAAAACTGTTTTCCAAATTTTCGTGCCCTAAATCACATGTTCTCCGCCTTTACGTTACTTTCATCCGTCCGCTACTTGAGTATGCTTGTCCGGTTTGGCACTTTGGCCTGACAGTAGATCAGTCTGATAGGCTTGAAACTATTCAGAAGAGAGCTTTGAGAATCATCTACCGCCAGGGCAAAGTGCCTTATATCCTCCTCCTCAAAGAATTCCGCCTCCCTACTTTAGCAGCCCGACGTCTTACTCTTTGTACTGGTTTCGGGAACAGTCTGCGTTCCCACTCATGTTTTGAGCACCTGTTTCCTACCCCATATTGCCCGCCAAAACCTCGACTACCTCGAGCTGTAGCACAAAAAGTTCCGGTTCTTAACCCTGTTTGTACAAGAACCGATCGCTACAGAAAGAGCTTTGTACCATCTTTTGTTGAAGTTTTGAACAATTGATTAACTATTTCCCTTTAATGTTTTAATTGTCTAGGGTTTTTATTCTGTTTGATCATTTTTTGACTATTGCTTTATTATGTACAACCGCCTTATTAAATGTTTTGTAATTATGATGTACCTGACGAAAACGACAAGTTCGGCAATCCAATGCTGTGAAAGTCTCGTTTTACAATAAAGTATCAGTATCAGTATCAGTATCAGTACTCGCGGGATCGCTAGAAATCCGTACCCCCCCCCAACTCCCCCAGAGTGCCCGGATCTGGTCTGCTTATATCAATACGTATCTAGGACTTGTGCTTGTTCTTCCCACCAAGTTTCATCCCGATCCCTCCACTATAAGTGTTTCTCAAGATTTCCGGTTCTCTCCGCCAACTCCCCCCAGTGTCATCGGATCCGGTCCGGATTTATAGTGGGACGTCTGAGACACGAGGTCATCTTAAATATAAAATTTCATCAAGATCCGATGACTCGTTCGCAAGATAAAAATACCTCAAATTTTGGCTTCCCCCTCCCTCCACTCCCCCTCCCAGATGGTCGGATCGGGGAAATGACTATTTCCTATTTAATCTGGTCGGGTCCCTGACATGCCTGCCAATTTTCAGCGTCCCAGCACATCAGGAAGCACCAAACTCACGGGATCACTAGAAATTCGGACTTCTCCCCCCCCCAACTCCCCCAAAGTGAGCGGATCCGTTCCGGTTATATCCGTCACGTATCTAGGACTTCTTTTTTGTTCTTTCCACCAAGTTTCATCCGGATCCCTTCACTCTAAGTGTTTTCCAAGATTTCCGGTTTCCCCCTCCAACTCCCCCCAATGTCACCGGATCCGGTCTGGATTTAAAATGGAGCGTCTGAGACATGACGTCCTTCCATATATTAAGTTTCATTAAGATCCGATTACCCGTTCGTAAGCTAAAAATATTTAAGTTTTTTCCGGATTCCCCCTCCCTCCACTCCCTTCCAGATGGTCGGATCAGGGAAGCAACTATTTCTTATTTAATCTGGTCCAGTCCCTGATATGTCTGCCAAGTTTCATCGTCCTAGCTTATCTGGAAGTGCCCGAACTAGCAAAACCGGGACCGACAGACCGACTGACGGACAGAAATTACAATCGCTGTATGGCACTTGGCCGAAGGGCAAGTGCCATAAAAATACGAATAACACTAAGCCAGAATGTTGGAATTATGAGATGCTTGCGACACTCACTACCATATCTCGCAATGAGAAGTATATATTTTTCCCTGGTACAATCATATCTGAACTACTGCGCACTGTCGTTCATGAATACATTCAAGACGCACTGGAATCCGCTACAGATTCTGCAGAATAAAGCAGTAAGGGTCCTAGTTAACTATCTGCCTTTACCTTCAGCCTACCCAAAGTCATCCCATACGAAGAGCATGTACAAATTCTTACGGATACTTCCAGTTTCACTTACTGTGCCCTATGCGTCTGTGCTTCTGTCAGCGAAGCACTTGAAGGGTTTGCTTCCATCGCTATTTTATACACTTGATCTTCTACCCCTATCATCCACCCGTAATTATAATACCCGGCAAACAGATTTGGTTAGGCAGCCTTTGATCAGATGTGAGCGGTCGCGATTTTCATTGAGGAATAGTATGATAATCAGTTATAATAAATATAATAGTAAGATCCAGGTTGGTTCTTCTGTAGGATTAATAAAGAAGAAATTTAAAGAAATAATGATTATGAATTATTAAATTTATTTATTATAAAGAGTGGTTTCCGGTCCGGAAGGTTGCATTCCCTAGCAAAGGTCAACAGGATTGAAAAGTTGGAGGTGCAAGTCTGGTCTGGTGAATGTGGTATTTTGTTATTTATTTTGTATTTATGGTATTGCGGATGATTACTCGTTATTTATTTAAGTTAAACTATTTTTTTCATTGTATATTGTTCCCGACCATTCGAGATGCCTCTCTGCCGGGAAAGAAGTGTAATTTATTTTATAAATTTTTACATAAATATATAAACCGGAACCTGAACCTGAACTTTGAATCCGGTTGCAAATATTATTAACTCATGGAAACCAACTCCCGTGCGCTAAGGTTCCGGTAGCGCCAGAAAATTAAATTTTTTGAACTTGACATGGGCCCGTGTCAGTGTAGGCTAGTAATGCGGAAATGCATATTTTTAACTTGCCAGAACCCAACTCCAGTGGGCTGGGGTTTCGGTATTTTTAAACTCACAGACCTGGTAGGAGTCCAGGAGTGAATAGTTTTAACTCATGGAATCCAACTCCCGTGGGCTAGGGCTCCGGTACTGCAAAAATAAAAATAAAAAACCAACTCACGGACATGTGCCAATACGGACGGAGTCCGGCCGCAAATATTATCAACTCACGGAGTAAAAATAATTAATGAAATACTCATGCACTACCGGAACCCTGGCCCACGGAAATTGGGTTCTGTGATCTGGTAATATTTGTTATTGGGCTCCATCCAAATTGAGACATGTACGTGAGAGTTTGTAATTTTAATTTTTGACAATACCGGAATTCTAGCCCACGGGAGTTCGGTTCCGCAAGTTAACAAATATTCACTCCCGGAATCCTAGTCTGCACTGACATGGGTCCTTTCATGGCCATCTGTGTCCGTGACTTCGTCATTTTCAACCAAACCGTGGTTTCTACCACTATCTACCAGTACCTTAGCTCTCAATATATGAGTTCCGGTAGTGGATTTTTTCCGAGGCTGATTCCAAAGGTTCACCAAGTCAGGGGAAATATCGGCATCCTAGCTCTCATCCAAACCATTCCGTGAGTTCACATTCAGTTTAGGCACTACTACCAAAAACAAATAATCAGACAGAACTTCTGTATTTAGTCGCATGCAGCGACTATGAAAACCCCGACAGAACTGAGAGGACCTAGAGGTATTCCCGTTTATTCCTCTTTCGTCTTCGCCGTTGCTTATCGCACAGGAAATTGCGAAGGAGGCATACTCCGCGTGCTGACCCGCTCTGGAGCGCGTTCATAGAACCGATCAGCTTTGATTCCTACTTTTCCTCACCAGCGACTTAACAGCGATTTAGCTACTTGTAGAGGTAACGAAATGTGATTTATCTAACAGAACCTCCGTCTCCCTATCTCTGTAATATGACGATGCTGAATCGAATATTTCCCCGTACCCTGTCCGCTACGAACGAGCGAAGCTAGTAACCTCCGCTCGTTCGTAGCGGACAGGGTATGGGGAAATATTCGGCTCCGCTTAGTCATATTACAGAGATAGGGAGACGGAGGTTCTGTCAGATTATTTGTTCTTGCTACTACACAAGCTCCAATTAAAATAGTTTCTGGTACCAGCTACATAATTCCGTGAGGCTACCGACTACCCGACCTGAACTGGTACGGTGAAGTTTCCGTGAGCTATTTCCATTTACTACCGGAACGGGAGCCAGAACGTACAAGTTTGCGTTAGTCAGTGACGTCAAGTCCCGGAATCGTAGCTCGTATGCTTTGGTTTCCGTGAGAACTACCGTAGCCTGTAGGACATAAAGCAGGGCTCCCTAGACAGTGGCACAGTACGTCGGGAATAATTGCAGCCAGGAACCCTATAAATAATAAATCTTTGTACTTCATGAATTAATACTTCTGTTTATAATACCAATTCTTATCTTGATTATGTAACTACTGTAATAACCCGAAATGGTTTACCTTTAAAGGACACCTGAATGGAGAGTACCAAGTATCATCCCTATATGTACGACTTCCGTTAACATTGCCTGCAGAAAACCCAATCCAAATACAAAATAGTGATTCCAAGCTATGATTTTTGCTCCATTTTGCATCTTTCCTTATTTCAGTACCGAACAATTTTAGAAATGAACAAATTTCTCTAATCAACCCTTCTTCGGGCATATTTTTTAACCAGTTAAGCCCAAACGTTTATCTAGAAGAAATTCCAATACGATCCGGCCAGCGCTGTACAAGATTTGAATGAATTGCGCTTTTTGTCTTGAAGTCTGCATGTGCAAACCTCCAGAAACGAGCATCCCTATTTTGAAAACGTCACGCTCAGGAGAAGAATGCTCTCCATGGCCATGTCTGTAAATGCATTCTCCATGGTGTGTTCAAGTATGGTTTCATTGTTCAGGTGTCCTTTAATTTATATCATATCCACTCTGGTCACTGAATCACAACCAGTCTGGTTGAAGGCTGTCCACCAACCGAACTGGTGACTAGTGGTAACGCTTCGGTCAAGTAGTGTTGCTAGATCGTGGAAAAGAAATAATAAGCCGTGTCCTTTGAAAAATACGCCAGAAAAATTTACACCTCCGTAATCTCAATGGCTCTCAAGACAGAACTCCAAGAACTTTTCCGTCTCGGTCGCGACGATTAAAGCGACGTAATTTTTTCGTAAAATTTTCACGTCACACCAAAAAGTACGCCAGTAAAAAAGAAAAAAAGGAATGTTTTACGCCACCCCTCAGTTGCAGAAAATTTACGCCAGTCTCCGAAAAAATTCGCCAGTTTGGCCTAAAATACGCCAATCTGGCAACACTGCCGTCAAGATGCATTAATGCTAATTGTACCCGGCACTGGTTGATAGCGTGGCGAAACATTCAAATCAGAGTAGGCTACAAAAATTTATAAAAACTCTTTCCGAAAATATTATTCACCTCTAAAACGAGACAATGCGTCAACGTTCGCATTCGCCTAGAAAAATGGGGGATTGTGTTTTGACTTTTTGTAAATTTTGTCTTCCTGATTGGTATAATTGAAAAGTCTGTGAATATAGATTATATTATTTTTCAGACCCAGTTAGAAAATATGTAAAAATTTTTGTGTTTATACCGTTATTTATCTTGTGTTGTTTTTCGTTATTCTCTTTACTCCGCTACCAACTTGTGCATTTGGCGGGTTACAAATAAAATATGTATATATATAGACTGCCAAACCTCCGGAGATTTGACTTTTTTCTTTATATTTCCTGCGCCAAAGTGATGACTTGAATTGTTACAGCTGGTCAAAGAGTTTCTGACGGGCTCGAACCGTCCAGCTGGTGACTGCCCGATTTGCCTCTTCGGATTTCACGTCGACGACGACTACGTCCATACTGACTGCTATCATCACTTTCATAAACATTGTCTCTACCGTTATGTCATATCGACCAAGTCGGCGTGGGAGGAGGAGGAGGCTGATTTGAGGTCGAGAGGGCCGCTTCACCACATGACCAGAGACGATAGAAAGGTTTGTCCTGTTTAGCAGTAATTACCTTAATTCGCACTTCGGAGCGAATTAAGATCAGTCTTGATCTGTTGAATCGCTCCGTCATTGATGATGTGATGATTTGTTAGGCATCAGATGCATCCCAGTTGTATTTCCAAGGCACATCATTCCACTCTTCATCTAGCAACTTTTTGAAAGCTTCCTCGTTGGGTGCTGATACCGTGTCGTTGGTCAGGATGTTCCATGTGTTGACAACTCGACACGAGAAGAACTGTTGTCGTTGTCGGGTTCTGACAGAAGGCTTAAACAGCTATCCCTATTAAAGAAACATCCCTATTAAAGGCTCACCAGAAAACGCTGAGAGCTTGTTCACACTTGGCTCATTTCCTGGCCTTTTGGGTTGCAAAAGTAGAAAATAGAAAAAGAGCAAGATACAACTAATTCTGATAGTTGTCGTTTTAAATTCAGGAGATCAGTTAGAGCGAAACAGTGTGTATAATGTATGTTGCAGGAACCCTAATTGACCCATAATTGCAGTCTGCTCGTTATCCCCAAGCTGATACACAACCCATCAAATCTCACGTCCCCTAGGAATTTTCAGTTGTTTGTCGAATAGGCGGCTTTTTGAGCCCAGTGTGACCAAGCTCTGAAATATGAAGATTTACTTACGAATCACTATGAATTTAAGGGTTTAATTGAAAAGTTTGCTTCTTTTTAAGGAGATATATTTACGATATATTATTTTGTCTCGCGTGAGGGATTTTCAGTTTCTCCACAAGAGACTCTAGTGCATTGTTAAAATACGTTATAAGGTGTATTATGGTGTATAAGGTTTATTACAGATTCCTCTTTTCCTCGGAGCGCGCTGTAATAAGGTGAATAGACTCGCGCTCTATACTCTATATGACTAAGTTCAAAACACTCAAATCCTGTGTGAAACAATCACGGCGATCTTTGGGAGCAGCTGTGACACCACTTCTGCCTTTCCTGCGACCCGGAGAGGCCGGAGATTTTGCATCGGCAAGGAGAGGTAGTCGTCAAGAGTATTCTTGCTTATGCAGGGCCAGTGAGATCGCTTTCTTGGTTCCGCCAGCGGGCCGAGGAAAGGAGCAGCGTCGTCACTGTTGCCACGGGAAGCACTTAAGTTCTACTATGTTGGAAGCTGAAGAAACAACTTTTCTTCAAAAGAACACGTTTTTCAATCAATCAAGTTTAATCCGAATAGCTAAAAGCTAGAAAAGGAATACAAATTTACAAAATACACAGACACACAAGAAACAAATTAACTAATACACTTACAAGAAATTACCAGAAATAAATGATGGAATGAAACTAGGTAAAAATTGGGTAGAAGAATTAGCGGGGTACGGGGAAAACTTATTGCCAGTATTCCTCTCGGACCGACGCACGGAAGACGGGAGGGGAGGGGGGAATAGATGGGTCATCTGGGGACAACAGGTTATCTTAGCTCCAATTTGTTTGAAAGAGTATTTCTACGTACAGATAATTTAGGAATGTCAAGTTTAATGAGAGCCTCTTCGTATGTAATATTATGATCACCCAGAATGATTCTCATGGCTCTCTTTTGGACATTTTCCAGGCGATCAGAGAGCTCTGCAGAAAGAGAAGAATGCCATTTTTTGTTCTGTCTGTTGCGACTGCTTATTGTTAGTTCGAGGACCAATGCTGTCCATTCGTAGATTTAGCTTTTTTACAATATAATGGGGGTCAAATTGTACTCTTGTACTTCAAGTTGTACTAAGAACACTTTTTCTGATCTTTAGAAACTCGAAGAATTGTACCAGCGTGGCAACACCGAACGCTGCATTAACAAGAACCTTCTGGCTTCCTATTTAAACAGGCGCGTGTCTGATGACGTAAACACCGCGTATAGCGCTATTCAGCTTATTACACCTATTTGATTTTATTTAGAGGCGAAAGCCTTTTCTCTTGCTTTGTATTATTATTGAACAATCCTCTATACTCTATCTTTCTGGGACTTTTATTTTATTGAAAAAGAGTGACATACGTAAACTACGTACATGCTACTACACATACTGTAAATACCTGCTTTATTTACCTATGTCGTACCGAAATTGGAAAATAATCCGAAAATACAAAGCCCCTGATATAACGGCAAAACTCCAGGAGCTTCATAAAAATTTATCTGGACAAGCGTATGAACGGCTTACTCCATATCACGGGCTCATCCGTTTGTTCTGTTGATTTTGTGTTTATTTTGGTGTATTAGTGTTTCTTCAGTTGTTTATTTGTTTCTTTCTCTTCTTTACTCCACTATCCTCACATTGTTTTGTGCAGTGGGTTACAAATAAATTATTATTATTATTATTATTATACCTAGTAGGGACGTTGACGACAGAGCAAGAACACTAGGCAGTAGCGACAAGCTGTATGCTTCCCATGTATTGAAATGGGCCTTAGTCACAGCTCCTCCCTACGTTCAAGGCATTCGAGGTGTCAAAGCTTCAGTGAGAAGTATGCTAATGCAGTGGCGGGTTTAGAAAATTTTAGCTCGGATAAGATGCGGTGTGCACATCGAGGAAATAGGGCCAATAGGGAAGGTTTTTTTCTGTGTTGGGAGAATGGAAGTTATTCAGGAAGTGTGACAGCGAGCCAAGAAAGCAAATATCAGATATTGTAGATATCCGACGATATTAGACATTGCAAAAGCTGATAATCGGTCATTTTTGGTAGTCTTCTGCTTTATGTATATATTTCTGGGAATAATTTACCGGTGTAGTTGCTAAATATTCAAGGATAGAGGTAGAAGTACATAGAGCTACCACATATCAATTCAGTTCGTTTTAATTTCAACATTCTTTAAACGAAACAACAAACATAACGCTCCCAACAAGGGCACAACCGTGTCCTGTGCGGGAGTCCACAACTTTTACTTACCTATCACAAACAGTTCTCATCTCAACCTTCTTATTTCTTTTTCTTTATCCCCTGCCTCCCCCAAGCCCAATCCTCATTCACTATATAAAATAATGAAACAATTACCTTAAAGGACACCTGAATGAAGAGTACCAAGTATCCTCCCTATCTGTATGACTTCCGTGAACATTGCCTGCAGAAAACCCAATCCATATACGAAATAGTGTTTCCAAGCTAAGATTTTTGCTCCATTTTGCATCTGTCCTTATTTCAGTACCGAACGATTTTAGAAATGAACAAATATCTCCAATCAACCCTTCTTCTGGAATATTTTTTAACCAGTGAAGCCCAAACGTATATCTAGAAGAAATTCCAGTGCGATCCGGCCAGCGCTGTACAAGATTTGAATGAATTGCGCTTTTTGTCTTGGAGTCTGCATGTGCAAACCTCCAGAACGAACATGACTATTTTGAAAACGTCACGATCAGGAGAAGAATGCTCTCCGTGGCCATGTCTGTAAATGAATTCTCCATGGTGTGTTCAAGTATGGTTTCATTGTTCAAGTGTCCTTTAAATAAAATTCCAAATAAATATTCCACATTTACCTAACTATCCAAAAAATAATTTTTCAGTCTATTTTTAAACAAGAGCTGGTTCTGCGACTCCCTGATTCTCTCCGGAAAAATATTCCGAAATAAAATCCGAAAGGGATAATTTACCATATGACGATTGACTATTCGAGAACAGCTGGACACCGCAGTATCGTATTTTGTATCAGATCTTCAAGCTTATTTAAGTGGATAAGTGATGGCTAACTAGATTGTAGATCTAAGTCCTTTTCTGTTAAACTCTAAGGCTTATTCTCGCCGTTCCCCGAGGACTCCTCGGGGAATTGAAGGGAACGGAGAGAATAGAAGGAGTCAATACTCAGCGCGGACTCAGCGTACGGAAAACAACGAGAACACGGGGAATGCTTCCGAAGTGAATTCTATTCTAAAAAAAAATATTCAGTTGATGAAATTAGTCTGGATCCACTTTATTTTTGGTTTTGTTTATTCTGATTGTTTTTAATTACTTTTACATTGCACAAACGCCAGCAAAAATTTGCCTCTGAATCTGAAAGGAAGTCCTTATTGATGATGGTGATGATAATCGGAACGTTCCCCGTCCATGGGGACTCGCGAGAGTATGGGGAGTGAGTCCCCGGAAACAAAAACGCGGGGACTCCTCAAGTGGAGTCCTGTGGGAACGGCGAGTAGACGCCTCTAGATATGTTTGAGGACCCGACGAAAGTGCTTACGTTACTCCTTTACTCCGCTACTCCAGGATAAGCAGTTTTCGTCCGTGTGAAAAATCTTTGAGAGTCACAGTACCTTAGTGTTGGTAGAAAGATCAGTTGGTAGATATGTTGACGAGCGGAAAGGAGGGCCTCTTGGTAAATGACAGATTCGCGCAGCGATCTGTCAGTACGATGATACGAGTTGGTGAGCTTTTGTTGGAGCTGCATTTCATTTCTGTTTATTTTCGTCACTGTAAATTCCTGCTCCGCCTCGCCTCCTTGGACCCGAAATAGTAAAATCGTCACAACTTGCAACATCACTGACCCACTTACACCAGTTGGACAACTTATACAGAAGTACAACAATATGAATGATGAATGATGTATTTAAATCAGCAAAACAAATAATAAATAAGGAAAAATAACAGATCAACAAAGCAACCGCTAACTACTTATTACTCGGCCAAAGCAAAACAATCAGTTAAAAGTGCCTTCGACACTCGAAGATTATAAAAGATAGGTTTTGCGGCCAACTGTACAAGACCATTATCACTCTTATTGAGGCGAATAAATAGAGACACACAAGCTTCAATAACATTTAGCATCAATGGGAGAGCATTCTTCTGCAGTAGGATAGTTTTGTAAATAGGGAAATATTGTCGTAGTCTATATGTTTGTCTGGCTATAATGTTTCCTACTTCTTTTCTTTCTTTATTCCTTCTCTGTCTATAGGCGTATTCTCGCCGTTCCCCTCGTTTTTGTTTGTCCCGCGGACTCACTCCCCGTATTGTCGTGAGTCTCCATGGACGGGGAATGCTCCGATTACCATCACCATTATCAAAAAGGACTCCCTTTCAGATTCGGACGGGAGTCAATTTAGCTGGTGTTGGTGCAATGTAAAATTAATTAAAACAGTCATAATAAACAAAATCCAGACCAATTTCGTCAACTGCATACATTTTTTTCGAACAAAATCCATTTTGGAAGCATTCCTCGTGTTCTCGCTTTTTCCGTACGCGAGTCCGCGTGGAGCGACTCCCTCTATTCTCGCCGTTCCGTTCGATTCCCCGAGGAGTCCTCGGGAAACGTCGAGAATACACTTTTTTGATGGGTAAAAAATAAATTATTGTTATTATTTCAGCTTTTGTGTCCGATGTGCCGCCTTGAAATCAAAGTGGAGGAGTCCACACTTGCGTCGGCTCCTCCCCCTGTGGAATACATGCAAGCGCCAGACAGCTACGTCAGCAGCAATGATGTTGTTAACTTGCAGAAACAGATGGAGAATCTGTATTTGACTCAGAAGTCAAAAGGTGCCATTATTGATCCAAGTGACGAGGCAGCGGTGCTGGTTCTGCATGATCTGGTAAGAGTCATCAGTGTTATCCAAAGAGAAAAAACAAGACCTAGAGGCTCGTACTGCACTTGCAGTGGTGGTTTGCATCAGAGGCGTAACGTATAGGGGGGGGGGGAGGGCATATTCAAATAATTTGTACAATGGATACGTCAGCTACGATGCTTCATCAGCGATATTTCGGCACTTCTTGGCAAGGGTTCTCTTCAGGCTCCAGCTGGAAAACTATCTGATTTTGTGAAATTTTTATCTGAAAATTGATTGGAGTTAAAGCTCGTGCTATGATTTTATTCTGGACAGGGCTGCTGTTGTAGCGTAACTTCCGAACGGGTGATCGGATCTTAATGAAACTTGATATTTGGAAACACCTCGAGTCTCAGACGTCCCATTTCAAGTCCAGACCGGATCTGGTGAGGGGGGGGGGGGGGTCAGAGGGGGGAATCGGAAATCTTGTGGCAAGCTTTGAGTGGATCAAGAGGGAGGAAGCTTGGTAGGAAGAACAAGCACAACCCATAGGTACATCATTAACAGAACTGGACCGGATTTGGGCACTGTGGGGGGGGGGGGGGGGCTGGAGGGTGGTTCCGGAATGTTGGTGATACGGAGTTCACCACTTCCAGGTGGGCTGGGACGATGAAACTTAGCAGGCGTATCAGCGACCCAATCAGATTGCCATGGAAATAGTCAGTTCGCCAATCCGACGATTGTAGGGGGAGGGGAGGGAGGGGGGATCCCGAAGCTTGAAGTATGTTTAACTTTCGAACGGATGATCAGATCTTAATGAAATTTGATATTTGGAAAGACTTCGTGTCTCCGACCCATTTCAAGTCATGATCGGATCCGCGGCCAATGTGTGTGTGTGGGGGGGGGGGGTCTGTGGTCTGTAGGGGAGAACCAGAAATCGTGTGACATGTAGCTTAGCGTGGAGCGATCGGGATGATACTTGGTGGGAAGAACAAGCACAAGTACTATATAAGTCAGTGCTAGATTCGGACCGGATTCGGGCCTGGGGGAAGTCGGAGACGGGGGGGGGGGAATTCCGGTGATATGAGTTAAGGTACTTCCAGATGTGCTAGGACCATGAAATTTGGCTTGAATATTAAAGACTTGACAAGATTGGCTTGGTATTTGTTACTTCCCAGATTCGACCATCCCTTAAAGTACTCATTTTAACCGCAAAACATAGTTTTAAGCAAAATATTATTTTCATCATGATCATTTTTGCCTAAAGGGTTTTGCTTGGAATTGAATTTCTAGCTCCCTTAAAATGCGCATCTTAACAAAACTATACATTTTGTGATCCCCGAGGGCCCATGCTCTTTGTGCTACAAGTAGTTTGCTTAAACTGAATTTAAAGCACCCTTAAAGTGCGCATCTTAACCAAAAAAGGAACAAAAATACTTTTGACTGAACGATATTATATTCGTGATTCCCAAGGGCCTATGCTCATTTTCGCCTAAACAGTGCACACAAGTGAATTCCTTAAAGTAACAAAAAATACTTGATCCCGATGATCCCGACAAGCCTATCTAATTTTTATGACACTTGAGCTTACTAAAGTGCCATGTAGCGATTGTAATTTCTGTCCGTCAGTCGGTCTGTCGGTCTATAGTCTATATACTGTCCACTTTAGTCTTTCCACTTTAGTCTTTCCAGACAGTCAGACCCACTTGTCTGTATCAGGAAGTTTAAAAGTGACATACTATCTGCCGGTGGAAGGTAGTATGACACACCCTGGGCTCAGTTCGACTCATCTTTATTTTTATATTTTATATTTCACTCTGAAACTTTCATTAAAACGAAACTAAAAAATTCGGAATCCTGACTAATCAAGAATATGGTATTTTCAGCAACACTGAGTAGAAAAGAACATTCTAAGTTTCATCCTAGTCATCCCATCATTTGATCCCTGGCTAGGCATGTATCCTAGCTAGTATCCCCCATGTGTCCTAGCTGGTATCCCCCATGTATCCTAGCTAGCGTGTATAATGCATTCGTTGTACCTCATTTGCTTGCCCTTGCACCATTTTGGTCTCTTTTTCCTGCTTCGGATATTAAGGACATACGGAAGTGTTTCTACAAGTATGCGAAATATTTGCTACGGCTGCCTCTCTGGACTAAGAACAGCTCCCTATCCTTGCGATACGGAGTTGCTAGTCTAGTATCCGCGGTGCAGAAAAGATACGAGAGATCGAGAAGCAGCTTACTGGTGTAAGCACCTTCGAAATGGTCCTTCATTGACCGTGTGTCTGCCCATGTATGAGATTGCCATTATTTGTTCTATTTATATTCGTCAGAAGCTATTTGTTTCTTTTCCTTTTCTTTTCTTTTTCTTTCTTTATTACTCCATCAGCGTTGTATTCTTACATTTATGATGGGCGATAAATATATACATACATACATACATACATATATCCGACAATTTTCGGGGCTAGAATATGATGTCTCGTTGCTTTTGAAATACCTAGTGGAAGGTCTAACCCCTGTCCCACAGTTCGCCCCTACCCTTTTTTCAGAGTTTGAGGAACAGTGCAAAACAAGCATGCTTGAAGTTAACCGTCATAAATCAAAAGTACTCCGATTCAACATGCTTAAAAGCGATATCGTCATGCCTGTATCGCCGTTGCCAATTACAAGAAGTGCTACTATTTTGGGAGTAACTTTCACCACCGACTGCTCATTCAAGGAGCACGTTGAAAGAGTAGTGCGAAAGGGACACTGCTCACTGCTGACCTTAGTGTCAATGCGTAGGTTTGGCTTTACAATTCCTGAACTTCGCCTCGCATACCTTACCCACGTGCGCCCCCTTTTGGAATACTGCTTGGGGACCCCAAGTACAAAACACGGTCTATCTATCGGAAGAGCTCGAATCCGTACAGAAACGCGCAACGAAAATTATAATGGGTCCTACCTATCAGTCTTACGAGCAAGCACTGTCTGTGTTGAGAATCCCGAACCTCTACAACCGAAGAACAGAACTGATCCTTAACTTTGGAAAAAAACTGTTGGCAAATGAGAACAGTCGATCATTGCTCCCCCCTGATGCTCCGAAAAATAGCAGGACAAGACAGGAAAACAAACTAGTGCCTGTCAAAGGACGACCCTCAAGGTTCATGAACTCGTGTGTGCCCTTTTTTACAGAGACTTTTAACAAAGCGAATAATATTGTAATTTATTTATTTTATTACTGTATGACCAGCGTAATTTAGCATCTTCCGAAGTAAGCTACGAAGTTGGTTTATCAGTAAACGATTGATTGAACGATTGATACAAACAACTAAATATAAAACTTCATAATAAATACTGTTATCACACTACATAAACTAAACTGCACTCGGCACATCAACTTTTATTTTAACACTATTGAAAACGAATCTACATGCTGCTCTAATTGCACCTGGAATGCAACCAAGGGGGCTAGGTCACCGTCTCCCTCGCCGCAAAGGGCACAGGGGCTGTTCCAGTCAACCACAAACCCCTGATTTTTGGATACCCTATGCCAAACGCTGGATATGTCTAGCGTTTGGCATACCCTATGCATAACGCTGGATACACTATGATACTGTAACCCAGTAAAATGTTGATGATTTGAGTGAAGCTAAAAAATCAACCAATCAGAACTCCTTTATATTGAGGTAGGTCAGGGATAGGTTACCAACAAGTATCCAGCGTTAGGCATAGGCTATGCCAAATGCTAGATACTCCCAGCGTTTGGCATAGGGTATCCAAAAATCAGGGATTTGTGGTAGACTGGTCTGTTCGTTCTAACTTACTTTTCCCGTGTACTGGCAGACAGTTCGCTCGCAACTGATCCAGAGACTGAGGTCAGTTTTTGGGAGGTTCGGCTTCATATAAAATTGTGGTCCAAAACTCTCTTTAACTATTTTATAATTCGCTGGTGTCCAACTCTCACAATTGACGAATTCGGTTTGGACACATAAATGGGTCCTTCATGGCATCTTTTCTTACCACCCATTATGTTTTACTTTAATTGGTTGACCCGTTCGCAACCTATGCATGTCACAAGGTTCGCGATTCACCCTCCCTCCACCCCTATGGGTGATTGAATCCGAAAAATGAAGTTTTCGTACTTTTTGTATTTCTTTATATTGCATATTATAATTCTCAACACTTATATTACTGAATAAATAAAAGAACCATCCAGTAGAATCTTATGTCAAAACATCAGTCTGGTTCAATTCAATTTATTTTCAAAAATTCCCTCACGGACGAAGCCGAACATTGAATTTCTTCCGTCATGTATAACTCAACGATTAAACTATAACAATGTTATTCATTTGGTCAATGTACATGTATCTCACAATAAAACTCTAAGTAAAACCTTTAATCATACGTAACATGTCAACTAATCAGAACATCTATAAATAAAAATCATAATCTGGTCAAATTTACGCCAAACTAAAACTAGATAATATCAACAATTATTATATCTACAATTCAATAACAACACACAGAAATACGATTAAATTATGGAGGTGTTTCGGAATGCCCGTTAAAAAGGTCAGTGAACGAAGGAACACAAACTCTGTTTGTAACGGTCATGGGAATATGCAACTTTGGAACAGGCTGGGCACAGGCGTCTGGTACTATGACACGTGTCATACAAGCCGAAAAAAGTGTGTCATACTACATTTTTTATGAGATCTGCATCTCCTCGTAGATTGTGTGCATATCCAGCGGTTTCGCAACTGCTTATGATAATCACATACCTTACCTAGGTCCCTGCAAGAAATGGTTATCCTATGTCATAAGACCTTGTCGACATGGGAGTTCGTAGTTAGACAAAAAACTTACTTTGAGCGTCAAAAAAATATGTTTTTTAGCGTAAGTTCTGAGTGAATAGGAATTTTTTTTTATTTGAAAACCAATTTTCTACTTTGTATAGTAGATGTCTCTTAGCTGCTGAGAACAGAGATGTATCAAATCAAGATAACCGATAGTTCATAGCGCGTGTCGTACAATCAATCAATGAATCGAATCTATTTCCAAATAGCTTTTTTTTTCTTTTTTTTTAAGCCTCATAGTATCTTTTTTGTTCTTCCAGCCCAATATGAATTGGCCAGGTGACTACGCTTCCACTTACCCTCGGTGACGCCAACGGTCTTATCAACTTTTTTTTTCTCTTCTTTTCTTAACTTAAACACATGACCGGCCTATCTATTTAGCGTCACCTACACTTTCCTCTATCTCTACGTTTATTTTTTAATTTCTTGATTATTTTTTTTCCTTCAATTCTTTCTAATCTTTACACTTCCATCCTATCTTTATTTATACAATTAAACTAACAAAACTATATTCAATAACAATATTTACTCTTTCCACTATCTATACATTTTAATCATATTCTACAATTTTAACGTGATTATCTTTCTACTATTATTCTTCTCATCATTCAAATTTCCAAATAGTTTAAGGCTAGAAGAGGAATACGATATTTACGAAATTAATGTCGAAATAAACAAAAACGAAAACAAATTAGCTAATACACTTACGAGATATGACCAGAAATAAATGATGGGACGAAACTATGTAAAAATTGGGCAGAAGAATTAGCATGATATGGAGAAGCAAACTACACGCCGTGTCATACTACCCAACTTTCCTCGAAATGAAGGAATAAATGAGTTATCGGCTGGAATAACTGATCTGGTTGAATGTCGTTGGAAGAATCTCAGCTGAAATTGCTATTGACCACGTTCCCGGAAATTATCTTGGCAGGATTATTGTGATCAGGTCCTTCACTGTGGGGGAGTTGTAGGGGGGGAGGGTACCGCAAATCTTGTTGTATGTCTAACTCTTGAACGACCTATCCGATCTGGATAGAACCTGACGTCAAGCTGACGTACGCAAGATAAGATTAGATAAGATTTAATTGCACAAAAAAGCCAAAAGGCCATGGCAATAAAATAAACAAAAGAACAAAGATCTATACAGTAACCTACTTACTAATTATAATTTTGGCATAAGGCATAATTTTTGGTGTTGAAAAGCGACCCTGAGGAATCTTGCCTGCCTCGTCACATCATCAAACTGACGGCTACCAATCATACTACACATCCATTTCTCATCGAACACCCTCACGCATTCTGTACACACTTCATTCCTTAACTCTCTTAATTCTTCACATTCGCACATGACATGCACCACACTTTCATTCTCATCTCCACACATTGGACAGGAGAAATACTGACCAGAACGTTCGGAAGAACTTCCAGTATAGTTCTTCTTCTCCCAAGCGGTAAACAATCTGCCCTGAGACACAACTTTACTTCCTCCCTTTTTAAACCCACCTTGAAAAATATTTCCTCCCCCCACACCTTTAGCCTTAGCATAATACCTCAATGAATGTGACAGATCCTTTGCAACCTGCCAACTCTGAATTTCTTGGTCGAAAAGCACTCCACCCCTTTTTCATTTTTCCCAATTGCAAACCAGGACCTACGCCATCATTCCACCACATGGACAGCCCAAATGTGCATATGTCTGTCGTGTTTCACTGACGAAGTGGCAACGTTATTGGAGTGGGAGGTTGGTCCCGAAAATCGTGCGTCACCCGTAGCGCGGAGAGATTGGGACGGAACTTACCGGAAAGGAAGATCATAAGCCCTACATGAACCGTTTATGGATCCGGATCGGCACTGTGGGGGAGTTATGGGAGGGATCCCGGAAATCCTGTGGCATGGCTCAAACGAATGATCCTCTCTGGATACAACTTGAAATTTGGCTAGTGCGTATGTCCGTCATATTCCACTGACAGACGTACTGGATCTGACAACTTTAGGGGAGTTAGACTAGAGACGTTTTTCCGTGCTCCAACAAACAGTTTGTGGGTCAATTGTGGCTCGAATAGAGTGTTTCCGCGGTGTTTTGTGCGGCCCACAACTGTGTTTCCGCGACCAACAAGACTTTCGTGGCTCAAATTCGACAAATAACTGGCGAGGTGATTGTCGATTTTGTGGCTCGATTCTGGCGGGAAATTCGAATAAAGCAGCAAAATAGTGTCTAAACAATAAAGTTAGCTACTTTTTCAAGCATATAGACTTATAACTGAGGACCGCTTTTGCACATAATGATAAGGAAATAAGTCTGGAGTTCTATTTATTGAGATCTTACATGAATTTTATTTTATTTTCAGATATTTGAAATTTCCGCCAAAAAATAGACAAAACGGCGTTTCCGCGAGTTTCAACTCGTGGCTCGACTGTGTGGCACACAATCGTGTTTCCGCGACAAACACCCAGAAGTGTGTGGCCCACAATTGTGTCGCGGAAAAAGGCCTTAAGTTGAAGGCTTGGCTGACACGATCATCATAAGCTCAGGATCTGTGAATGGCATTTCTAGAAGATTTAATAATTTTCTAGTTTCAGACGACGAATTCGCTCGACATCCCATCCACATCACGTGATTCAGCAGCACCAATCAGCGACAGAATGCTTATTGCCACACCCCTTGTCGAACAAGTGGGCAAACACTACCCCAAAGGCCTGAATATTAAAAGCCGAAAGCACAGGGACGGTGGTGACTATAACCGAAGCTACGGTAAACATCACGAAGGAAAGTTTCATCCAAGAGGAGACACGGGAGGAGAAAAGACGGACCGGGGAAACCATTTCCCCTATGAAAGCGATCAAAAGGGTTACCCAGATAGAAGAACCCATGATCGCCGACCGAGAGCTCATAACGATAGTCATTGGCGACCCGATGGTGGTAGTAACTCAAGAAGTGAAGGTTCTGATGGCCGTGAGGCCAGTCGCAGCGTGGGCAAAAGGCCAGATGCCAATGGTCGTGAACAAGCCAGGGTCCAAGAACAAACCGGTCACTATGTGGGGAAAGGCCCAGAGGCCATTGGCTGCGAACAGGCTAAAGTCAAATCCAATGGGCACGGCCCTGATAAGGAAACTGGTGCAAGGTCTCGTTCAGGCATGGATAAAAGTTATCAGCAGACCAGGTCTAAAAATCAAAGCCGTGGTCCTGGTGTTGAAAGTGGTGCTGTTATCCAAGGAGAAAAGGATGGGAGTGGAAGTAGTGCTGGGGTCGCTAACGTAAGAACTGGTGTTAAGGAAGAAAGTTTGAACAGCAGTGAGAGGCCACACTCAGGAAATAAGAATAATGTTAATGGTCCGCAAAGAAGAACAGATGACGACGAGAGAAGGACATACGATAACGAAAGAAGGACACATGATAACGAGAGAAAGACATATGATAGCTCTCGAAGGCCTTATTTACCGAGGTCTCAGGGCAAACAGGGGGCTTCCTATGACCTTAAAGCTCAACGCACACCTGAAGATAGTGATAATTACGGCCGCGCGGCTTCTCGGCCACCCTACGATAATAGACCAAATCGTCGTGTGTACAGAGGCAAACCAACTAGTGAAAAACTGGTTAAAAATAGTCAGGACTGTGATGGAAGTGTTAAGGATAGTAGTAATAGAGCGGGGATTAGTGTTGTAGCAAAATCTTTGGCACCGCCAGGGTTCGAAGTCCAGCCCGCTCGCGCACCACCGGGTTTCGAGAAGCAGGAGTAGGTGGTGTTGGTGGAGCGTTGTAAGAGGAAGTAGGAGTTGTAGGGAACAGATGGTCTTCGTAATGGGTTGCATCAAGGTTGAATTTGGCCCCTTGGGGTTCAGGGGATTAATAACAGTAAACACATTTTCGGATTGTATTGGGTCAGACTGCCAATTTCAGGCCGACAGACATATTTCCGTAACAGAAAAAGCAACAATTACGACATTAGCTCCCACGGATACGAATTTTACTAGGTCTTCGTCTAAAAAGTCGGGGCTGGAATTATTTTTGGGGTTTAAAGGAAGAAAAGGGAGGATTAAGATACATTTACGGAAGGGTTATCATTTTTGCTGTTTTTATTAATGATAGAAACAGGATACATCCCACTTAAAATTCGGACGATAGGTTCGAAGAAGGCACTGTCTAGGGAACCGGGAGCGTACTTTTTGTCCTACGGGCTATAGAACCGGCAGTTCTCACGGAAAACAAACCAAGTGAGCTGCGATTCCGGGATCTGACGTCATTGACTAGCGGAAACTTGTATGTGCTGGCTCCCGTTCCGGTAGTAAGTGGAAATAGCTCACGGAAACTTCATCGCACCAGCTTCTTGTCCGGTAGTCTCACGGAACTGTGTACACAGAAGCTAGGGAGCCGGTAGTTGATACCGGAAACTGTATAATTGGAGCTAATGTTCCGGTATTGTCTACGTGGAATATAGAACTCACGGAATAGTTTGGATGAGAGCTAGGATGCCGGGATTTTCACTGACTTAGAGAAAATAACATGGGAAAGAATCCACTACCGGAAGCCCTATATTGAGAGCTATATAACGGTAGCAACAATTATTTAGTTGGCAATGTCCAGCTAACGGACACAGATGGCTATGGGCTAGGGTTCCGGTAGTACAAAAAAAAAAAAAATTGAACTCACGGACCCATGTCAGTGCAGCCTAGGAAACCGGAAGTGAATATTTTTAACTCAAGGAACCCAACTCCTGCGGGCTAGGGTTCCGGTAGGGCCAAAAATTAAAATTACAAACTCATGGAAGTTGGATTTCGTGAGCTGTACCGGATTCAAAGTGTCCGTGAGTCTGTAATTTTAATTTTTGGCACTAACGGAACCCTAGGCCACAGGAGTTGGGTTCCGTGAGTTAAAAATATTCCCTTCCGGTTTCTTAGTCTGCACTGGCATGGGTCCGTGAGTTCAATTTTTTTTTTTTTTTGCACTACCGGAACCATAGCCCATAGCCGTCTGTGACCGTGAGCTGGTAATTTTCAATCATATAGATGTTGCTACCGGTATCTTAGCTCTCAATACATGGGTGCCGGTAGTGAATTTTTCCCATGTTATTTTCTCTAAGTCAGTGAAAATCCCGGCATCCTAGCTCCCATCCAAACTATTCCGTGAGTTCTGTATTCCACGTAGACACTACCGGAGCACAAGCTCCAATTATACAGTTTCCGGTATCAACTACCTGCTCCCTAGCTTCTGAGTACACAATTCCTTGAGACTACCGGATGAGAATCTGGTGCGGTGAAGTTTCCGTTAGTCAATGACGTCAGATCCCGGTATCGCAGCTCATATGGTTTGATTTCCGTGTGACTACCGGTTCCGTCGCCAATGGGACAGAAAGTACGGCTCCCGGTTCCCTAGACAGCGCCTTCGAAGAAACTGTGCTACGGAGATTACTTAGTTCAAATTAAATTCAATAAGATGAGTACAGCCTATCTCAACAAAAAGGAGAGCGAGATGCCATAAAGGTAGAACATCAAATGGTAAATTGAAACAAAAAACAGTAGGCTAAATAATACTAATAACTTTACTGTTGTGTGAGATTCGAAAATAAAGATTGTGTAGCTCGGTTTTTCTTTTTGAGCGTTTTTATTTTTTTGGGGGAAAAAAGCTGACAGTATTTATTTAAGTATTACTTTAGCATAGGCCTGGCTATTAAACATTTTTGGTGGAGCTAAAGGATTAAAGATTTTATTTCTGCCGTGTCTTGCAGGCCAAAGTTAAAAATATCGAAGGTACCAAAACAAAGCATGTACGTAGTATTCGTTGTGCTTTAACCCTTTTGGGGTCGAGCGTAGAGATATGCCTACAAATTTTTTTTTTTCTTTTCGACTGTCCTAGAGGAAATGTCATCCAGTGCACAAAATTATTCAGCCAGGATTCTTATCTTACGATAGCACGTGCCACCGTGTGTGATGCAACCGTAAATTTTCATTCTTTAAAAATATCTAATAAACAGAAGGAGTTCCTGGAAAGATGTGAATTTATCCCTGTCTCCTCCCTTTTCCCAAAACCAGCCATTCCTTCGACACTGTCGTAATTCTGTAAACAGATAACACATCTTTACGCATCCTTGTGTCAGGCGTTATGAGCAGGGGCATCGCAAGTGCATTTTCGGTGGGGGGGGGGGGGGGGGGGGTGCAGAGCCAAAATTTTACCGAATCTTACAAAAATTTTACCGAATCCTAGAACTAAGAATTCGAGCTTTACATTATGGAACAGACACGATTACGTAGGAAGAGCAACAATAAAAGGCAGAGATAAGCCAACTATTAGGCGGAGTTTTGGCGAAGCCCACGTGGAGAATATATTGCCGGGCATGATTGCAGTAACAGCTACTATCTATTATAGCCAACAGAAAATTAAATCAAGTACTGCAGGCGAAAATTTTCGAAATCCATTTTTTGTTTGGGATCCCAAAACGTAAGTGGAGGGATACCTAGGACATCGCAAAAATGTCCGTCTGTCTGTACGCACGATAACTCTCAAAGGAAATGAGATATTTTGATGAAACTTGGTTTGAGGATTCATTGGGTCAAGGGTAAAGTCAAGTTCGTAAATGGGCTCTGTAGCCCTACATTTAGGGGTGACAAAAAACAAAATATTCTTAAACAGCTAATGCGATAGTCGATTATGCGGTAAGAAGGCATTGCACGATACGGAAAACCATTTTCTCGCCGCACAAGTATCCTCCGGAATCCGGCAGAAACCGGAAAGTTAGTTAAAAGTAAAATTTGTATTTGAAGTTGATTAAATGTTCGGTTTAGGGGTAAGAAGACATGCTGAATACGATGGTGAAAACCATTTTCTCGCCGAACAACTAGTTCGCCCGGAATCCGGCCAAAACCGGGAAATTTGTAAAAAGCAAAAGTTTGATTAGATGACAGATTAAGGGGTAAGAAGAGAGGCTTAGTCTGTATATGACAATCGTTTTTTATCCGGACATATAATTAGTCCGGAATCCACTTGTAACAGGATTTTTTTGTTAAGTCAAAGTTTTATTTAAAGTTGATTAGATGTTTTTTTATAGGGATACGGAGATACGCTGGATTGGTTTCTGAATTTTCAGACTAGTAGTTCGCTCGGAATTCGGGCCAAACCGGAAACATGGCAGAAGTAAAGCCTGGTGAAGACTGGATCTGGCGAAGACAAGACCCAATTTTCTGAATCAAATATTAGATTTTTGGGATCCCTCGACACCTTTGGTCTTGTTGTTTTTGTAGGCTTAAATTTAACTGCTTCTCTTACAAATTCTATCATTTACCGTTGACGAAATACCGAGACTCTAAGAAGTTCTAGAAAACGTATGGAGCGACGTTCCGGCAGCAGCAGCAACTGTAGTCTGGTCAATATACTACCTATGATGTGAGCGCCGCAGGCGAAATTTTGTTTTGACTTTTTCCTGCCAAATTTAATTTCCATCCAAATTCTAGCTTTTCCGTCAAGTGACGCGCCTTTCCACAAAATAGAGAATATTACGAAAAGTGCTGCAGGCGGAATTTCCGAAATGTTTATGATTAGATATTGTTTTTGCGATCCAAAATAAAAGTAAGTACTATCGATGATATCACAGATCATCCCTTTTGTTTGCCACCAGTGCTTCACTCGATCTCTTCTTAGTTTCGAGGTTTGTGGTAACTTCCGAATCCTGGCAATTACAACGAATAAGTTACCGAATCCCAGTTATTATACCGAATAAGTATAGACCGATAGCTTCGGGATTCTTTATAACTACCGTATCCCTGTTATTATACCGAATTGTTTTGGTATCGAAAGACTACCGAACAATATTCATATTCGGTATACTTTCGTCGAAACTGGAACAAAGTCAGGATTCGTGGTTAACTTCCTAGTCCTGGAAATTATACTGAATAATTACCGAATCCCAATCATGATACCGAATAATTTCGAACCAATAGCTTATTCGGGAGTCTGTGTAACTACGGAATCTCCACAAATATACCGGACAGTTCCGGCATCAAAAATTACCAAATGATTTCAGTACATTCTCTCACCAAATTCGTGATAACTACCGAATACTGGCAATTATACCGAATCCCGATCATTATACCGAAGAGATTTGTACAGATAGCCTATTTAGGATTCTGTATAACAACCGAATCCCCGTAAATCGAACAAATACCGAACAATTTTACCGAATCTCAAAAGGTGTGGGGGGGGGGGGGGGTGCCCTTAACCAGGAGCCCTTGCGACGCCCCTGGTTATGAGGATATATGTTGTCACCCATTTAAATGTTATCTTTTCGCGAAATATATCACTTTAAAGGGTCGCCTCGGAATACATAATACAAAGGACACCTGAATAAGAGTACCAAGTGCATCACTACCTGTATGACTTCCGTTTACATTGACTGCAGAGAACCCAATCCAAATACGAAATAGTGTTTCCAAGCTATGATTTTTGCTCCATTTTGCATCTGTCCTTATTTCAGTACCGAACAATTTTAGACATGAACAAATGTCTCCAATCAACCCTTCTTCTGGAATATTTTTCAACCTCTTAAGCCCAAATGTATATCTAGAAGAAATTCCAATACGATCCGGCCAGCGCTGTAAAAGATTTGAATGAATTGCGGTTTTTGTCTTGGAGTCTGCATGTGCAAACCTCCAGAAACGAACATCCCTATTTTGAAAACCTCACGCTCAGGAGGAGAATTGTCTCCGTGGCCAAATCTGTAAATGCACTCTCCATGGTGTGTTCAAGTATGGTTTCATTGTTCAGGTGTCCTTTAAAGGAACTCGCGTACTATTTTCTACTCAACTTACAGTATTTAAAATATTTGAATACCGTACTTTATAACTAGGCTGTGCTTTCAGTAAATAACTGTTCAATAAGTATGGAAAACTTCTCGCAGACAACAATCGATGGTGTGATACACATCGAAGGTAGCAGAACACGGCAAGTGAGAAAATCAGCGTGGTTTTGTTGACGGGTTATAATGTACCCTACGAAATTGGGGTCTCCGGGTTGAAAAATACATGAAGTGGTGGTGGAAATAGGTTACGTTAGTATTATAGGTAAGACAGATCCAGATAAATTCTTATAACGTCCAATACAAAGATGCTATAGGCTATGTTATGTGTTATCAAACTTCCGGTAGTGCAGACTTTTGGCTGTACCCTAAAAAACGATTGCCTGATCCAGGCGTGATGCAAGCTGCCCTCCCATTGTGTTGCTTGTGTGGTGTGGCGAAATATACCGCGTTTGTCTGTTGCAAATATACAGTAGTTGCGTTTTTGCACATACCATGGTATCTGTTACCACGGTAACTGGATCTGCAGTTATTCTTTTTTGCAGTAACCGTGGTATCTGATATACGGTTGCTCTGCAAAAACGACTATTGCCGAAAGTGCAATTGTCGGAGTCATCCCAAAAGAAAAAAATGATATCCATTTACATCACTAAGTGCTAAACTTCTTTCTCACCAACTTTACAAAAGTTGATGAAGGTGAGATGACTTTTCAAATACCGCACGGTCTTACCACGGTCGAACCGTGGTATCTGAATATCAGATACCACAATAACTGACCAGATACAATGATAACTGCAGAAACGCCTTTTGACCGTGGAATCAGATACCACGATAACTTCGAAAACGACTTGGACCGTGGTATCAGATACCATGGTATCTGCGAAAACGCAACTAATTTAAATACATATCCTAGCTGGGTTTTAGCTAAAGGTTGATGATCAACGGGGACCAGCAGGAACGCATGTTGGCCCTCAACCGAAATATCGAAAATTGTTACGAAAAACTGTACGCAGTGGCTCAGAGACGGAAGTTCTTATCATTATCCATCCCTAACCTAATAAAAGATCCGTCTCCGGTTCACAAAACTGTGTGATTTTTTACCAACATCAATCAAACAATAATGTTATTAGCCGATATAGAAAATGGCACAAGGCAGAAAGAAAAAGACCAGACTAAACTGAATTACCGAATGGTTCTTGCACTAGATCATAGGGAACGCGATCGGTTAGGCTCTGGAGTATCATCAGCGGTATTGAAATCTTGTTTACAGCATTGTCGCTATCCGATGAAAAATTATCTCAAAATAGTAGTATGAAGTTGTATGGAAAAGTAGCATGCAGTACCAACTGATGCTACTATTGCAAGACTGGATGCTACTTGAGCAAGCCGGGATGCTACTATATACTACTGCATAAGATTAGCCCAGTGTGAGGCACAATCAATTAAAGTATTCTGTACTACTCTTTCGTACATCTACCATACAACTACAGTAGAGGTATGCTTATTTGAACACTTTTTTAACTGTTCCACTACCTTGGCTTTCTTACTTGCATTTAAGAAAGTAAAATGGAAAAAAAAAATAACAAACTTGATATCAGCTAACAGCCAACTATTTCAGGGTTATCCTGGCACAAACTTGAAGCAGAGATTCAATTAAATTTTTTGATTTTGAATTTGTTAAAAAGGTCCTTCCTCTTTTGAAGGCATCTGACGGTTCCATTGAAGGTGCGTTCCTCCAGCAAACTTTTCAAATTATAAAAAACAAAACAGAGGTGTCAGCTGAGTCACTTTCATAGTTGAATGGTGGATTAGCAAAATATTCAAAAAGTGACAAAAGCTTGAGTGATTATCACTAGTATTTATAGGAAAAAAGACTGGTTTGGGTTTTAATTTGGCTTCGGCGATCGTTCAATGTTAGCAAACGTTCACATAAGCGTACCTCTACTGTACACAGGCTTCAAGTTTTTCGTCGGGTATAGCTAGTGCGACTCAAGGTAGAAAAGAAAAACAATGACCATTACTCTTGGAATGGCTCTGTCAGCGTCTTCAACCCTGACGCTGCGAACAGATGATCAGGTTTTTCCGGCCGGGATTTCTTCACCTTGATCATTTAGTTGACAAATCCCAACTTTTTCGTATGGAATTGATCATGGTGGCAATTACGGCCCCGACCCTGATCCAAGGCGTAGGGAAGTCCTTTCGAAATAGTGACGAGGATTTAATTACACTGGAAATAAAAAACAACAATTTTGAAAAATTAACTAGAAACGATTTTTCGCGGAGGTATTTCTTTCCCACGATACAATATATGACGCTAGGTCCACCGCTAGTCTTTTATTTATCGACCAGCTTTTCCACTTCTCTAATAGCTGATACGCTTTACCGCTCTTTCGGTTAATATCGATCATCACTATCGATTCCATTGCACTATCGCGAATTACATCACTAACACTATCGGAGCAGACAAGGTTCGACAATATCTCACAAATTGCGTCCACGCGGTCGGCATGGGAGTTGTGAAGTAGCCGCGCCACCATCCCAACAGCCAAGATGGCAAACGCGCCCCCCTTTTGATGAAGCTTCCCTTCTCGCCACTGAAGAAAGACTGGCCATAGGCGTTTCTCCAGAATTTCGCTCCAAGCAAATTCAAGCCCCTCCCACCGACACAGCGTTGCCAGACACATGCATACGAGGTAAAGCTCATCGCTACTTGCAGATTTGCTCAGTACCTCTATGTAGTAATCACAGAGGAGTTGAGGAGTAGGATAAGAGCCGTGCTTTAAACCCATGATTTTGTACGTTTTCTGGAACAGACCAAGCAGCTTCCCGTGGGTACCCTGGTGGGCGACTTTGCTATTGGACGACAAGAGGTATACAAGCAATTGTTCGTAAACAGAAGGGGTTTGCGAGTGGGTTGCCCCCCTTACAGCTTCAGGCCAAACTGTGACGATAGTATACACAAAGTGGGAAGACAGTGGAGGATAGTGATAAACCACATCCATTATCAGGGAGCGTACTCTGTCCAGCATCTGCTTTGCTTTTGCCAGACCAGTATAGAATCGGATCAGGTGTGCAAATTCTTCCTTTTGAGGTATGGTATGTATCTCAAATATGGTATAATGCACTGCGGTAAGGATAGTGTCCGGTAAGCTGTGGTAAGGGTGGCTGGCGCGAAGCTGCTTACTTCTAGTTGCGGCCTCCAGGGCCAAGATCAACATGATGAGGCGTTGCTGAAATAAGGTAAGGGAGGGTTGAGGTAGCTCCGCTTCTATCAAGGGAGATGCCGTATCGAGGAGCAGTAAGGATATGATATTTCGCGGTAAGGCGTCAGGATGCTGCACTACCATATCTTTCAGCAATTTTTCAACCAAACTTGCCAAATTTGCAGAGGCGTTCCACCCTGTAGTTCTCAACGGACCCAACAGCCCCCTTACATTTAGGCTTGTCTTTCTATAGAACTTTCTCGCTCTTAACTGATGTACGTACGAGGTGCGTAGGGTAGCAATTATGCTCTCCCCAGCACGAGGGGTTAGGCGCTCTTCTGCCAATCGAGGAACTGGGATCGTTTCTGTTGGCTGAAAACCTAACTCGAGATCAAGTAGGCTGGTCGGTCCAATTTTGGGTAGGGGATTCGACAGGGTTGGGGTCCAAGCGGTCTTTGGTTCACCGACCAGCTGCGGGGGTGGTAGCTCAGCTTGTGAAGGCAGGTTGTAAAACTGGAAGGAACTTGTTGTGCGGTCTAATAGTGCCTCAGCAGTGGCTGTGGGAGCGACAGTGGTGACTTCAGCAGGCGGCACAGGTCTTTGTTTCTGGGGGCTTACTATCTTTTCGGCTTTTAGCCCTCTAGTGGGACTTCTTAAATCTTCATCGTCAGCGTCTATTGTTAAAGCGTCATCACTTGAACTAGAATCGTAATCCGCTTCACTATCTTTGATAAGACGACAGTTCTTTTCATCCATCTCGCTCTTTCTTCCGATCGCACTTTCCACTTTTTCCGCGTCTTCTCTTTGTTTCAATTGCTCTTGAATACATCCTCTATCTTCCATTTCACTTTCTGTTGCATCCTTTTGTATTTCAGTCTTCCCATCCATTTTCAATTCTTCTACTTCGCATTTGATTTCTTTTTCTTGCTCCTTACTTTTACTCTTGACAAACTTCTGGAGTTCAGCGGCAAAGTCAACAGCACCAGTTCCCTTTTTGGCCTGCTTATTTCTAACATTTGGATTGTCAAGGTCTTCAAAGGGGAAGCCTCGCTTGGACGCTCCACCCTTCGGTCCTGCTGGTAGCTGCTGTGCCCCAAATCTTGGAGCTTGACGGGGAGGTCCCTCTGCCGTAATCACGTGCCCCTTTAGACTCTTCCCTTTGTGCTGTATGTCTGGATCGAGGATTTCAGGGACTGATGGCGTGGAAACATCCTCCAAGTACTCAACTAGATTACGGCTGGACCTGCTTTCAAAAGAGGGCTTGGCGGGGGGTCCAAGTAGGGCGCTGATGCTAGCATGTGTAGGGGTAGAAGCTGGTGAAGGCTTGGCAGAAAAGGACCAAGCTGTGGTCGACGGCATCGTCAATTCCATAACTTCCTTAATGGATCCGCTCTTGGATAGTGAGATATTGAACGCCGCAGTTTCCGTTGCCCCGGGATGCGGAACTGGTGTTGCAAGTCGGTCGTCCCCGACCCTAACACACGGAAGGGTTGCCGGCTCACCAACGGTAGCAGAAATGAGAAGCTCCTTTGGTGCCGACTTCAAACGGTGATGCGGTGAACCGACAAGCTTGACCAGCTGACTATCGAAAGGCACACCAGAGGGAGGCTTTGCTCCAAGAACAGATGATCCCATCGAAGTTTCTTCTTCGTTGGATGGGTCAGTTGCTACCGACCATGCTGCAACGACTGCCACCGGCCTTGGTGGTGAGCGTGCATCATGCTTATTCATTCTTTCAGTCTGGCACGAATAGGTTGTAGTGGGTTCAGGGGTGAAGGGTGGTAGGTCGAAAGTGATACTCCCCAAGGAAATCTGAGACCTGGCCATGCACAGGGCACTTGGTGGCAAGGCTTTCTGAATGCCTCCTTTCTTGGTATGTCGTGTGGGTGGAGGTGACATAGATTCAGACAAGGTTCTGGATCGAAGTGACCTGGGTTCCTCTTGGCTCGACTCTCCACGATTTTGAGAGCTAGATGGCGGAACTGAGCTTGGATCTGCCGGGTTGTTCTTGCGGGGTCTTCCTCTGCCCTTCTTCAAAGGAAGAGGGCGACTAGTTTCGTCCTGTTCAGGCTCCGATTCAGATATTTCCGAGTCGACGAGCGAACTGGACCTGCACGGTCGCCTCCTTTTAAGCTGCTCACTCACAACATTAGTCGCTCTTGTTCGAACTGTAGACATCAGCCGGGAGTGTTCTGAGCGTTCGCCAGCCGTTACTGAGCGTACTTTTGTCGCATCTAAACTGGGTGCAGCCCTCCGAGTAATGCGAGGGGACAAGCTCGGAAAACTTCCAGTTGTGTCAGCTTGAAAGTCTAAGTCGAGATCGCCATCACTGCTTACCGCGTTCTTACGAGTTCCTCCCCTGTCACGACCAGGGGGGCTGGCTATTCCATCAGATTGTTCCGGCTGAGATTCGGAGATTTTCAACTGTCTCGGCCGGCGTTGACGTTTGCTCGTCTCCACCGAAAGATGATCTGTGGCCGGAGGTGAGGATGAAGTTTCGTCTGATATTCCGACGCTGTCCCTGGCCGAAGATGCGACTGAGATTTCATCGGATGTTCCGATGCGTGATGGACGTGCAGCAATTAATGTCCAATTAGGTTCCTTAGGAAGTAACGAAGGTTTTGTCTCCGTTTCTACTTCTCCAGCAAGGCTCGATGCCCGAGCTTTTGCTTTGGGCGGCCGACCGCGACCACGCTTCTGAATGGCCGTCGGTTGTGGTAATTCTGATTCCGACTCTGAAGTCAGGCGATTTCTCGCTCCAGACCTGCCACTTTTCACTGGGCTTATCGGAATGTCTTCATCAGACTCACTTTGCTCTGAAACCACCTTCTTGGGGGGCGATTTCATGTTTTCTGAGTCACTTTCTGTTAGTTCAGCTTTCGTTTCGCTCTCGGAAGATTCAGTGACCGAGTACCTTACAAGAGACCTTTTTGGCTTCTTACCAATGTCGTCGACCGCCATTTGGTCAGACTGTTTTCCCTTCACTGACGACTGAGAGACTCTTGCAGATCTTCTGCGGGTATTGCCTTCCCCATTCTCTCTCCCTGTCAGTCGGTCGGTCGGTCTTTCCGTTTCAGGTTCTGGACCAGATTTTTTCTCACCATCCCCATTTTCGAAGAGCAACTCGGTCGCTGTTTCGTTATCTGGAGACTGTTCGATCAATTGGTCGGTCTGAATTCCGTTCTGTGATGTTTCATTGTCTGAAAAGTGTGAGCTTCTTGCAGATCTTCTTCCGGTCAGTCGGTCTGTCTGAATCCCGTTTTCTGATTCACTCACTCTAAAATACCTCCGCGATCTTTGACTTCCGAAAGGTTGATCAGACTGAGTTTCGTTCTCTGACGACTCTGACACAGTGCTGCTCCTGAGTGTCCTTCTTCTTGGGGAAGAAGAGAGACAATCGCTTGTAGCACCAGCCGTTCGAGGGGAAGCTTTGCCGGACCTCGTCGCACGGATAGGGCTGCCAAGTAAAGAGGATCCGCTCTGTTCTTCCACGTTTGACTTCGCCACAGGCGACGATAAGCTCTGCTTCTGTGGCGTCAAGTCGGGAGCAGGTCTATCTCGCAAATCTGGGCGACGATTCAAGGATTTTTCGCTCTTAGAATCCGTATCTCTCGCCACATGCAGAAGCAACTTCGACGACGGCGCGAGAACGGGCCCAGTATCTCTAGGTTGGCTATTAGTAACTTTATGAGGAGACGGGGTGAAGCGAGAGCTGACTGAACTTTGAGACTCGTTGTCCGAGGAAGTGAAATCGAGATTGACGGGAGAAAGCTGAGAAGCTGAACGACCTTGGGATGTAGAGATTTCTAAGCCGGACCGGGCGGGAGAGGAAACAGTATCGACGGCGTTCCTTCCTCTTCTAGTCTTAATGGGGCTCGGATCGGCGCTTTCAGTTCGGCTAAAAACCTGATCGCTTTCTACTTTCGCAGATTCTAAATCACTGACGGCAGACGACGTAGACTTGGCCAGTGGCTTTGGAACTTTATCCAGAGGTCTTCTATGTGGCGATTGGTGCTGCTGTGATGATATATTTTCTTCATCTGAATCACTCTCATATGCAGACGAATCTAGACTCGAAAGAGTATCCGACGTCTCAGAAAGACTAGATACTGCCTGTCTACCCAAAGGAACCCTCTCTTCAGCTTCAAAGATAAGTTCTTCTCTTACTTCAGAGAAGCTGACTTTTCTAGAGGTGTCCTTGCTCGCTGGATTAGAAGGAGGGCTGGTCGGTTGAGTGACCTGTGAGGAAGACGGCGTGGACCAAGAGCTTGTCTGGAAGGGGGAGGCAGGGACGGCAGGCTTAAAAGATGTATGTGGAACTCTTCCAGAAGGGAAGGCACGTCGTTCCTTTTCGGTTGGATCTGGGTTCGAAACCGTGGATGAAAGGTTCACAGAAGACTCGGACCTGGGTACCGACGGTGTAGAAGAGCAGGTAGCTTTCACTAAGCCCAGCTCGATAGACCGAGTGGTATCCACGAAAGGCAACCCGACTACCAAGGACGATGGAGGCCCAGCAAGTTCAACTTGGTCTTTCTTCTCTTCCTCGACGATCACTGGAGAGACATATCTCAATGATTCTACGACCCCTGTATCGGCTAAACTACGAAGCAACCCCTGCTGTGTAGAGCTAGTAACATCCTCCTTAGCGGGCTCAGGAGCCCTAGCATTGTTCAAAGACAGCTCCACGTGTCCGTTGGTTAGGAGTCCCACAGGAGCCAAAGCGGCGGCATTGGGAATGCAGATTTTCTGTCTACCTGTCTCTCCAACGCTTGGCACTGTCTTTGCCAATCCGTAGCTGATATCCTGCGTGTATGGTCGCCCAGCATCAATGGGGTGACTGGGTTCTGGGACAACGTGGGACGCCTGCCGAACTCTGTTTTGTGAGTTATCTGGTGTAGATGTTCTTACAAAGCTGTCTGTATGCAGAATCTGAACTGGAGCAGAGATGTAGGGGGTGACACTGCACACCGACGGAAATGGCATGGGGCAGAGGGAATTAGGCACATCTGTCGCTGTAGGACTTCCATTGACTTCTATATTGTCAGAAAGCCGGCTGCTAGGAAATGACGAACTGACAGAAATATCTGCAGGAGCCCCTCGTGAGAGTAAGCTAGGCCCGTCAGGTAACAGTCCGCTACTAACAGAAGTCAGGCTACATTCAACCGCAACAGCGACCTCTTCCATAGCTGCCACGCCACTTTGGTCCTCGAGATCATCGTCCCCTTTTCCGATCCACCCCATAGTCTTTCTTTCATTCAAGGGTTCAATGCCTGGTAGCTCCACCTTTTGCACCAACATCTCAGAGCTGACTGGCAAAGGAACCCCTGTGGGCTCAAGTCCAGGAAGATCCACCTTTCGCTCCGGCAGGTCATCTGCACCCATTTCTAGTTCATCGACTTTACTTTTCTTCATTGTGATTTCTCCAGAATGGATAATCTCGGCTCTACGGGTGACCAAGGAAGTCCTTGAGAAACCAGAGAGTTTTCCAAGAAGCTTAAAGATCAGCTTCTTCTTCTTAGCGGGAGTGACGGTCCGATACAAAAACGGTACTTTGGGAGATGATTTTGCTTGAAACTTCGGCTTGGCAATTGTCTGTCCAGCAGTATTATTGGCTGTATTGCCCGCGGCCAATTTCGGTGCCGTAACTTCTGGTAATACTTTTACTTCTGAATTGATGTCCCCATTAGCATTCAGATGTTCTTGAGCTTTCGCTTCCTCTGCTGCTGGACTTGCCTGGGCTTTTACCACTCCTTTTTTAGGGGGGCCAGGGGGTAGTGGCTTCACAAATAAGAAATCATCTTTAATCGGTGAAAGAGGGGTTTTGCAAAGAAACTTCATGCTTGTTAAAATTAAGTCAACATCCTCACTAACAACATCGTTAATTGGCTTGATGTCAATTCTTGTCACGTGGCGTATCACATGATTCGCTGTCGTTATAGTCTGAGTCGAGCTTTCTCTGAGTTTCTCTGAATCCATCATTTTGTCAATTAATTCAGCTTCTAAGTCAATCTTCTTCTTTTTCTTTATTCCTGCCTTTTCGTTTTTTAGGTCTTCTTTGAGCTTTTTCACAAGGGACTTCTGCTGAGAGAGATCTTTTTTTAAGCTTTTTACGCTATCTTCAGCCTCTATACATTTTTCTTTGAGCTCCTTACATTTCTCTTCGTACTGAAGTCGCATTTTGTCACCTGCCTCAATTTTAGATTCTGCGGAATCCAAATCCTTCTGAAGTTGGTAAATGGAGGTACTGCGGTCCTTTTCGGCTTGTAGAAGTGGCTGGACTTGCTTTGTCTTTGCTGCCAATTCGGCACTGACGCGCTTCAGTTCAAGCTTCTGACTATCACATATCACTGATAGTTCCTCTATTTGTTTCTGCTGATCTTCCGATTCTTGTGACTTCGCCTCGCATTTTGCAATTAGCTGATCCGTAGCAACTAGCTTTTGTTTCAACACGAGGAATGCTTGAACGCTGTGATTCAACTGCTGTTTCAGCTGCGCACATTCTGCTCCTCGTGCATTGCAAGCAGAGCAACTTACTTCTGAAAGGTTTGGATCCATTGTGACCTGAAAGAGATAAACAATTTATTTTTAAGATCTCGGATTAGAGATCTGACTGGGTGTTACAAAATAGGTTTCAATATCGTACCGTTCGCGGTATAACAAGCAAGGACTCGGGAAGGTATAGGCTACACTGCCTTTTGTGCACCATGTGAACTTTCTGTCTGGTCTACATGGTATCCCCGTGAAAAATTTATCTCAAAATAGTAGTATGAAGTTGTACGAAAAACTACGTACACATGCTACTACATGCTTCTACTTCAAGGCTACCGTGTTACTGCTTACTACTGCATGCTACTAGCTACTACTATGGCAAGACAGGATGCTACTGGATACTACTTCATAAGATTGGACCAGTCTGAGGCACATTAAATGATAGTATTCTTTACTATTACATAGTATTCCATGCAACTTTTTCGTACAACTACCATACAACTACGCAGGCTACAGATTTGTCATCGGGATACTCAGGAAAGAAGATCTACTTCGCATACGTTCCACGTATTTCAAATACCTCCGTTTCCTGCTATATTTATCCCGTCGCACGCGAAATCGATATTTGATCCGAGGTTTGTCAATCTCGGACCCACTACTGAAAATGGAAAATCTGTCCTGGAAATTGTCTCCTCCAATTGGCCGTTTACCTGTTCACCACCCCATTAGCTTAGTTAAAGATGATTTCGTCAACCACACTGGCATGACATACCACAAAAAATCAACGAAGAAACCAACGCCAGTGCTGAGCGAGAACATTCGTAAGTGTTATTCGCAGGTATTGGTGAGTGGCTCGCTGTCTTTATTTTAGGCTTTCAATCTTCCAATTTTGTTTTAATTTGCGGTTTCTTGTTGTTTTTCTGCTTTGATTTGGTTTTATTGGTTGTCGATCTGGTTGATCTTAATCCTTGTTTTGGCATTTTTCCTCAAACTTTTCTGTCTGCGCTGAAGAAGGAGGCGGTTGTCCTCCCGAAATATTCGCCTTTCTTCTCAGTATATTCCCTGGCCTTTAGAAACCTCATTTTCGTTGGTTTCTTCGTTGATTTTTTGTGATTAGCTTAGTTCTTATTTGTGATTAGATTTCTCTGAAATTACGTGTATTTTGTGTGTGTTTTTGTTCAGTGTTTTCTTATGTTTCTTTTTAATGTTGCACTGCACTTACGCCCTAGGGCAGTACGTAATACATTCATTAATTCAATACCACTGGTTTGCGTGGGCACGATTTCAGTTGCACCATTTCAGTGAACCTTGAGGGGAATTTTTGGGCCCAAATCCCAGGTTGGATCCCATGGCCCTCCCTTCCCACCTCGAACGGCGCCCTTAAATGATTTTATGTTTAATCAATCAATCAAGTTTAATCCGAATAGCTAAAAGCTAGAAAAGGAATACAAATTTACAAAATACACAGACACACAAGAAACAAATTAACTAATACACTTACAGAAATTACCAGAAATAAATGATGGAATGAAACTACGTAAAAATTGGGTAGAAGAATTAGCGGGATATGGGGAAAACTTATTGCCAGTATTCCTCTCGGACCGACGCACGGAAGACGGGAGTGGAGGGGGGAATAGATGGGTCATCTGGGACAACACGTTATCTTAGCTCCAAAATTGTTTGAAAGAGTATTTCTACGTACAGATAATTTAGGAATGTCAAGTTTAATGAGAGCCTCTTCGTATGTAATATTATGATCACCCATAATGATTCTCATGGCTCTCTTTTGGAAATTTTCCAGGCGATCAGAGAGCTCTGCAGAAAGAGAAGAATGCCAAACCGGTGAAGCATATTCTAAATGAGGACGGATATAAGTTTTAAAATAACAGAGGAGGCATTTAGTATCCAAACCGAAAGATTTAAGGGTGGAGGGGGATTTAATTAAAAAGTTGGTTTTACGGATAATATTGTCAACATGAGAATTCCATTTCAGATCATCATCAATTATTACCCCAAGCAATTTAACGGATTTACGCTGCCTGAATGACGATGGATGTTCAGCAGTTTCTCTTCTCAGTCTGCAAAACCGCATAACCGAAGACTTAATGTCATTAATTTGCATTTTCTTGCTTGACAGTTGAGTTTTAAGGGAAGTGATGGAGTCTTGTACCGGATTTGAACTGTTCGGAAGTGTGAAAGAAAGCTTAGAAATAACGAGAAGGGAGAGATCATCTGCAAATTTGTACCTATGAAGGAAATCTTTAGCAACATTATTTACAGAACAAAGAAAAATCAGAGGACCCAACTTAGTACCTTGGGGGGTACCGCAAGTGATTGTTTCAACTGCGGAGACGGAACCATTCAGTTTAACAACTTGGCTCCGGTCTGAGAGAAAACTGGCAATCATACACTGGGAAAATTGACTTGCACCCATTTCAGAAATGGCTTCCAAAGCAACCGCGTGATCCAGGAGATCGAAAGCTTTATTTTGGTCAGCGAGGATTAGGTCAATAAACGAATCATCTTCCTCAAGAGCTGTTAGTATGTCATGAATCAGGCTAACCAAGTAATGTGAGTTTAGGGCTTCACCAAGGACGTTGAAAATATGGTCCTCCCAGAACAGGCTTAAAACTGTGGACTGCCCTTGTATTAACAAATAATGATGGGTGACTGAATCAATGCCCCAAATTCAGGGAAAACAACTAATCCCACCGCATTTTTAACTCTTGATGCTTGGTTTGTATTATATTCTGTAACGAATTCATTATCATATGGCTATTGTATATACTGTACATCATTGCTTTGACATGTAACACGATTCTAAATACAGAATATATCTGTTTATTACATAATATGTTCATAAGAAATGCATAATATAGATAGCCTATATATTTTTATTTATACGCTGAACGAATTTTTAAAGAATCCTGTTTTTGTTATCAAAAGAGGCCAACAGCGTTTTTGATGCACTGTATTATTTTTTTTCTATATTAATTTAAACATAAGGAAGACCGCATTAGCCCTAGTCCTAACTTTTGATCATATGATAGGCCAAGCCTATCTAAGGTCAAAACTCTTGCACAAAAGACAAATCTATTTCATCTATATTAACAGTGGCTATATCCGTCTGTCCAGGCGACTGTAAACCAGGAGAAGGTCCTTATTCGATCCCATGCCACTGGTTGAGGAATCTCCTGCAGGCATTCTCAACCGCATTAGTCCCCACAGTTCTGATCTTGAACAGGAGTGTCACTTTTCACCACATACAAAATAGTACTGGAAGTCAGAGCAAAATATTTTGCTCTGCTGGAAGTTGCTTGTAGCCGGTAGATACCATGGTATCCGATACCACGGTCTAAAGTAGTCTAAAGTAGCTACTAAGTACCTGGCCAGTTACCATGGTATTTCATATCAGACACCATGGTCAACACAAGAGCCTACCTTGGGAACCCGTCAATACGACCACCCGTCACTTCGCTTAAAACATCCGTCAGTTCGCCCACTTTTTCCGACAGTTCGCCTAAACGTTAGTTCGCCCACTTTTTCCGACAGTTCACCCACCCGTCACTACGTCCACCGGTCACTTCGGCCACCCGTCACAACGATCACCCATCACTACGGCTACCCGCCACTACGCCCACCGTCAGTTCTCCTACCGTCAGTTCGCCCACCCGTCATTTCGCTTAAAATGGGCGAACTGACGGATTTTTTGGCGAAATGACGGGTAGGTCAACTGACGGATTTTTGGGCCAAATGACGGGTTGGCAAACTGTCGGAAAAGTTGGGCGGACAGACAGATTTTAGGCGAAAGGACGGGGGGTTGAACTGTGGGAAAAATTGGACGAACTGACGGATTCTTAGGCGAAATGACGGGTGGGTCTACTAACGGATTTTTGGGCCAAATGGCGGGTGGATCAACTGACGGGTGGGTCAACTGACGGGTGGGTCAACTGACGGTGGGCGAACTGACGGGTGGAAGTAGTGAAGGGTGGACGTAGTGACCGGGTGGGCGTACTGACGTTGGGTGAACTGACGGGTGGACGAACTGTCGGATTTTGGAAGTGGGCGAACTGACGAGTGGCCGAACTGACAGCGACCCCTAATATCATTTACCATGGTAACTGCAAAAACGACAAAATGAAGATCCGGCTACCATGGTATACATTTTTAGAACTCAAGGTTCAAGCAACATTTTTTTTAACCCCTATGTTTGGTCAAGCAACCATTAGATCTTTCTTCTTTCCATGATCTGTATCATTCTAACCCATTTCCAAAAAGTTTCGTCGTATTTGCGCCCTTTTCGCTATTGTTTCCTTCTCTAAATGCAGCCTACCATTTCAAGCTAGCCAATCATTTACAATTATTATAAGGAATTTAGTACACATCCAATATGACTTACTTTTTTATTATATTTTTGGGTTTGAATGTATCTTTTCCCTTCAAGTTTCAGGTTTCTGTGCCCAATGATTCAGAGCAGGGATTAGGATGGATGGAATACATTATTCCCATGCAATCCTCGTAACTTGAATTCGTAGTTAATGCATAGGGATTTCTTTGGGCTACTTTGCCCTTTGGTGACAGAAAAGGGCTACAGACATCAACAAAAGCATATTTGACATTGCAAAACGGATACGTCAGCTGAGTTTTATTAGACTTATATGTCGGCGGCAAAGGTCCTCTTCAGGCTTCATCCGCTCAAACTGGAGAATGAACTTGTGAGAAAACGAAAGGCCGAAATAAAATAAAATTAAATTAAATTCAGCTGAGTGTCCGTATTGCGATGTCAAACATGATTTGCAGTCAGCTTGGGCTGAAGGAACATTTACATACACAAGCTTCCGAAGGGGCAACTACAACTATCATACCAGAAAAAAAGGCCTTAATAATATACTAAGGCCCAACAAGACCGAGGGGTTGCCAACTTTCGATATTATAGCGGCCGGCACACGGCTGACAGCAGCTGGCACCGGTTGCCAAGTGCTGAAATGTTAAAATTTGCAGGTCTGGAAGTCGAGGGGTCGACGACTCTCCCGGAATGGTGTACACGTCCCGAAGGAATAATCCAGAATAGTCAGGAATAATCCGGAATGGTCAAGAATAATCCGGAATGGTCAAGAATAATCCGGAATGGATTATATTAGATTAGATTAAATTTTATTAGGTGGCAGTCTTCTCTATTCTACATAATGTGGCAGTTCATACACGGTTCATACATATACAACAAATATTCTGCTTACAAAAAACACTCACGCATCATTACTATCCTTTTGCAAGGAAAAATCTCTTCACTGTAGCCATGAAGGATGCCAGATGACTCGAATTTCTAATTTCAACTGGAATTATATCCCCTACACAGGGCTAGGAATAATCCGGAATAGTTAGGAATACTCCAGAATGGTTAGGAATAATCCGGAATGGTCAGGATTATTAGGGTATTCCGGAATGGTGTACATACAAAATTAGAGTCGTCGGCCCCTCGCTGGAAGTGGGAATTGGCTAATTTGTGACCGGCACCGCTCGTTTCCGTGGTTCCAGGAAAGGGTGTACAGCAGGTGACGGGGCATGGGTAGCCTAACCCCTCGAAAAAGGCCTAAATCAAAGTTTAAGTTTTGAATACCAGCTCACCTACTCTGTTTCTCAATCTCTGGATAAACTTTTCGTAGCTGATCTAATTTTCAGAAGCTTCGTACTAAGAAATGCATCATCATCGGAGGACCAGGGATGCATCTGGAAAAAAAGAGGATAATTTTTATCTAGAAATCTTAAAGACAAAGTTGCATGTTGATGAATTCCTTCTCTTTTCTCTGAAAGTGATTTATAACAGGTTTTCGGTACCCTGGACCTCCCACATTTGCTGTAGGAAGGTGGTACAAATTTTATTACAATGGAATATAACAAAACCCCGACAATCACGGTTTTCTTAATACATAAACCCCGAAAATCACGGTTTTCTATTTCTTTTATTGCAATGAAAATAGCACTAGAGTTAAAGAAAGCACCAGACAGTGGTATACAAAAGTTGAACTTAGATGAGATTTGATGTTTATAAACATAAAATTAAATCCTAACCAAAGGCAATGATGCCTTTAGCTACATAGCCTACGCGGACGACTTGCTCTTAGTAAGCCGTAGCCGATCCATACTCACCAAAAATGTCAGTAAGCTGTCGTCGGAACTTATCAAAATCGGCCTTGGATTTAACCTCTCAAAATGTGAGTAACTCCATTTCAAACATTCGTCAAATGGTTCAAATGCATCCAAAGCTTTCATCGCTCTTGAATCGTTCATCGTCAAATCAACAGACTCTCTACGGTGGCTCGGCACAACATTCAAATCTTCATTGTAAAAATTTTGCTCTTCGGTTGTTCAAGAAGTTTATAAATCAGTCCGTAGCGCCTATGGGCGCATCGTCCCCAACCGGGGGCGCTATAATTGTAAAGCTTTGTGAAATTTGTACAGCACCTTCTGCGCTCCTTCTATACTATTTCGTTCTGGCGTCACTCATGTTCTGCGAAAAGAAGGAGATTAAAAAGATGAGATCATGTTATTTTAAATATGCAATGCACCTGCTCCACTTGTCGAAATTATGTCATAACCATACATTGACGGAGAAGTTCAAAATTCAAGATGCAAGTGTCACCCTTCTGGATGTTTTCTCATCGCTTTCAAAAATCATGGACAACAGGGCCCAACCAGCGCACGACATTATCCACTGCTTCCTGACCGAAGATTGAAAATTAAGTGTCTTTTTCAGTGTGTTTATGTGTTTTGTTTATTTTCTTCATTTACTCCGCTTTTTCGAAATGGCGGGTCATAGATAAATTAGTTACTTACTTACTTACTAATAGGGCCCAACCGGAGCACGACGTTATCCACTGCTTGCTGGCCAAAGATTGAAAAATTAGTGCCTTTTTATGTGTTTTATTTATTTTCTTAATTTAGTCCGCTTTTTCAAAACGGCGGGTTACAAATAAATTACTTGCTTACTTATTAATAATTCAACAAAAACAAACATACATACAACAAATAACGATAACCTCTGCACAAGAAAATTCGGACAAGGACAAGGAAACCTACATGATTATATTTTATATTACGAAAGTTCTAATCTGTCGATAAATTTTAAACAATCAGAAACAAAATTAAAGATCAGAAATACAGTTATTGGTTAGCCTTCGTTGGAGCCTTCTTAAAAAAAAAACTTTGCTCTGATAATCTTATATCTCATTCCTCCACTCCCCCCACGATAGTCGGATAAGTCCTGAAAGGACTATTCCTTTCAGGAGCTTGAGAATGCCTCAGGCTTGAGAATGCCTGAAAGGACTATTCTCAAGTCAGTTTTTTGGAGTCCTTGATACCCCCCCCCTCCCCACTCCCCACATGATGCCTGAATCCGGTTAATTTATGTCTTTGATGTACCTAAGACTTGTGCTTGCTTGTTCCACCAAGTCTCATCCCGACACCTCCACTCTAAGCGTTTCCCAAGATTTCCGGTCCCCCTCCCCCATTCAACTCTCCCCCAAGTCACCGGATCCGGTCCGGATTCTGCGTGGGTCGTCTGAGACACGAGGTCTTTCCAAATATCAAGTTTCGTTAAGATCCGACCACACGTTAAGAGTTATTAATACCACAATATTCCGAATCCCCCTACCCTCCACGATGCTCGGACTGGGGAACTGACTATTTCCAACCTAACCTTATAGGGCCCCTGATATGCCTGCCCAGTTTCGTCGTCCTAGCTTCTGTGGAAGTGCCCGAACTAGAAGAACCCAGACCGACGGACGGACAGAAATTGCGATCGCTATGTGGCATTTGGCCAAAGGGCAAGTGCCATAAAAACAGGTAAAGTGTCTTCTAATAGGTGGCCTAACGATAAATAAAGGCTGCATATCCAATCGCAGATCTGACGGACATTTCGAGAAATATACCCTACAGGGCAAAAATCTGAAACTGATGCAGAAAATGGAAGGCTTTAAGTAGCCCTGATCAGTTCATTTTGTAAGACATGAATGCAATTAATATATTAATTGCATTCCACAGTTCATTTCAGTCACTCGAACTGATCAGACCTCTGGTGAATTACGTGCGCTCTGACCAGTTTGACTGGTTTTTCCCAGCAAAGGATAATGGATAATAGGGAGTTCGTGCATTGCCCGGTAATGAACTTTTTGCAGAATAACTGGGAAGAAGGAATTGAAGACGATATTATTGTTAAGCACGCAACAGACTTTTTTGAATGCGGCGATATCGCTGATGCAAAAAACGTATTTTGGGCGAAGGTTGCGCCCAATGATAATTGCCCCCGGCGCATCGGTGCGAAAGCATCTGTGAATCATGTGAAAGATATTCTTGATTTTCTTAAGAAACTGGAATCTGAGGAGGTATCAACTCCGATCTACGTTATCAAGTCTCCAACCGAGGTTCCGGTTTTGCCCGCAGTCGCTTATTCTAGGCTGTCAAGCAAGGTGAATCGTGTGGAACAACTACTCAAGGTTGTTGCCACTAAGCCGGACGCCTATGATTTGAATTACCCCCAATTGCCGAAACCTGCAATTCCTGATTCACACGCTACTATTATTGTGTCGAACCTTCCCTCTACCCTCTCGGACCCAATTAAACGAAAAGTTGTGATAGACCAGATTGATGGACACGAATCAGTCACTAGCATTCGCCCTGTACGTGACAAACTGATTATCAATATAGATAAGTCAGTTGCTGAGGATTTCCGCTTGTCGATAACTGGTGCGATTACAGGCTCTTCTGCGAAAGTTCTAACCAAGAAGTTTTACGGACTCCTCAAGGGAATTACGCCTGATTTTGAATTGTCCCACCTGATGTCTTGCCCTGGTGTTTCTGGCGCTTCTAGGCTAGGGAAATCCCTGGCAGTAAAACTCGAATTCTCCGATGCAGCATCAAGATCCGAAGCATTCAGATATGGTCTCAAAGTAGGATACGAAATCCTAAGTGTTTATGAGTTCAAGGCGATTCCCCGGTGCTGTAACAATTGCCGATCCCCTGACCATCTCCAGTCGTCTTGTTCCAGTGTTACACCAAAATGTGCGCGCTGTGCCGGTCCTCATGTCTCAGATAGAGACTCGCCTTGCAATTTGTCTCCTCAGTGTGCAAACTGTGGAGGCGATCATGTTTCGTTTAGCCTCACTTGCCCAAAATTGAAAGCAATTGTCAGTCGTAAGCTACCGAAAACAAATTAATGTCTGAATCAGTATCTGTCGTGTCCTTCAATATTAATGGGACGAAAAACAAGGACCTGACCATTGACGAACTGTGCAGTAAGTTTGACATTGTATGTTTTCAGGAACATCTTTTGACCGCAACGAGTGTTAATTTCCTGCGTCGCAGTCCTGCCCATTTGGTTTTCACAACAAATGCTAGGTCTACTTTTGGAAGGCCTTCCGGGGGTTTAGCCTGTATTATAAAACAAAAGCTCAGTTTTCTGTCCCCGTCATGCTATTTTTCTGATGAACATTTCTTGGCCATAAGGCTCGGAAAAACCGTATTGATAAACACTTACCTGCCTCATGATGGGAAAACAGTGACTTCGCTTAACAAATTCTCCAAAGCATGCTCTAGTTTGAAAACTCTCCTTCAAAGCATATGCAAAAATGGGTATGAATTCATGATTATCGGAGATATGAACACTGATGTAAAACGTGATTCTGTTCGTACTGTGAACCTACTTGATTGTCTCCCCGATTATAGAATAGTTGCGAAGGATCTATCTTTCTCGTATGTGCATAATTCCGGCAGCCTATCGGATATTGATCACGTAATTTGTTCCCCGTACATTCTATCTTCAACAGTGCATGTCCACGAAGATGAGCAAGATACTGATCACCTTCCATTATCGCTTTGTTTTTCGATTAGAAAAGATAGTACAGACCAGGCTTTTGCTCCCGCTTCTAAGTGGTTTGTTCGGAGAAACTGGAAAAAAGTTAATATGCCATTATATATTTCAACCCTGGCCATGCTCCTTGGTTCCTTACGTGTACCCTTTCATCTACTCCAGCGGAGTGTTAGTCCTACCAAAAGTAATTATGATCTGAACCATTATTACAACCAAATTGTGTGGTGTTTGAAACGCGCCGAGGAGGTTGCTGTCCCTCAGGAGCGAGTGAGGAGAAATACGAGGAAACCAATTTGGTCGTGTGATCCTGAGCTGAAAATTGTTAAAAATAAAGCCAAATTGTGTCTGAGTATATGGATAGCGAACGGTCGACCACTATCTGGGAATGTGTTTGATATAAAGCAAAATACTAAGCGCGAGTTTAAGAAATGTCTGCGATCAAGCCGATATAAAGGGTCAGATTGTCCTACCAGTAAGAGTGAATGGGACAAAGTGATTAATTCAGCTAAATTAGATAATTCGATAAATCCTAATTGCCCAATTACATCAGCCGCATGGTCTGACCACTATTCTGCTATATTTTCCAAAGTGAATTATGCAGTGCACGCGTTTTACTCGAAATTGCTTGATTCGGTTCTCCCGTCTTGCCTGACTCAGGCACAAGTTCTTCCCGTTTCAGTTGATGCTGTAATTGCTTCTGTTAAGAAACTGAAATCAAGCTCTTTTGATGTTGACGGTATCAGTGCATGTCATCTAAAAATAAATTGCCCGTCTTTGTTTTTCCATTTACAGTTGTTTTTCCAAATGTGCCTGTGCTGCTCCCTTGTTCCTGATAGCTTTTTGTGTGGAACTGTCACCTCTGTACTTAAGCGAGGTAAGACTCCGCTGGATTGTTCTTCTTACAGGCCTATTACAGTTGCTTGTAATTTTAGTAAAATCCTTGAGTATATTTTACTACCTTTCATAAGCAATAATGCTAATTTTGGGGAGAATCAGTTTGGTTTTCAGGCTGGCATTGGTTGCCAGCACGCTCACCGTGCTCTTGCTTCCCTTCTTAAAGATGCTTCGGCTAAAGGTTATGGTCTTCATATTTGTGCTCTTGATCTTTCCAAGGCTTTCGATAGTGTTGTACATAGTCAAGCTCTTTACTCTCTTTATAATCATGGTATTAACCTTTCTGTTATTTTTCTTCTAAAGTTTTGGTATGGTAACTCCTATCTTCGGATTAAAACTAATGGTGCCTTTTCATCTTCTAATGTTTTTGTTCGTCGGGGCGTACGGCAGGGTGGAGTGTTATCTCCTAGTATTTTTAAATTTTGTATTTCTGGTATTCTTGAGAATATTTCTTCTATGTGTTTTGTTGGTTTGAGTGATATCTCCTACCTTGCTTATGCTGATGACATTCTTCTAATTAGCCGGTCTAAACTCAGTCTTTCGCAGATGGTTCATAAAGTTTCTTCTTCTTTTACTAATATCGGTCTTTCGCTTAATGCTGATAAATGCGAGTATCTTTCTTTCAACGTTCCTTCTTCTACTAGACCTCTAAGTTCTCAAAATTTCTCTATCCCTCATGTAGACTCGATCCGGTGGTTGGGTATTACACTTACAAAAAATCTTAAAACTCTGCGTGAGCGCGCTGTCCGGGATGCCAGAGTGAAAATCCAGATTGGTTACTCTAAAATTGTAGCCAATCGAGGGAAATACAATCGTGTCGCCCTTGGTAAGCTTTACTCTACTTTCTCCGATCATTCTGTTCTTTACCTTTCTGGGCTTTACCCTATATTTAAGAAAAAAGACATTAGCGATATTCGATCTTCTTACTTCCGATTCTGTAAATTTCTTCTCTATCTTCCTCTGTGGTACAAGAATCGAAAGATAGTTAAAAAGTTTTATCTTCCGAATATTACTGAGAAGCTGACTGATCTACACAAAAAGCTCTCAGAAACAGCGTATTGGCGTTTGTCGCCTCACCACGGTTTGATCCGTTTGTTTTATTAATGTTTTGTGACTCTAGTTGTTGTTTTACGTCTTTTTCCGTTTTTTCTTTTTCCTTCTTCAAGTTTATACTCCACTATTAATCTTTTTGATGTAAGTGGGTAATAAATAAATATTATTATTATTATTATTATATGTTGCAAAAGTTGGAGCCGAAACTGAAGTACAATAAGAAAGATAAGAATGAACAAGAGATAAATAAATAAATCTAAGGATGAATCGTGGAAGAAAACTTTTAAGACAATTTGACTCAACTTGAGAGCCACAGCATTTTCATTGAAACGAGGTGACAGTTTTTGCAGTGAGACTAGCTGCAAACGGATTATAAGAGACAGTATGACTATGATGCTCAAGTGTTCAAAAAAGGCAATTTACTGGTGTAAAGGATACTTTGCTATTAGCGCCATTCCCCGTGAATGAAACATAAGCATACAATTTCCATCTTTTTTTTCCAGCCTCTACACTTACCAAATGTGTGAAACTTGAGCCTTGATTGAAAGCTCTAATCATTATCATAATATGTTTTCCGTCTTCACTGAAAGAAGTCGGGGTGTTGCCAAATGCCTTTCTTCTAGACACCTACAGACCATTACAAAGTTGTTTTTGCGCCAGCTCTTTTTGCGATTTTTTGTTTGCGCCTTTCGTGGATTTATTTGCGCTACCAGAGCCTCGTTTTTGTTACAATAGCGCTGCGCCAACGCTGCTGCAGCACTTCTTTGCTTTTGCATAATATGCGTTTTTGGATTCACTTTCTTCTTGGTTGAAGCGGCAGCGCTGCAGCATCTCGCAGGGAAGCACGGACTTGGTCGGGGAGCAAGTCCGTGATTCTCGAGAAGCGCCGCCATCTTCCTCGGAAGCGCTGCCGTCTTCCTCGGAAGCACTGCAGTGCAAAAACGGATGTAGAAAGAATCAGTCCGGAATCGACCAAGAAGTGGACCTGCAGCATGTAACAAAAATGAGGCTCAGATTACTCAAATAGCCTGAGCATGAATATTGGCGCCAGCGTTTTTCTGTCGCGTCTATGCGCGCCTTTTTCACTTTGTTTTGCACCACGTAATTCCTCAAAGAATAAATAGAACTAAGTGGATGTGAATCGGTCAGGATGAATGTCTTTTGATGTTCCATATGAAATCCTTATGATTTGGTCTTTATTTACACAAGTTTACTAGAGGTGACGCAAATATATGGATGGCGCAAATAGCAAGGTATCCTGTAGCTGGACATTCATATTTATTCCTTGCTATAACGAAATTTTTCGAGGCAAGTTCAGTTTATATTTTTTATGGCACTTGAGCTTACTCAAGTGCCATATAGCGATTGTAATTTCTGTCCGTCAGTCGGTCTGTCGGTCCCGGTTTTGCTAGTTCGGGCACTTCCAGATAAGCTAGGACGATGAAACTTGGCAAGCATATCAGGAACTGGACCAGATTAAATTAGAAATTGTCGCTTCCTCGATCCGACCATCTGGAGGGGAGTGGAGGGAGGGGGAATCCGGAAAAAATAGGAAAAATGAGATATTTTTAGCTTACGAACGGGCGATCGGATCTTAATGAAACTTAATACATGGAAGGACTTCGTGTCTCAGACCCTCCATTTTAAATACAGACCGGATCCGGTGACACTGGGGGGAGTTAGAGGGGGAAACCGGAAATCTTGGAAAACACTTAGAGTGGAGCGATCCGAATGAAACTTGGTGGAAAGTACAAGCAAACGTCCTAGATACGTGACTGGTATAACCGGAACGGATCCGCTGACTTTGGGGGAGTTGGGGGGGGGGGAGAAGTCCGAATTTGTAGTGATCCTGCGAGTTCCGTGGTTTCTGATGTGCTAGGACGATGGAAATTGACAGGCATGTCTGGGACCCGACCAGCTTAAATAGGAAATCATCAATTCCCCGATTCGACCATCTGGGGGGGGGGGAGTGGAGGGAGGGTGAAGCCAAACTTTGAGGTATTTTTAGCTTGCGAACGGGTGATCGGATCTTGATGAAAATTGATATTTAGGATGACCTCGTGTCTCAGACACCTCACTTTAAATCCGGGCCGGATCCGATGACACTGGGGGGAGTTGGAGGAGGGAACCGGAAATTTTGAGAAACGCTTAAAGTGGAGGGATCGGGATGAAACTTGGTGAGAAAAACAAGCACAGGTCCTAGACACGTCATTGACATAACCGGACCGGATCAGGGCACTGTGGGGGAGTTGGGGTGGGGAACCGGAAATTTTGAGAAACGCTTAAAGTGGAGGGATCGGGATGAAACTTGGTGGGAAAAACAAGCACAGGTCCTAGACACGTCATTGACATAACCGGACCGGATCAGGGCACTGTGGGGGAGTTGGGGTGGGGGTCCGGATTTCTAGCGATCCCGCGAGTTCGGCATACTTCCTGATGTCCTAGGGCGATGAAACTTGGCAGGTATGTCAGGGATCCGAACAGATTGACTTGAGATCAGCCGTTTCCCCGACCCGACCATCGTGGGGGGAGTGGGTGGATGGGGAGTCCGGAATCTAGTGGCGTGCATAACTTTTGAACGGGTTATCGGATCTTGATGAAAACTGATATTTAGGATGACCTCGTGTCTCAGACACCTCACTTTAAATCCGGGCCGGATCCGACGACACTGGGGGGAGTTGGAGGAGGGAACCGGAAATTTTGAGAAACGCCTAAAGTGGAGGGATCGGGATGAAACTGGGTAGGAAAAACAAGCACAGGTCCTAGACACGTCATTGACATAACCGGACCGGATCCGATGACACTGGGGGGAGTTGGAGGAGGGAACCGGAAATTTTGAGAAACGCTTAAAGTGGAGGGATCGGGATGAAACTTGGTGGGAAAAACAAGCATAGGTCCTCGACACGTCATTGACATAACCGGACCGGATCAGGGCACTGTGGGGGAGTTGGGGTGGGGGTCCGGATTTCTAGCGATCCCGCGAGTTCGGCATACTTCCTGATGTCCTAGGGCGATGAAACTTGGCAGGTATGTCAGGGATCCGAACAGATTGACTTGAGAACAGCCGTTTCCCCGACCCGACCATCGTGGGGGGAGAGGGTGGATGGGGAGTCCTGAATCTAGTGGCGTGCATAACTTTTGAACAGGTGATCGGATTTGAATGAAACTTGTCTGGTGAGCTATCGCCTCGGACGTTCAGTGTCACGTCCGGGTCGGGTCCGATACCTGTGGGGATGGGGGGGGGGGTGGAAAACTCAAGAAACTCTAAACCAGAGGGATTGGGACGAAACTTAATGGATGGAACAAGGATTAGGCCTAGATGAAATTGACGGAGCCAGATGGTTTCGGGGCTCTGTGGGGGGAGTTGGAGGGGGTTTCCTTGAATTCCGGTAGTCGTGAGTTAGAATAGTTCCAGATGTAAAACGACAACAAAACTTTGCAGGCATATTAGCGACCTGAATTATCTTGACTTAAAAACCTGACACAACATACCCCCGGAAACTTTCCTAGATCCGAGCATTTTTGGGGGAGCAAGAGAAGAGAAATATGGAAATTGACTTCTAGAAATTGCGAACGAGTGGTCTGATTCGAGTGAAACTTCATGGGTGATACGAATCGATGGCCTTGACATGTAAAACATGCGTTCGAACCATATGCGACCACGATTAGGGGAATTGGGGGTGGGGGGACTTTTGACATGCACAAAAACCAAACGGATGGACCGAATGAGATACAATTCGACAGTGCCGAGTTTATGCGGCCTAGATTTGTTATTTGGCGTCCGGGCCGGAGTCGGCCAAGGTAGGGGGGGGGGGGGGGGGGTACTGGAAACTTGCGGATAGGCTATGCTCCAATTTCAGCCAAACTTGATGAGGGAATTAAGCGATTGGGCCCGAACCGGCTCCGACAACGTTGGTGGGAAGGGGGGGGGGGGTACCGGAACTTTCCAAAAATGCTCAGATTCGAGTGAAACTTGGTAGATGGTATAAACGAAGATGCTTTAGATGGTCGATTTTTTTTTATTCCGAACCAGATTCGGCCACGGTAGGTGGAAATAGAGTGAGTACCGGAAATCGTGTAGCACGTCTAGGGATCAAACAAATGGATTTATTGGGATGAAAGTTTGAACAGTCATGTGCATTTGCTACAGACAATCGAGACGATGCCGGAACTGCTCAGAAATGAGTGAAACTAAATATCCTATTTCTAGTTCCGAACCGCCTTTTTGGATGGTGGGTGTATTTTGTGACGTTCTCATCTACTTTCTTGTACAGCCTACTCGTACAAGTGCCATATGAGCTCGTAGCTCTTGTTAATACCTGAATTTACATGTCATATTAATGATACTATAAGTTAGTATATTAAGTTAGATAACTTAGTCCTGAATGTTGCGGTGTATTATAAATCTTTTTGGAAGCTGCTTTAGATATTCAAACTTAAAAATAAACCTGACAAATACACAGCAATTCCTCTTTTCATTATAGAAAATTGGCAAACTTGCCAAAACAAGTTGGTTTTCCCACAAATTCGTTAACTTGAGCGGTTTTCAGCCAGAAGGGACCCTTGCCACGAAGGGCCGAAATATAGCTATAATGAAATTGAGCTGACGTATTCGTTTTGCACTATCAAACACGATTCGCAGCCCGCTTGCGCTTCCGGAATATTTATCACTTGACAATTCTTAATCTAAACTGTTTATGTGATCAGCTGGTGACAGGCAGAGGTGTTACTGGCCAAAATGTTTGAAAGGGCGGGCAAGGTATTTACCGACTGGCTGGTCATTTTAACGACTGTTTTTGCAGTCGACGAAAAATCAACTGATTTGACAAAAAATCAACTGATTTGAGAACAAATCAACTGATTTCCCCCCAAAATGACTGTTTTGAAGAAAACTGTATTGTTTTACGAAAAACCGACTGTTTTTAAGAAAAATCCACTATTCCCAAGAAAAAAATGGAACACTAATAAAGAAAATTGCAGTGCGGTTAGTTTTTTGCCGACTAGCCAACAAAATTTTAGCCCCCCCCCCACACACACACACATGATGCCCATGGTGACAGGTATTCTCTTTGTGCTGAATTATCTGACAATCCTTTACTAACAAGACCAATGGTTTCGATGGGATCCCAAAAATCTAGCATTTGACACAAACGTTTCGGTCGTGTATTCGCCATTCAGTCTTCGTCAGATTCCTTGAATATGTTTACTGTTAAAATAAAATTTAAAAATGTATTCAGCATGTCCTTGCCCCGATATCGAATCTCTAATCGATTTCAGAAACAACTTTGAGCTTCAACCAAATTTCCAGTATCAGCCGAATTCGTGATGAACCATTTGTCCAGCAAGAAAACCAAGTTCGATATGGATTCAGTGGACCTCCTTACCCCCTAAATGAATATCTTATTAGCTTATAAAACATAAATGTTTTACCGTAAATTCCAAACCACTCCGCTGCCTCTAAAGATAGGAATAAAGGACCCATCAACGAACTTGACCTGTAGTTTACCAGTGAATCCTCATTGACCAACCATCCTCGCTTGAATATCCTCGCTACATCAACCCGTTCGACCTTCCATTACGCCAGATCTCTCCGACGTCACACAGGATAAACAAATGAATGCCGGCATCCAGGCGCAGAGCTATACTAGTTTGAGAATAAAAGGGTAGGACTGCATAGCCGAAAACTGGTCGACTGTGTCCGGTTTTCACCGGATTCCGGGTGAACTACTTGGCCGACAAGAAAATAACTTTCATATTCGGGTTCAGCGCGTCTCCTTACCCCTAAATCAATTAAAATATTATTTTCGCCCCTTAATTTAAAACCCATCCACCACCCCTAAATATAGAGCTACAGAGCCCATCTTCGAACTTGACCTGTACTTTGACCCAAAGAGTCATCGTGCCAAATTTGAACAAAATGCCTCAACCCCTTCGAGAGTTATCGTGCTAACCGACGGACGGACGGACAACTTTGCGATGTCATAGGTATCCCTCCACTTACGTTTTGGGATCCCAAAAACTGCGACTGGAAATGGTTTGCAATCGTTTCAGCAATGTCATGCTTTCCAGTAACAACTGTGCATCAAGAACTGCTTCCCCCAATAACAAATAACCTGCCAGTACAATAAAAGATATAAATCAAACATAACATTGTGTAGCCCCATAGGATACTCTATAGTCTTGGCTACCGGACCGCTTACACCCTTCGAAGGAAATATTCTTATCCCATCTTTGCCAGGCAGTTGCTATAGTCTATCAACTACACTGTAAGAAGTTTCTCTGAGTAAGGATTAACTTAACAGGAAGAAAACGGACAGGTGTTGAAATTAATGTGTTGGATTTTGAGATTATTTAGAGCAAGTTTATCAAGAGAACAAATAGTAATTTTGGTGAAGGTTTGGTATATTTTTGTGAAGTAGAAGTAGATCAATTGTGCAGGATAGGTTTAGTGTGTGACAAACGTAGAGAATGGCTAATGCCATCTCTACTGATGACCCGGCTGGTACCCAATTAAGTAAAGTGGACAGCGCTCTTTGTGTGCTACGATATCTCATTAAGTGCTCACCAGGGACAAAGAATGCAGAAAAATGCGGACCAACCGAAGAGTTAGCAAAACTGTACATCGCAAGAAAGCTTAGTATGGTTCTGAAAACAAAGGGATCAAGAGAAACATATGGAGAAGTTTTAAACAAAGCAGGGCCAGGTGGATCAGAAGTGCCTGTAGCAAGAGACCAGGAGTATCTGAAAAAGATCCTAGCGATGAAAGAGACCAAGTTCAACGATGACAAAATAGTCCTTGAAAAAGCTGATCCAAAAACACTTTTCAAGAACAGGATCTCAAAGAGGATGGGAATTATGTTCATTGAGAATGAGGTAGCCACATTTGAAGACACGAAAGAAGACCTACTCGAACAAACTAATATCTCCTAAGTAAAACCAATGGGAAAACCCAAAAGTGGAGAAGAGACTTATGGATTGATAATCACGTTCAGTTGTGAGCAGGTGTTCCCAAGAACTTTGAGATTATGGGGTGTAAACAAAAGAGTGTCTTAGTATCAGCCTATCCAGTGAAGCATTTCTAGCTCACAACTTTATCGGAGAGAAAAACCCTCCTGTGTACTCGGTTTGGCAATAACGCCATGACAAATCCGCGTTTCCAAGATTTATTATCCCCGCCTTTTCAACCTTTAAGATCCCGACCTCAAAGACCCAACTCCCAGAAAGTCCCCGCCCTTCAACCTCTCCCACCAATCCACGAGAGATACAGGAAGAGTTTCTTACCTGCGTTTGTAAACCTTATTAACCAGTGATTTATGTATTATTTTGTTGTGTTGACTCAGCCTTTCGTTGACGATCGGTTTTTATCTGATAAGTGTATAAATTACCTGACGTGAAGCGCAAATTCGGCGCCACGCGCTGTGAAAGTCGTTTTTAAATAAAGTCTCTCTCTCTCTCAGTGTTTCAGGTGTCAGAGTTTTGGGCATAGAGATCTGGATTCCAGAGCTCTATGCCCAAACCTCTGGAAAGCAGGGGACGAGAAAGATGCATGATTTGTGCTGGTGCTCTGGAGATTGTGACAGGAAGGAGGACAAAAGTCAGAAAATGTGTGTTAACTGCCAAGGAAACCACACAGCCAACTCCAGACATTGTGAGAAAAGACAGGAAAGATGACAATAGGAAACAAAGCTATTTTAGAGGATATTTATAGAAATGAAGTTGTTGGAAAGAATTATTACCACCCAACCCGGTTATCAAGACCCAAGCATTCCACTTTTCTCAATCTCCTAGTGCTGTACAAGGTAAAACAAATGAAATAGAGACCCTAACTAAATGGTAGAGAAACAGAGAAAAGCCCTTGCAAACTTAAGCAAAATAATTGCAGGTTTGATTACAATCCTCCCGCAGAATTCGGCTAACAAAGGTAAAAGTCCAGGCAATAAAATTGCAAATGTTAAAATCAGCAAAACTAACGAGGTAGAAGGAGAAACTAAGGAGGAGAGTGAAGATGATGGAGACAGTGAAATGGAGTCTGAAGAACATGGACCAAGGCTAAAAAGAAAACCAGAAGCGGACTCTCCCAAAAATGGTCATGCAAGAAGGAAAAGTAAAAAACCATGAGGATAGTACAGATTAACTGTCTGTCCCAGTCTAAAAGAACTGAGATGAGAAATATACTTGTAAGAGAAAAACCGGATGTGGTATGTATCCAAGAAACGTTCCACACAGCAACTGATAAATCATACTACTAAGATTATCAGTCATTCAGATGTGACAGAAAAATTGGGAAAGGAGGTGGTCTTTTAACACTAGTTAGTGACAATTTTATCGCTGAGGAGAAAACACTAGTGGAAAACACCCGAAGCTAGAGTGGTAAAGGTAACAAGTATGGAAGGTAAGTCAATTAGTGTAATAAATTATTATAGTAACAGAGCAGCTAGTTTCATCAAACCTCAGTTAAGAAAGTTCTAAAAGAAACAGAACACCCAAAAGTAATACGAGATTTCAATCTTCATCAAACTCTACGGAACTAGAGCCACACAGAAGATAGTATCTGTATCCTGCTGAGCAGATAGCTCTAGCTACTCTAAAAAACATTGCAACAAGGCTAAACAAGACAACTGGAGAAACAACAACACTTGATCTAACTATTGTCTCATATGAGCTAGCAATAGACCTACTAGTCTACTCCAAAGACGAGTTTGACTCTGACCATTTTATAGTTTTTAATGATATAGAGCTTGGACCTCAGCCCTCCACAAACAACACTAGAGAATAATGATCATTCTCTCACAAAAGAGTTGCTCGAAAAGAGGAAGTATCGAAAATAAATCTTACTCACTTAGAAACACTCACTATATAAGAGGCGATGGAAGAAATCACAGAAAGGCTAATAGAAACGGGAAGAAGCACCTGGCCATAAAATGTGACAAGGGAATGAGAAAGAAGGGTTATAACTCCACCCCAGGATGGACAGCCAAATGTGAAGCACTCAAAAAGCAGAGGCGAGAACTAAGTAATAAAATAAGAAAAATCAGCAATCCTGGAAATATGAACATCTCCAGGTCTAGAACAAGAGCTGAACTCAACAAAGTGGCTGCCCTGATCCGACGAACAGTCAAAGAAGAGAGAAGCAAATCATGGAAAAAAGTAATCAATGAAAAATTCAGAGGAAACATCCATGCAAGATGCTTATGGAGGAATATGAAGAAGTTTGCGTCAGCATTATGTAAACCAAAAGTCCTTAAAAAGGGTAGTCGATACATTTTTGGAGATTCAGGGAAAACAGAGATTTTGGCTGATGAGTTCGAAAGTACATCTATGAGAAGTGGACAACAAACAACTGATAACCCAAACCGTAGGGCTCCAGACAATCAGGACTATAGCAGTAATGACAAGAAAGAACCTCCGATAAACCTATAGGATATCCAAAGAGCAATAACCCAACTAAAGTCTGGAGCAACAGGAAACGACAGAGTCCATAACAGTATGTTGAAAGCTCTCCCCACAGAGACCAAGAAGTTAATTTTAGAGATATTCAATAAGTCCCTAAATGAAGGAGTAGTTCCACAAATATGGAAACATGCAGTAATACACCCAGTCCTGAAACCAGACAAAGATCCGAAAGACCATGCATCTTACAGACCGATCTCCCTACTATCATGCTTCGCGAAGTTACTTCAGTTCTCTCTGAGAGTCCGAACCGATCGCATCTATCTGTGTTAACCCTTTTATTTCCATCCAATAAGTGACGTCATACAGCGGTCTGGTTTTTGCGGAGTGACTTTTTCTGTTCGACAAATTAAATAACAGCCGTGCTATTGTTTGCGGTTGTAAGTGGCTCTCGGAGTGAACGCGGGAACAGTGTTAGAACTTTCCTATAGCAAGTACCAGTGCCTGTGATGGCTTGGCCAGCTGTTACAGGTTGAAGATCGCAATTTTCTGTCGACAAAAAAAAATCGCACTGTTATCTGCAATTACCGCTTATCCCTTCAGTACCCGTCTCGATTCTCTGCGAAAATCCTGCTGCTACAAATCAGAAAAAGTAGGTTGAATTATTTATGCTGAATTCACATAGCAACAAGATCCGCGCTGCATTTCCTCGCGGCCCAATCAGAGACAAACAACTTCTCTGCACTGCCATCTAGGCGCGATAGACTTACGACAAAAGTACACAATCTTGACGTTGGATGACGGGAACGGATCGTGTAACTTGCGGGATGTGCAAAAAGAATTGTGGGGCGGGAAGCTACCAATGTACAAAGTGTCCAGCGTGGTTTCATCCTGCTTGTACAAAAGTAACGAACGCTGAGCGAGTTAAAAACACCGGCTAGTCATGCGCCCACTGTAAGAGCGCCAGCATAACAGAACACGTTCCACCTGTGACTAATCCTGCGACTCGTTGCTTTGACTGTCACAGAAAATTCGACCAGGCAAGCTCGTTCCAGTGCTGCCAGTGCCAAACTTGGATACACCCAGCTTGTGCCGGTTTTTCCAAATCGGAGTGGCTTCAAGACCCTACGTGGTGATGCAGCTCCTGTCTTTCCATTGACGACTGTACCGAGGAAACCGAGTTGACCAGGTCAGAGAAAAAATCAAACCCCGGCCCGAAGGCGACCTCTTACTGAAAACTTCGTCAATGAAACGGTAAGCCAATCACCTTGTCCCTCACCACTGGGCCGCTTCTTCCCGGACACTTCGGTTTCCCAAGACAATACGCTTACAAACCCGCTCCCACAGTTATTAATAACTTACGACACTTCAGTTCAAACCGAAAGTGTGACTTTGGCTGAAGTGACCAGCCAGACGGATCAGATTGGGCTATGCCAAACTGTACAGCCTCCTACCAGGCATGCAGCGTATTGTCAAACTGAGGAAGTAAAGGCGCTCGAAAAGACTTGCCAAACAGATCCATGCGGATCCCTTGTGACAACAATTTGTTTTGAATGCAAAGACCTGAGAAAACAAGTGAAGATGCTTACTAGCCTCCTTGCTGAGAAGTACCAACGTATTTCCCACCTTCAAGGCGAAATTAAAGGTACTGTTGGTGAAGAAACAATCGGCAAAGTGACTAATCCTGATGACTGCAAAACCTCTGATACTCTGAGAGAAACGGATAGCGACGCTAGTGCTAAAAGAAAGTTTAACACGATCTGCCGAAATTTTTCTCAGTATGGTTCGTGTCGGTTCAAGAGTCGTCACGTCATATCTGTCCAGGTTTCAGTGCAAAATCTTGTTTGTTGGAGTTTTGTGTTTTAGATCATGTTGACCTTTGTAAAAAATCGCAGTTACTCTCATGCCCCAAAGCTGCTCATTGCTAATCAGAAATCGTTTGTTTCTTGTCCGGTTTTAAAAAAACTTCACAGTAAGGAGGGAACAAATAAAACCTCCCGATCGCCAAGTACTATTACCAAAGACGCCGATCCCTTTCCCTCCCCCCCAGATGTTACCCCGTGTCGGCATGGCCACCTCTCGATCCGGCCCGACTAACCCCGTGCGAACTGACAGCTTTCAACCCCCATTCCCATCAAAATCCAGATTACCGAGGGATCTCAGACCCTCTTCTCTATCCCCAAGAACAGTCACATTATCCTACACGAAACCACCAACAATATTTCCCAACTCATTCTCCGTCTCACCACTACCACAACCACATGTCCAACCTACCAGTGTCAAATTTTGCAGCTCCCCAAGCAGCGAGTTTGTTACCTCTCTTGCTCCAGAATTTTTTGCATTCCCTGTTACGGCAAGTAACAGATTTTCAGCCCTTGAAAACCTGGACAACACCCAGCCACCTGAAAGACCACAAGAAGTCCAACCTACTGGCCAAACATCACGCCCATCGACCTGGAGGGAAACCCGTACAAAGGTAAAACAGTATCCCTCTAATACCTTTTCTTTTCTTAGCTTCCTTTATAGTAACGCTGAGAGCCTCAACACCGACAAATTGGCAGAGCTGGAGAGTTTAGCCTCAATAACTAAACCATCCATCATCGTCGTAACAGAAGTTCATCGTCAAAACGAAGAGCTGCTCAGAATCGGTGGCTTTAAAAAACAAGTCAAACTTAGACTCGATGACCACCCACTTGGAAAAAAAGGGGGTAGACTGGCAATCTACACAAACGAAAAGATTCGATCTTCAAGTCTTGAAGTCCCTGTCCTAGATGACAACGATGAAATATTACTTTTTACTATTCCCCAGGACAAAATCTAACGAGTCGTAAGTCATTCCTGGAAAAACTTAGCGCAGACTATGTTCAAGGAAAGTAACCCAGTTGTAGTATTTTCATGATCGGGGATGCTAACGAGTTAAAAATCGACAACGTAAATACATCACTTGGCCTTAAGCAAATAGTAAAAATTCCAACCACCAAGGGTGGTACCACCCTCGACCGGATCACTACCAACATGCATAGATATTACAAAGAACCAATCTCAGGGGCATCCCTTGGGGGTAGTTATCATCTTACCCTAGAACTATATCCCACCAGTACAATCCATATCCAGTACGAGACAATAGCAACCACAAGCAGACCAATAACTGACGAAGGTCTCTTGGCTTTTGGAACACGGTTTTCCTCTGAAAGGGACGAATTCACAGAAGCGAAAACTACAAACGAAAAAGCGAACATACTCCAGGAAACCCTTTTAAAACAGTACACTTCTTGTTAGCCAGATAGGACTACCAAACGTTTTTCTTCTGACCGAGATTACATCACCGACAAAATAGAAAACTTTGTAAAAGAAAAAAGGCGACTCTTCAGAGAAGGCAAAATGGAGGAAGGTAACCGCTTAAAGAATAAAATACGTAACCTGACCCGTAAAGCTGCTGCCAAGGACTATGAAAAAGAATTCAATGGTTTTTTCAGATCTCATCCAAAAAAGTGGTACCAAAATATCAAACGCATGATGGGCAAACAACAGACCAATCTGGATTTCTGTCTTGATGAAGAGCCCCTAGTCACAGCAAACAAGCTCAACGCCCATCTTGCTGACATTGTGCAAACTTTACCTCCCATCAGAAAAGATGAAATTCCAACAAACCCTGAGAATTTCAAAGAATTTCCCGAAATAACTGAATAAGAAGTGCTTAAGAAGTTAAAGCATTACCCCAATAGACATCCCCGTTGACCTTATCCGTGCGTTCCCAGAATTTTTGAGTGGACCGCTAACGACACTCTTTAACGCCATTACACAATCTGGGGAATACCCAACGGTCTGGAAAATGGGTTTGTAACACCAATTCCCAAGAAGGAGACTCCAAAAGACTTTTCAGGAGTACGCCCAATAACACTAACACCCATATTTAGCAAAGTTTACGAGAGTTTTCTTTCATCGTGGCTCAAGGATTTCATTTTGACCCAGATTGATCCGCGACAATATGGAAACATGCGCAAGACGTCTACCACGCATTATCTGTTTAGTCTACTTGACAACATCCTTAAACACCTTGACGAACCAAATCACTGGATCAACCTTATCGCCATTGATCTGAAAAAAGCTTTTGACCTTATCTGCCATTCTACTCTGCTAAGGAAGCTTTTAAATGATTTTATGTCCATCCTTTCCTTGTCCGACTAATCGCAGCTTTCCTTTCTGACAGGTCCCAGAGAACAAAGTACGGAAATGTCTTTTCTGACCCACTACCAATTTACTGTGGCGTGCCCCAAGGCACTATCCTCGGAACCTCTACTTTTCCTGGTCATGATCAATGACCTCGCAGGCTCCTGTGACGACCGTTGGAAATTCGTCGATGATCTTTCGGTCTTGGAGCGTTGTTACAAAAATACCCGGAGCAGTGCAGCCACCATAATGAATGACATTAGTGAAGAAGCTTCAGTCAACCGAATCCCATTTATACCTAAGAAAAAGCCCACGAGCAATCACCCACTATGGTAAGGATATTGTTGAAGATACAGGGAGTTCCATCACAATAATGTGGATCCCAGCCCATGTCAGTGTGTCAGAGAACGAAAGGCTGACCAACTGCCTAAGGAAGCAACAAAAAAGGAAACCAAGGTAGACCTACTTTACCTCCAAGTGAAGCTGCAATGAGAATAACTGAGAAACTGAAGACAATAGAACTCGAGAATTTCAGAACTAGGTCATTGATCTTTACCTAGAAATAACTGATAATAGATACATAACCCGTGAAATGGTGCATCAAGAAAAAAAGGCAGCAGACATAATTTTCTGAGTAGAACTGGGCACGCGAAGACTAAAAAGATGCTGAAAAGGTGGAACAGAACAGATTCACCAGACTGTGAGGTCTGTAAAGCGGAGGAAAATTTGCACCATGTGCTTCTGGAATGCAAAAAGTACGAGACACTGTGATCACGATTAAAAGAACAAATTGAAAGGAGAGGTATGCAGTTCGAGATAAAGAAACTATTAGGAAAAGTAAAAAAAAAATAACCAAAAAAAGATGGTTAAGTATTTAGGACAATATGTAAAAGATACTGGTTTGATTGATCTTTTGTAAATTAATGGATAACAGGTTCATGTTGGTATAGGAATGTTTAATAATGCATGAAATGTATGGTAATGACGTCCGTTTTCTCCTCCCCAGTTTACTTATTGTAAAATAATATTGTAGAAAGTAAATTGTAAGTACCAAATCTTATAATATAAAAACTGAAAATTTTGTAAATAATAAAAATTAGATATGGTACGGTATATTTGTAATTAATTAAATTTTAATGTATATAGATGTGATATTTAAATTTTATTTTTGAGTTTGGAGAAGTTTTTTATAGTGTGTTTGTTCTTCGTCTTTTCGGTCAATGTTGAGGAAGGAAACAAACCTGTACAGATTACAGGTTTGTTTCCTTCCCTGACGTTGACAGAGAACCTTGACAACCTGTACAGACTACAGGTTTGTTTCCTTACCTGATGTTGACCCAGCACATTGACAGCCTGACCAGGACCCTTGTCAAGAAGGGCCAAAATATCGCTGATGAAGAATAATAGCTGACGTATCCGTTGTAAACACTGTTTGAATATATGTTTCAGAGTAAGCTTGGGCTAAACATTTATATGACAGGGTATTAGATTAATTGACCGGTTATGTGTAGCAGACTGTTATAAATAGTAGATTAGTTAGTATGACGAAGCATGGTTTAGTGACAGTTTAGTGATTGTGAGGGGTTCAGGGTAAATTAATTAAGAATTTGGCATTTCCAGGTTGGAGACAAAGCAAAGAATAGGGATTCTGGAGCATAGAGAAGAAATTCTGGAACCTCCATGAAACAACACACAAACAAACAAGGATTAACCTAAGGTGGCTAAGGTTAACTGCAGTATTTGCTACTGGGATCAATCTTATCTCTAGCCTAGGCCTACTGGGATGAGATTAATCTGAATTAGTAACAATCTTGTCTCAGTTGATACCACATTAATCCCAGTAGCAAATACTGCAAGATTTTCTTTTACAGTAGGCTAGGCTATATCTAGGCCTAGCCTAGTTGGTTTGTGTCAATTTCTGTTGACTGATAATTTTGCAATGATGTAAACTAAAGTAAGTAAGGAAGTAAGTGTCGGGTAAGTGTATTTATAGCCCACAAAATGTTTTACAACATAAGAGTGTGGAGTAGAAGAGATAAACTGAAATAAAAAGAAAGAACAAAAGACAACAAGAAAATAACATACAAACAGACAATACTCATCAGCTATCAGCCAAAAAGTCTAATCAGTCTGTGATGTGGCAACAGACGTATACAAGACTTCTGACAGAAATCAGAATGCAAATCTTGCAGACGTCACAAAATGTCAGTAGCTCCGTAAGATTTAATAATCTTAGAATTACTGTGGGACCGGGGCAGATACAGAAGAAACTTACAGTAACGGAAATAATCTATCCTTATTCTGGATAGATCCCATTTATCAAAAATATCAAACAGACCAACCGAGAAAAGCACAGACGGGTCGCAAAAAGAAGCATAAAGTTTTGCTAGAGCTGTTCTTCTGTACTTGCCCCGATTTGCTACAACCTTCGCATACCCTATTTGTAGCTTACACTTAATGTCGATAAGTGCAGTACCGCAGAAAGACGGAAAGGAACTCGTTACTGTAATACCCAACCATCTAAGAGAAACAACATGGGGAATCTTAAATACCTGGCAATCTAGTGGACCAGGGGAAGGAGAACCGTTAAAATGCAGATATTCGCACTTATCTTATCAAAGCTTACCATTCGATAAATAATAGCTGCGACATGGATGTAGCAGAAAACAACAGGAAATCAGATACTCTCCCTCTGTTTAAAATTACCTACGCATGTTATCTTGTTTTGAAATTTTTGCCGTGTCGCAAGTGTCGCAACCGAAGCCGGAGAAAATCACTCCCTGAAAAATCCCTTCCAAAATCTGGCCAAGATATTTGTCTGTGGCCGGTGTGTGGCCGTCAAACCACTTTAGGGATTTCTAATACCCTGGGTAGAAAAATTAGCGCAGTTTTTAATTTCAGTTGCTGAATATCTATGGAATGTAATAAAAAGCAGTGCAAGAAGATGTGAAAGGTGAACACATGTTACAGTATTTGCGTTTTTCCAGATACCACGGTCACAGTCGTTTTGCAGTTGTCGTGGTATCAGATATCACGGTCCGACTGTGGTAAAGTTTTACTTCCAGTAAAGTCCAGTAAAGTAAAGTTTTACTTCCAGTAAAACTTTTACTTTTAACAAATTTTTCGGTTTTGGACGGATTACGGGCGAACCACTTGTCCGACGAAAAAATTATTGTCATATATGTGTTCAAAATGTATCCGTACCCCTAAATCGACTATCGCATTAGCTGGTAAAATAAAGTTGGCCCCGTATTTCGAACCCCAACCCTAAATTGTAGGGCTACAGAGCACATAATTACGAACTTGACCTGTCCCTTGACCCAAAGAATTCTTACGCTAAAAGCCTGACTTTACCTTCCACCGGATACGTCCGGAGCTTCCGCATGGTCAAGACAACCCTTCCATATTTTCCTGATAATGATGACATCTGGTTTTGCTATTCTTCAACATTTCCTACATGTCCTTTTCACATTTCATGTACCTCTTGGATCCCAGTCATAACTGACAACCACTTTCCTTTTCTTTTCCTTCCTACATTTGCATATTTGTTCTGTATCTTGAACGGATTGCTTTTATGGCACCTTCCAGATATCCAGAATCTGGGGGTCCAACACCCAAGAACTCCAGACGGTTTTGACCTGGCTTCACCTTCCAGATTCGTCTCGACGGAAACGGATGTCTGAAAACCGGAAAAAAAAATCTGAAAAAAATCCCTCCAGAGTTAACGTGCTGACAGACGGACGGACAACTTTTACGAAGTCATGGGTATTCCTCCATTTACGTTTTGGGACCCCAAAAATAATTTTGGGAATCCCTCCACTTACGTTTGGGTTGGGATCTCAAACAAGAACTGGAAGGTGATATGGCACATGCAAGGCTTGGTAAGAGGACGAAAGTAGGAATTTGCCAATTCGTAGGTTTGTTGTGAATATTTGTAAGCAAAACCTTTCTGATAAGAATGGCAATGGACCCTTGGCAATCACGACAATGTAGATATCGTTTGGTAATTTTTTTTTGTTTTTTAAACTTGTCAGTGATAACGCGCACTTTAAGGGCGGAAGAAATACGCCCGTAGTCAAAACCGTTGAGGCAAAATGATCCTTGGACCTTTAAGATCATCGTCGCACATGTATAAGCATCTTAACTCGGGATCACCGAGATTCCAGAACCCCCACGCTAGCTCCCACACAGTGTTCGGATCCGGTCAGGTCTTTCAACTATTTTTTTAGGGCTTGTGCTTGTTCTTCCCACCAAGTTTCATCCCATTCATCCACTCAGAACAAGTCGCACGACATCCAGTTCCCCGCTCCTACTCCCCCCAAAGTCACCGGATCCATTCAGCACTTGAAGTGTGACATCTCAGACACGAGATCTTTCCAAATATCAAGCTTCATTAACATCTGATTACCCGTTCAAAAGTTATAAATACGTCAATATTATGAACTCCCCCCCCTCCACTCCCCCACAGTGGACAAAATGGGGGAAGAATTATTTCCAAGTTATTTTGGTTGGCTTCCTGATACGCCTGCCAAGTTTTATTGTCCTAGCACATGTGTAAGCATCTGAACTCGGGATCACCGGAATTCAAGAACCCTCCCTCCAACTCCCCCACAGTGCTCGGATCCGGTCCGGTCCTGTCAACTTTGTACCTAGGGCTTGTGCTTGTTCTTCATACCAAGTTTCATCTCGATCCACCCTCTCTGAACATGTCGCCCAATTTCCGGTTACCCCCCTCCAACTCCCCCCAAAGTGACCGGATCCATTCCGGACTTGAAGCGTGACAACTGAGACAGGAGGTCTTTCCAAATATCAAGTTTCGTTAAGATCCGATTCCCCGATCAGAAGTTATACATACGTCAATATTCTGGATTCCCCCTCCCTCCATTCCCCCCAGGGTGGTCGGATCAGGGAAGCGATAATTTCCCGGTTAGTTTGGTGGGGTCCCTGATGTGCCTACCGAGTTTAATTTTCCTAGCGCATCTGGAAGTGCCCTAACTCGAGACGAGTGGACAGACCGACCGACCGAAAGGCGATCGGTATATGGCACTTGAGCGGAGCTGCAAGTGCCATAAAAAAGGACACTCGAGTTTTCCGTGGCAGTCTGACATTTGGAATCTGGATAGGTGTGGTCTACCCGTTAAGGCAAGCTTGGAATCAGGCGTTCTGAGGGTAGGGGGGGGGGGATGACCTTTTACCCATTTGAAACTCAAAGCTCAAAGAAATAAACACTGTAATTTATTCTCCCGTTTACAATTAATTTTATTTGGTGCCATAGGTATCATGGAATCAAGCCCAGCTTACCTAATCGAAGTATAGATGCGAAACAAGTCATGGTTTAGCAAAATTCATGATTTCTGGCTAGGACTAGCTTATATGGCAGCATTCTAGGTAGGCTGTAACCACAATTTGCAATGACCCTCCTCCTTTTCTTCAACTTCAGCTGCCTTTGGGTCTGTCTTTGTGCCAATTTGACAAGATTTCCGGAATCCCCCTCCAGTAACTCCTCATATATGCTATATGAATGAACATGTATTTTTATTTGTAACCTGTCAAGTATAAAAGGCGACAGAATAAACAAGACCAAAGGTTTCGATGGGATCCCAAAAGTTCAAATTTGATCCAGTCAATCGGATCTTGTCTTCGCCAGATCCAGTCTACGCCAGACCCCTTGACCACTTTTACTTTAGCAACAGATAAAGGCCAAATAGCTAATCATATGAGAAAACCAATTTCAGACATGGATTCAGCATATGTGTCTACCCCTTTCACCCCCCTTTGACGAAGCAGATCGAAACTTCCTGCCTGACTTCTGCCAATTTTTCTGTTTCGGTGGAACTACTTGTTCGGCGAAAAAATAAAGCGCAAAAACGAATACAGCATGTCTCCTTCCCCTACATCCAGGGGTAAGGCTGTCAATCCAGAGGATTGACAGCCTGACGAGGACCCTTGCCAAGAAGGGCCAAAATATCGCTGATGTGATTATTACAGGTTTGTTTCCTTCCCCGACGTTGACCCAGAGAACTGACAGCCTGACGAGGACCCTTATTGCCAAGAAGGGCCGAAATATCGCTAATGAAGAATCATAGCTGACGTATCCGTTGTAAACATTGTTTGAATAAATGTTTCAAAGTCAGCTTGGGCTCAAAGAATATTTTTCCCTACATCCAGCCTCTAATCAACTTCAGATTAAACTTTTACTTTCGACACATTTTCCTGTTTCAGCCGGATTCCGAGCCATCTATACGTCCGGTGAGAAAATGATCGTCATATGCGAATTCAGCATGTATACTTACCCGCAAACCGAATATCTTATCAAATTTAAAGAAAACTTTTACTTGAAACAAATTCTTTGATTTTCGCCAGATTCCGGACAAACTAATTGTACGGCGAGAAAATAATTTTCATATTCGGACTCAGCAAGTTTCCTTCCCCTAAATCGAACTTCCAATAAACTTCATATTAAGCTTTTACTTTTCACAAATTTTCCGGTTTTCGACAGGTGAGCTATTTTTCCGGCGAGAAAATACATTTCATGTTCGGATACAGCATGTCTCCTTAATTCTAATTCAACTATTTCATTAGCTTCCAAAAATATTGTTTGTTCCCTTTAATTTCGAACCCCTCCCCCACCCCTAAATATAGAGCTACATAGCCGATCTTCGAACCTGACCTCTACTTTGACCTAATTTCTGGTTGGGAATTGAACGAGGGAGGAACATAAAAACTAAACTGATTAAAATAGAACGGATTCAAATCTTTAACGTCAGTTTGCCTGCAAAACCCGGTACGTACTAGAACAGCAGATCATGCCAGCAATGCCCGGATCTACGAACGATGCGTCTCGGCCTTATGACATTCCGGTCCACCATGTTCCGTTTCAATCCTCCATCCGGGGCGTTCCATAGGATTTACGAAACCCCTTCCCAATCAGTCGAAAATGCAGAACATATGCCTATACGCTAGCCAACTATTAAGTTCATTCAGATTGGGTCTAATCGCGAGTATGCCACAAGATTTGCATGACCCCCTTCCAACTCCCTCTCAGTGACCATGTCCGTTCACGACCTGCGTGTAGAACGTCCAAGATATTTGTTCTTACCAGCTACCAAGTTCCATTTTGATCGGACCTATAATTTGAGAGTTTTGTATGCCAAAAGATTTTCAGGATCTCATCTCCAGGCTCCAGTTCCTTCTACAGGGGCCGGATCTGGTGCAAGCTTTAAGTGAAATATCTACGACGCGTGCTCTTGCCAACTGTAAAGTTCCATCCGAACTAGTTACTCGTTCGAAAAGGGATTTCCGGCCCCGTCACCCCCTCACAGTGTTTGGGTCCTGTCCGACTCAGTCACTGGCAGAGCTAGGGCTTATGTATGTTCTTCCCCTCCAATTTAAGTCGTCGTCCCGGTGCTTCTTCCCTGAGCGTGCCACAAGATTTCCAGTAGCTCCTAAGTCTGAACTATGGCCTTCAGACAAAAGATCTGGGGCTCGTCAGGGATTCGTAACAGAGTGCTTGGTCTTTGCTAAGGCTAACGGTCAATCCAGGAATTCTAGTCCCTAGCCAAACTGATATTTATCGATTATACTGGTAGTTGAAACTATATTGAAAATTCGAGAGTTGCTCAAGCACCAAGGGGTCAGGCGCGTCACGTAAGGGGGCGAGGGGGGGGGGGGTCTGAAAATCAGCAAATTTTTCGTCAAAACTGCTGCGTTTTTTCTTCTTCTTTATAATAGTAAAAACGACCAGCCAGTCGATAAATACCTTGTAATGAAAGGACAACCTTGCATATTCGCAACACTAACTTTTGAAGACGGTGAGACATCCTATAAGTAAAGATTTGGAACTATCATATCTTTTCTCTGCTATGATAGGTCGCGCTTCCGGCGTCGCTTATCACTCGGAGTTCGCCATACTGGCTTCAATTAAGCTCCAAACGTTTTGGCTAGTAACGCATTGTCAAGTCAAATGCTTCAACACCAAGCAATGCTCTATATGACTTAAGTCCAAAAGACGCCAATGATCCTCAGGAAAAAAAAGTAAGCGTCTCCGTAACGTCTCAAATCCTGTGTCAACCAATCCCGGCGATCTTTTGGAGCAGATGTGACTCCACTTCTGCCTTTCTTCGGCTAGGTACCCGCAGAAACCTGAGATTTTGCACCGGCAAGGAGAGATAAGCGCAATGCTGGCGATCTCTCGGATTCGCTTTCCGAAAAGCAAAGCAAGAATCTACCGAGTGCAAGAACAAACGGAAAGTAGTTGCGCCTCAGTTGCACCTTTACAACTTCTCGCTGACTTCCCGAAAGCGCTTTCCAAGTGCTGGCGGAAACTAGCGGAGCGCCAGAACAGCTTTGGAAAGCGGAGCTAGTTTTTGCCGAAGTCTCAAAAACAGCTGGCGGATAAGCTTCCGGAGCTTTCCAGACCGCCAGAATCGCCCTATAGTCATCAAGAGTATTTGAGTTTGCCTGTTGAGAAAGTCTCTGCTCAGTCTTTGAGAGTTCAGACTGTACGATGGTGCTAACGAGACTTGCGGCTCATTTCGAATTGGATTTGGATAGGAAGGGAATAAAATTGGGTTCCAGCTCAAAGTATAACTGCTGGTTCTTAACAATATGCAAAGAGTCTGAGAATTGGTCTTTGATTCTGCCATGTCCTGATACGCTCGGGTTGAACATGTTTTTTATGGCACTTGCAGCTCCGCTCAAGTGCCGTATACCGATCACTTTTCGGTCGGTCTATCGGTCTACTCTTCTTGAGTTAGGGTACTTCTAGAAGTGCTAGGAAGATGAAACTTGGCAGGCATATTGGGGACCCACCAAACTAACTTTGAAATAATCACTTGACCGATCCAACCATCGTAGGGGGGAGGGGGTGGAATCCTGAAAATAGGAGCATGCATAACTTTCGGACGGGTGATCGGATCTTGATGAAACTTGATATCTGAAAAGAACTCGTGACTCAGATGCCTCATTTCGAGTCCGGACTGGATCGGATGAATCTGGGGGGGGGGGGGGGGGGGGGGGGGGGGGTCGGAGGGGTGCCGGAAATCGTGTGAAACTCCCAGAGTGGATTGATTGGGATGAAACTTGGTGGAAGAATAAGCACAACGCCTAGATACATCTCTGACATAACTGGAACGGATTCGTACACTGTGGAGTGAGTTGGAGGGGGCTCCGAAATTCCGGCGATCCGTAGTTAATGTACTTCTAGGTGGACTAGGACGAAAAAACTTGGCAGGCATATCAGAGACCCAACCAGATTAACTTGGAAACAGTCACTTGCCCGATCTCACCATCGTGCGGGGAGACGGCGGAAACCGGAAATTAGTGGCATGCATAACTTTCGAACGGGTTTTCGGATCTTAATGAAACTTGATATCTTGAAAGACCTCATGTCTCAAATGACCTAGTTCAACTCAGGACCGGATCCGATGAGCTGGTGGGCGGGGGGTGGGGGTGGGGCTGAGAACCAGAAATCTTGTGACACGCAAAGAGTGGAGTGACCAGGATGAAACTTGGTGGGAGTACAGGCACAAGTCCTAGGTGCATCAGTGACAGAATCGGACCGAATTCGGGTGCCGAGGGGGGGGGGGGAGCTGTATGGGGTGTCTGGAATTCCGGTGGTCGTGAGTTAAGGTACTTCCAGATGTGCTAGGACGATTTGGTGGAGCATTAGAAACTTGACCTCATTGGGTTAGATATCGTCGCTTCTCCGATGCGGCCATCCCTTCAAGAACTCATCTTAACAGCAAAGTGCAAAACAAACTTTTAAGCAAAATTTACTTCTTCACGATCGCCATGAGCACAAGATCCTTTTTACTCAAGGGTTTTGCTTAGAAATTAATTTTTGGCACCCTTAAAGTGCGCATGTTAACCGAAAAGTGAAAAAAAACTTCTAACAATCACTTCCATCCTCTGACCCAGCCTTGCAAGTTTGGCGCATCTTAACCGAAAAGTGAAAAGACCATCCCTTCCATCTGACTCTTGCAAGTGCCATATGAGCTTCCAGGTCTTGTTTTGTATTAGTTCTGTTCAACGAAGAAAGATTGGTCAGACTGATGAACTACAACCAAGTTTGTGTTTATTTTTTATGTCAGAACTAAGAAGATGAGTGCGACAGCTCAGAATACCCATAGACCATTTTTTGGTACTGGGAAATAAATCTATTTGGTAGTGTTTTGGCTCCACACACCTATGGGACTCCAGTAGACCATTAACATCTTTTCTATTGTATACTTTGGCCTACTATCAGGAATCCGCACCAAGATATTTTTGCGGGTTCTGCCGCGATGTTACGTCTAGGTCATGCTGCATCACCCACTCCAGCTCCGAATAACCTGCCATGTTTGACCGACCTATGGTCACAGAGGATATATGGTGAGTACTCCATATAACTAAGTCCGAAAAACGCCAGCGAACCCTGAGAAGAACGAGAAACGTCAGCCGAGCGAATCCTTAACATTTGTTATTACCCTTCTATTTTTGTGCAATAAATTCATTCAGTTCGTTGTTTGAAAACCCTACAGCTGACAAATTTCATTCTGATAATTTTCGTATAATGGGGAATGATCGTTGCCATAGGAATCAGTTAGACGATTTACAGTGGATGATATCGAGGGATACCGTTCTACAGAGTAGTACCGAAATGTCCATACAACGGAGAGTGAGAAAAACTACACATGCAACTTTTATCTATAGGATCACGAATATAATAACTTAAACTACTTCCATGCTAAATCGAGTCAAACTGAGACAGTCGTATAGAGTAGTATGTACGTGTATATAGTATTATGAATCATATGCAATTCCACTGAATATCGCTCATACTGCTATAGCTCTGAAAAACGTAGTGGTATGTAGTAGTATAGAATCGTATGTGAAACTCCGCGGGACTTTATCAAGAGTATGAAAGACTATCAGTGCTACTCTAAGCAACTGCTTCAAAAAGCTCGGTAGTGTGTAGTAGTATAAATACTTTCATATAATTGCATTTAGCGTCGGATAATCTTAAGCAGTAGCATGCGTAACACGGTAGTCTTGGCATAGAAGCATGTAGTAGCATCAGTTGATACTGCATAATACTTTGTCGTACTACTACATAGTACTATTTTGAGATAATTTTTCCTCGGGTATGGAAACCAATCAGCAACAACGTCTGTTGGGGACAGTTGGGGAAATGTTTATGGCTCTTAGCTAGGCACATGGCGATTCTTCATAGGCACGAAGAGTTAGTCATCAAGAGTATTGTAAGCAGGCATCAGATAGTCCTATGGCGACTGCAAAGAGCTGAATAACGGAAAAATTGTCGGAAAAAAATATAAAAGCCTAGACTAACTTTCCGCCACGAAATAGGTGCTAGGAGCCTTGACAGGGCCTCGGTTAATTTTTTGAATTAATCACATACTATCTATAAAGCAGATTTACGAAAACTCAACCCTCGCTTTATAATGCTTTATGGCCCCCAAAAGCCACCGTATAGTCTTCCGACTTTTAGAAGCTTAAAAATCATTTATTGTTCACTCAAAATTTGCAACTCGACTATCACAGGCACTTGCATATATCGAAAGCTATACATTTTGTAAATGAGAGCAAATAAGGCAATAAAGAAAAACAAAATTAAAACAGTAAAAAACACACTTTCGCTTATTTGCCTTTCGAGCTTTTCTTCTACCTCACTTAACGCTCAAAATCGACTGAACCGAACATAAAATTTGCTGATTTTACATAAAATTTGCTGATTTTACATAAAATTTGCATAAAATATGCTTTGATTATTATCAGCCCAGGCGACTGTGTAGCTTTCAACTGAGAAAACCCCACAGCTCTTGAACCAACACCTCCAGCTATGTAGGAAATTTAAGCGACTGCTCACTTATCGCTTCCTCAGGCAAAAATAAACTAGTCCAGAATCTGTCATTTGCTCATACTTATTTGACTTTTTACACAACATCTAGGCAGTTAAACTAAATGTCTTTTTAGATTTGAGCATATGTAAGTGGCGGATTGTTGTCTAAAAACTCCATAACAGTTTTAAAAAAAAAGTTTAGAGATCGTTGGTATACATTAATCTGTGCAATCGAATATATACCTTCAGAATTTTTCAACCTTTGTGCTGCTTTTCTATCCCTACTATAGCTCTGCACAGCACATACCAGTAGTTTTTCGCAGTTGGAGCGTTTGTGGTACATTTCCCTCCTATATCTTGTATTCTTTTTCAGTTCTAAGATCAGCAGCCAATGAAAAAAATTGTTTGAAAGAAATTGTTCAACTTTGATCTATCTGCTTATAGTGTTACAGTGTTCCTATAGTGTCCAGTTCTTTTATTTATGTGATGTATAATGTCATGAATTAAATATATTGATTGATTGATTGATTTTGATTTCGTCCAGTCTGCTACTCTCTATAGTCTCAAAGCTACAACAGATCGCGCAATAGAGATTGCACCCTACCGAAGAAAACGAATATTGCTACACCATCATCAGAGGGAGCATAACACAAAAATTCAACACCAGGAGGCATAGGACTTACGACTTTGAAACTAAGATCGTGTTCCACCCTTCTAACAATAGTAACTATTCGTTACTAAATCCGTCCCAACCTCACGAAAAGTTACGACACTCGCCGTTCCATGCTCGGGAGCGTAGTGAGCAGGGTAACTAGGGATATTTGTAACATGATTGGCCGGGTTACCCCGTGGAGCTGCCGTGGAATGCTATTTTACCGAAATTAAAAATGGGTTCCAGCCTTGACGCCAAGAGGCCAAAATTCGTGACGTCATGCGTAGTAACTAAAGTAAGAAGGGTGGAACACGCTTTGATAACCATTCTGAGCCAATGGACTGCTGCCCCGAACAAGATAGCTTCAGGGGGTCTTGTTTCTTGTTTTTATTTATGCTATGTAGTCTAGCTAGTACGAATAAATGATGAATGAATGAAACATTAATCTGGCTTCTTCTAGTTGGAATAATAAAACTTTTGAAAAAGAGTTTTCTTTATTATGAGAGTTTGAAGGCTTCAAAGTTTGTAAACAAAGACGGGGTCTCGCGTCCCATTGGTCAGTTATGAAGCATTTTTTGAAATCAGACCAACAGGAAACACGAATCGTTTCTGTACGGAAAATTCGAAGCCTTCAAGCTCCCATTTCTGATGAAACTTTTCTACAAAGCTGTAATTATACAATTAAGAAAGAGCCAGAGAACTGTTTCCAACCATTTACAAACGTCGATGATTCAGTCTCAAAGTCGTAAGTCCTGTACCTCGTAATGTTAAATTAATCCTTTTCTACCCTTTTCCGTTTTCGTCAGGTATGCTGCAATCTCTCTATTATTTTACACGAATCAAAGGAAATGACGATCTATCACTCAAAGGTCTCGGGGCGGCGCCATTGGTTCATACTTCCCAGTCTCCAGTCGGCTTTGCTCGTCGTTTCTCGAGGGCCAACCAGCTTGTGACGATTCGTCCATTGTTCCCAACTTCTTATAGTAGCTGATGATAACCAGCCAGAAATAGGTGCTTAAGGCTGCAAAAAAATAATTAAATGACAAAACGACAAATGGCATGATAAACAATAGATTGGTAGATTCACAAATATTCGTTGCTGTAAAAGTTCGAGGGCTACAGCAAAATAAAAAGAAGAACATCATACATAGGGGAACAATTTGAACTACGGACAACACTATAACTAAAAAAATTAAATTAAAACAAATCCTCCATGCCAGAAACCTTGCTCTCTGCTCCATAGTACCTTCACCTTACAAGGAGCCCGAGGCTACAGAAACTCAATAATTAATATCCCGTATGGAAATAATGCAAGTCACCGTATTATGGGACAAATTTCCAATCGTAAACAATTGAAAACAATTTGGAAGCGATCATAAAAAATTATTTTTTTAACGATTGGAAACAACTCTTTCCAAACGTTTGCGATTGTAAACAGTTGTAAACGATTGTATTTTTACGATTGGAACAAGACCAAAGGTGTCGATGGGATCCCAAAAATCTAATGTTTGATTCAGACAATCGAGTCTTGTCTTCGCCAGATCCAGTCTTGGACAGGCTAATCATCAGAGAAAACCAAGTTCAGATATACCTCTATAAGCCATATCTATTTTGACGATACTGACCGAGACTTCCTGCCGATTTCCGAGCGAACTACTAGTCCAGCAAAAAAAAAATAAAAAAAATACAGAAACAAAACCATAAAGAACATCTAATCAACTTTGAACAAAAGTATGACTTAAAATCCGGTTACAACCGGATTCCGGAATAATTATATGTCCGGGTAAAAAACCATTGTCATAGACCGACTCAGCCTCTCTTCTTACCCCTTAATCTGTCATCTAATCGAACTTTTGCTTTTAACAAATTTTCCGGTTTTGGCCGGATTCCGGGCGAACTACATGACCGGGTAGAAAATTGTTTTCACATAATCTTCGACATGTCTTCTTGCCCTAAATCGAACATCTAATCACCTCGAAATAAAACGCGGCCGCTGGGCGCAAAACTTTTCAAAACTGAACGCGCCGTGGTTTAAAACTGGGAAAACTAAGCGAAAAAAAGAAATCATAAACAGAAGATTCTAATGTCCTTATGTGTGAAAGAATTCGGCTAACTCCATGTTTGTGACGGGCAAAACTCGGCACTACCGAAAAAAGCTAAAAACTCGCGGGTACAAAACGAGACAGTGGAAAAAGGTGGCAATTTCAGAAGCTTATAATTCCTCAATGGACCCCAGCACTATTTACTATTCACCTATTTCATAATATTTGAATACTTTAAAACTAGGCTGTGCTTTCAACGAATAACCCACGGTTTTGGCTGTTTTAAGCCTTGTCGGAGACCCGTTGACTTGTAGCGAAAAAAGGGAAACAATTTACATAACTGTTTTTCTGATGGAAAAACTTCTCGCAGACAACCGTCGCTAGCCTTATACACATCGAAGGTAGCAAAAGCAGCAAGTGAGAAAATCGGAGTGGTTTTGTTCGAGGGGTTAGAATGTGCAGTACGAAATTGGAGTCTCCGGGCTTAGAAATATATGGAGTGATTAGGGAAGTAGGTTTTGTTGATATTATAGGTCAGACAGGTCCTTTAAAGGACACCTGCACAATGAAACCATACTTGAATACACCATGGAGAATGCATTAACAGACAAGGCCACGGATAGCATTCTTCTCCTGAGCCTGACGTTTTCAGAATAGGGATGTTCGTTTCTGGAGGTTTGCACATGCAAACTCCAAGACAAAGAGCGCAATTGATTCAAATCTTGTACAGCGCTGGCCGGATGGTGTTGGAATTTTACGTTTGGGCTAAACTGGTTAAAAAATATTCCAGAAGAATGGTTGATTGGAGGCATTTGTTCATTTCTAAAATTGTTCGATAGTGAAATAAGACAGATGCAAAATGGAGCAAAAATCTTAGCTTGTAAACACAATTTCGTATTTAGATTGGGTTTTCTGCAGGCATTGTTAAAGCTCAATGGGCATTAACTGTGCTTTAATTTTTATAATATGCTTCACTCATACACATTTCCGTCTTCCACTAGATAGCGCTTTAAAAAAAAGCCTTTTTCTTGTTATCGCTTGTCATTGACTCTTCGGCGTATCGGAGGAGACGATTTCAGAGCATGGTCTTTGCAAGGCGCGGAAACTCAAAAACTCTCAGCCATGTACGAAAATCAATCCTTTTGTACAGCTGAGTGATGAGAGTGCCATGACTGCTAAAAATAAACCGTCTCTGTAGCTGGTAGTTTGCTTCACGGTTATCTATTGTCTGTAGTACCGAAGAAAAGTTTTGCTTTCTGGATGTAAAGTTACAAACTGCCAAAAATGTACAAAGATAACCGACCTATTTGCAGCTGATTCCAGAGCTTACAAAGAATTCTCAGTTAAGACCGTTAATATGAATATTTGTCAACAATACAAATAATCGGGAGTTTATAATAACAAAGAATATATAAGAAAAAGAAAACTCCGCTTATATTTGTCGAAGCTAGTAAATCGGAGTATGGCAGTCAGCAAAAAAAAAGCGTGACTATATACTAGCAAAAATAAATTGTCGAGGAATCCGCTGATTTCTGATGTAACATTATATTCTAGGGGGTGGTAATGTGGTATCATGATTGTTTGATCTGCCCATTGAACTTTAACGGAAGTCATACAGATAAGGACAACACTTGGTACTCTTCATTCAGGTGTCCTTTAAATTAGCCAGCTATAGATAGATAGATAGATAGATACTTTAATTTTAGCTGTTAGGCCATACACAAAATCATACATTTTTAAACACTTCGAGAGAGCGGTTATATAAACTCACATGTAAAACGATTAAACTCCCACTACCAATAATTGCCATTATCGCTGACCGTGAAGATGACTTTAGGATACCAGGAAAGAGCAACCCATCTTCACCAAAAAATCTTACTCTCAAATCCGAGAGCCCCTTGCATCTTGACAGGAAGTAAGACAGATTTTCCTCTTCCAAACCACATAACGAGCAATTATAGCATGACTTCGGGTTTCGGGAATTTCTTTCAGATAATTTAACCCTACTCTTAAGAGGGAGACTATTCGCTTGGATCTGGAACCACAAACGCAGGTTTTCAGTCGGTAAACGTAACTTAAAATAAAATTCAAAACCAATCGACTCTTTAATATTCCTATAATCTTTCAGAGTCTCTGAATTAACAGTCTGTGCATGCCAAAGTTGAATTTCCTGATCCTCCTGAACTCGCGCAAAACTGCGACAAAGTTTATCTTGATCAGTTGTACGACCGAGACCCTCATTCCAAGCATAAGGCAGCCCTGCTTTATCAAATAGGGCTTTCACTTGAAATGGCCAGGATCTCTTCTTTCCCTGCTTTAATAGTTCCAAATACGCTGCCTTCAACAGCCTCTCATCTGGCAGTTGAAGAAGTTTTATCCAAAACCTAATAACCTGGACAGCTCTATCTTTCTGCAAAGTACAGAGCCCTAAATCCCCCTTAAGGGCTAGCGTGGGAGTTGTAGGATGGACCCCAATTAATTTCTTATAATGTTGCAGCTGAACGGTTTCAAGTTGCGGGATAGCCTCATACCCCCAAAGCTCAGCCCCATAATGGATAGTAGGGCGAATTTTTGACTGAAATATTTGCTTATGCATTTTTAAATTTTTTATTCCACTTATCACTGAATTTCTCAACACAGCAGAGACACTGCTTTACCTCTACGAATCATTTCTTTAATATGGTCTTTCCAGTTTCCTTTTTCATTCAACAAAAACCCAAGATACTTGAAAGTATCACTTCTTTTTAAATCAGTACCTTTATATAAAAATTTGTGATTATTTTTATTATTACCAAAAACTACTATTTCTATTTTTTTAACATTCAACTTCATCTTCTTATTGTCCAAATAATCTGCTAATATATTTAACAAACTCTGCAGTTCTTCGGGGGATTTAGCTACCAGCGCAGCATCGTCAGCAAATAGCAACAGTGATAATATCAAATTCCCTAGACGCACCGTGGGTGCCCATTTCTCCTGGAAATATTCAACAATATCATTTACATAAATACAAAAAAGCCTCGGTGACAAAGTGCTTCCCTGCTTCACTCCTACCTCACAATCAAATAAATCTGAAAATCCCTTCCCTGCTACTTTAACCATTCCTTTAGTAAGCCTATACATATCCCCAACTAATCTAACAAAAATCCGGGGCAGGCCTATCCTCAACAACTCTTTACAAAGCAGGATTCTATCTACGCTATCGAAAGCCTTCTCTAAGTCTATGAAAACAACAAACAGGTTATAAAAGGCAGAATAACAAGAGTTCTATACACAAATGGTGATTAGAGACTTACCGAGCAGACAAGCGAAGAGGACACCGGAAATCCACCCTGCAACAAGTGCCAGGTGAATTTGCTCCGGGCTAAGGTCCGACTTTTCTCTGAATCTGTCTGCAAATGGTCCAGTTACGAAAATCAAAGCTACCACCAATAATAACTCGATGACGGTCAGCATAAATAGTCCAAGGCCTTCTAGGATGATGTAGGCAACGAGGAACGCTCTTTGTTTCTGCAAGAAACACACAAAACTGTCCTTCCTCTACACTTTAAAAAAAATCTTGTATTATTTGCTACTGGGATTAATTTTGTCTGTATTGAGATAGATTTTCCCTAATTCGGATTAGTTTTACCCCAATAGAGATAAGATTAATGCCAGTAGCGCATACTTATTCGGATAAACTTTTTACAGCGTAGTTGTAAGATCTTTCAAAATCTCAGCTTTTCTGCTATATTTACTCGTAAAAAAATACATCTCTTCTATTCTTTTGAGGATTGCAAGATCGTACAACATATTGGTTGACAGGTCGACATTTAAAAATACAGGAAAATCTCATTTCCTGTAACAAAAGTTAAAGCACACCTCGTACCCCGATGAAAAATGTGTAGCCTGCGTAGTAGTATGGTAGTAGTACAAAAAAGTTGCATCTAATACTATGTAATAGCAAATAATACTATCATTTAATGCGCCTCAGACTGGTCCATTCATATGTAGTAGTATCCAGTAGCATCCTGTCTTGCCATAGTAGCATCCAGTCTTGCTAATAGTAGCATATGGTAGTATGCAGTAACACGGTAGCCTTGAAGTATAAGCATGTAGGAGCATCGTTAGTACTGCATGCAACTTTTTCGTACTACTTCATAGTCCTATTTTGAGATAAATTTTTCATCGGGACTGTATACTGTTTATTTTTCATACAGTGTTCAAAACTATTTGAATACTGTAACAATAGGCTCTGCTTTTAACAAGCTGTCACGGCTTTGGCTGATTTTACGACTTTTCCTGGGACGAGCGATTTCTACTAAAACTCGGCAAAATTCAGATTACCAGTTTTACGCATCAAAGCATGATACGCGAACAACCGTCGGGAGCACAATGTGCATGAAAATAGTGAACCCTGGCAAGAGCAAAGATAAGTGGGGTATCGTTAGCTGGAATGGAACATACTAAACCTGGGCTTCCTGTTTTAAGAATTAATTAATACGATTACGGACGTAGGTTGCAGTGGCATTATAGATAAGACGGTCCCTTTAAGTAAAATATCATCTCCTGTAATTAGAATAGCAGGAGCAGCGGGAGTGTTTGCTAAGCTGAACACCTGTCTATGATGGGAAAGTCAAATCCGCGTAGAAAAACAGATCCAAATCGACCAGTTTCTTTGATCACTGACTCAGCCCAAGGCCGTATCCGTAGGGGGTTCAAATTAAGGGACAAACAAAATATTTTTAAACAGCTAATGTGATAGTTGATTATGGAGTTAGAATGCATGCTGAGCTCGATGGTGAAAAGCATTTTCTCGACCTACAAGTCGTTCGTCCGGAATCCGGCAAAAACCAGAAAGTTGGTTGAAGAAACGTTGAACCAAGCCCCCCCCCCCCGAAACATACAAAAGTACTCATTTTTATAGGCTTTTCCCTCTGATTTACGTCATTTTTGTACTTTTTTGTGCGACCCGCAGGCGACCCCCCCCCCTGAAAGGCAGAACCACCCCCCCACCCCGGAAATAAAGGGAACCCGTCACTACGCCCACCCGTCATTTCGCCCACCCGTCACTTCGCCTAAAAAATCCGTCAGTTCGCCCACTTTTTCCGACAGTTCGCCTAAACGTTAGTTCGCCCACTTTTTCCGACAGTTCACCCACCCGTCACTACACCCACCCGTCACTTCGCCCACCCGTCACTACGCCCACCCGTCACAACTCCCACCCGTCACAACGCCCACCCGTCACTACGCCCTCCCGTCACTACGCCTACCCGTCACTACGCCCACCCGTCACTACGCCCACCGTCAGTTCGCCTACCGTCAGTTCGCCCACCCGTCATTTCGCCCAAAAATCCGTCAGTTCTGCCAACTTTTCCGACAGTTCGCCCACCCGTCATTTGGCCCAAAAATCCGTCAGTTGGCCCACTCCTGAAATCTGTCAGTTCGCCCACTCTTTAAATCCGTCAGTTGACCCACTCTTGAAATCCGTCATTTGGCCCACTCCCCGTCAGTTCGCCCAATTTTTCCGACAGTTCGCCCACCCGTCATTTGGCCCAAAAATCCGTCAGTTGACCCACTCCCGAGATCCGTCACTTCGCCCAATTTAAAAATCCGACGGTTGACCCAATTTTGCAGGATCATTAAATCCAGGAAAAAGTGCCGCGACCCCAGGGGAATAATCAGCTCAACTCGGCCCTGTCAGTAAAATAAGGGACGCAATCCCAGAAGATTACTCAAACAGAGGCGACCTTCCTCGTTTAATTAGGTCAATACGAGATGCCTATGGGTGCAACTTTTATGTTTACGTAAAGAAGGATACGAAGATGGGTTTAAAAAAGGTATTATATGAAAAAGCACCGAGACCCCAGAGGAATAATCAGAAGGAGCCGACAATTACGTAAACATTTAGTCAGAAACGTGGGGAGCTTTGCGAGATTCTGCGGCAAATTCAGTTGGAAAATCTAAAAGATGAAAAAAAAAAAAGGAAAAATAGAGTAACGAGCAGTAAAGGGTTCTGATTGGCAATACGATTTAGAGTCGTTCACACGGAAATGGAAAGTAAAAGCATAATAGAAATAATATAATGCAGAACTTTACTACCGAGCTTCCGTGTACTATCTCCGAGTATATTCGCAAGCTATCTGCAATGTCTGAGTCTCTACTCTGTACAGAAAGTGTCCTCTTGTCAGTGGGAAAACTTTTTTTCCTAGATTTACGTAGCCCACAAACTAAATTTAAACTGCTCATCAACGTTATGTGATTCAAGGTATGTGAGAATTATAAATTTCTTTCGCCGACGGCTTTCAACCCAGCAAACCCGAATATTCAAAAGCTTTTCCAAAATATGATCGTAGATTCGTACAGAACAGCTTTTCCAACCTTGAGTCCCTTGTGCTGTTAACCAAGGACACACCCAGGGTTGCTTACTGCAATATCTACTGCCAGTTTGGGGCCAGGGGTGGCCCGAAAGGGGGGGGGGGTGAGTGGGGGTGACATCTGTCAAACACAATCTCTGAGTCGTTTGAATTTTTTTTAATATCATCGTAAAACCGGCCCAGTCAAAGGCAAGCCGAGTCGTTTAAATCAGGTTTCAATACCCCGTCAAGGCGGTGACATGATTATTTCTCGAACGACGGGTACCATTGCACCCTTGTTTTAAAACCTGTTCTAGTCGTATATGATTTGTATCTATCTAATCAACTTCAAATAAAACTTACACTTTTACCAATTTTTTTCCGGTTTTGGCCGGATTCCGGGCGAAATACACGACCGGGTAGAAAAGAATTATCATATACGGATTCAGCATGTTTTGTTGCCCCTAAACCAAGCGTTTAATCAACTTCAAATAAAACTTTTACCTTTAATAAATTTTCTGGCTTCGGCCGGGTTCCGGACAAACGAATTGTTCGGCGAGAAAATCAGTTTCAGATATGGATTCAGCATGTCTCCTTTCCCCTATATCGACTATCTTATTTGCTTTTTAAACATTTTTTTTCGTCTCTTAATTTGAAACCCCTCCCTCACCCCTAGGTATGGGGCTACAGAGCTCATCTACGAACTTGACCTGTACGTTGACCCAATAGATCCTCATACCAATTTTCAAGAAAATATCTCTACCCTTTCGAGATTTATCGTGCTAACAGACGGACGGACGGACAGAAGGATAACTTTTGCGAAGTCATAGGCATATTTATTCAAACAATGTTTACAACGGATACGTCAGCTACGATTCTTCATCAGCGATATTTCGGCCCTTCTTGTCAAGGGTCCTCGTCAGGCCGTCAATCCTCTGGTTCAGCTTCGGGGAAGGAAACAAACCTGTAATCTATATTACAGGTTTGTAATATACTATATATAATATTTGTCATAGGTATATGACCATAAGCATAATTCAGAGTTTATAAACTGTTGTTTATAGTTGTTTATAATTTTTACGCAACGGTCAGATTTGATACAAGAGAGTATTACTGCGACAAGTAAACCAGAAGTTAATGCTGGATTGTATAAAGGCCCTGCCTTGGTTTATCAATGATCAATCAATTTAATACAAATTCTACTTCTGGTTTATTTGTCACAGTAAGAGTACACAGTTGACCACATTTACAATAAGCTTAGCAGAAATGATAGTGCTTGGCCTAAACATAGGGGTTTCTTACCTATGAAACCCTCGTACACCAGGTGTCAGTCAGGTATGCATAGTAACTTTGTATAATCAGTAGGCTATATCGGTCTGCAACATCACCGGGTGCTGGAGCTTTGTTGAGGATACGCACGTGATCCATGTTACTTTATTTTACGTATTTACCTCTTTTTTTAATTGAAAGCCTACTGTTGTAGTCAATAAGGTAAGAAGTGGAACGATATTAAATAAGACCAAAGGTTTCGATGGGATCCCAAAAGTTCAAATTTGATCCAGACAATTGGGTCTTGTCTTCGCCAATCCAGTCTTCGCCAGACTCCTTGAACACTTTTACTATTAAAGTTTAGAAAAAGATTAAGGCAAAATAGCTAATCATATGAAAAAACCAAGTTCAGATATGGATTCAGCATGTGTGTTTACCCCTTTAAGTCATATCTATTTTGACGAAGCAGATCGAAACTTCCTGCCTTACTTCTGCCAATTTTCCGGTTTCGTCGGAATTTCGGAACTACTTATCCTGCGAAAAAATAAAGCTCAAAAAACGAATTCAGCATGTCTCCTTAAATCCAACCTCTAATCAACTTGCAATTAAAATTTTACTTCTAACAAATTTTCCGGTTTCAGCCGGATTCCGAGCGATCTATACGTCCGGTGAGAAAATAGTTGTCATATGCGAATTCAGCTTGTCTACTTACCCGCAAATCGAACATCTTATCAAATTTAAATAAAACTTTTACTTTAAACAAATTCTCCGGTTTTGGCCGGATTCCTGCCGAACTAATTGTCCGGCGAGAAAATAATTTTCATATTCGGATTCAGCATGTCTCCTTACACTTAATTCGACTATTTCATTAGCTTTTAAAAAGTATTTTGTGTTCCCCTTAATTTCAAACCCCTCCCCCACCCCTAAATATAGAGCTACATGGACCATCTTCGAACTTGACCTGTATTTTGACCTAAACACTCTTCGTGCCAAGTTTGATCAAAATATCTCAACCCCTTCGAGAGTTATCGTGCTAACAGACGGACGGACGGACGGACAGACAGACAACTTTACGATGTCATAGGTATCCCTCAACTTACGTTTTGGGATCCCAAAAAGGAAGCATTCATACGCGAAAGTTGGACCAGTCTCGATTTCAATAAAAGCGACTTTTTACTAGATCTGTTCGATATCCGTAATTGGAGACACCGGGACTCGAAACTCACTCGTTTAGTGCATATGGCAACGTCAAATTACATGTAAAAAAAAAATCGAGCTTTAAATGTAAGAAGACTGGACTACTTGTTGGACATGATTCTGGTCAGTGATACACGGTGAGTGAGGGAATTGAGTGAGTTCCTCAGCTGTTGTCTGACACATGACAACTTGTAAAAAACAACACAATTTAGCTCAACGTCTTATTTTTCAACTTTATCTCTAATTTTTTGTAATTTTTCACAGTTTTTCAAGGAATATTCACAATTTTCGCAAGATTAAATGGAGGTACTGAAATTTTAATACGACCTGTCTAAATTTCTTTTTATGGCACTTGTAGCTTCTGTCTCAAATGCAATACACCTATCGTAATTCCGTCTGTCGGTCTGTCCGGTTTTTTTTTCACATTTTTTCGAGCTAGGGTACTTCCTGATGTACTAGGACGATGAAACTTGGCAGACTTATCAGGGACCAACCAAACTAACCTGGATATAACCAGTTTCTCGATCCGACCATCTGCGGGGGAGTAGGGGGCGGAGGAATCTGGAAAATTAGGGCAGTTTTTCACACGTTTCCGAGTTAGGGTACTTCCAGATGTGCTAGGACGTGAGGGACTGGAGGGAGGGGGAATCTGGAATATCGAGTTATGCGTAACTTTGGAACGGGTGGTGGATTTGAGTGAAATTTCATAATTGAACAAAGGACATGTCTCTGGGGATCTTTTTCATGTCAGGAAGATGGGGGGGGGATACGTGAAAGGCTGATACTGGAGAGATTGGGATGGAACTTTCTGGGAGTAAGAAAAAGATGCTCTGGATAAATCTTTTTCAAAACTGGATTGACTTCGGCGATTGTGGGGGGAGTTTGAGGGGAGGGTGGGGGTGTCGGAATTCCGGTGATCACGATTTAAGGCACTTAGATGTGCTAGGACGATCTTGGCTGGAATATTAGACATTCGAGAAGATTGGCTTAGAAATCGCCACTTTTCAAATCCGACTATTCCTTAAAGTACCAATCTTGATTGTAAAGTAAGAAAAATACTTTTAAGCGAAATATACATGTTCATGGGTTTTGCTTACAAATGAAGTTCCAGCTCCCTTAAAGTGCGCATGAATAGAATGGAGGGATCGGAGTTAAACTTGCTGGGAAGAACAAGCATTTATTCTAGATAAATCGTTTGCACAATTGGACTGGAGCAGGACACTTGGGGGTAGGAGGTGGAGGGGGGCCTTCCAGAATTCCTGTGATGGCGTTTTTTAGGACGAAAGTTGGCAGGCATATCGGGACCCGAACATCTGACAGACCCCTTACCTACTACATACAGCTGCAAGTGCCATTTGAGCTTGCAACTATTTTTTTGCACCCATCTTCATACTCTTCTTTACGAAAACATAAAAGCTGCACTAATAATCAACTCGTGTTGATCCTAATTAAACGAGAAAGGGTGTCTCCAATGGAGTAATCTTCCGTCCGTCTGTCAGCACGATAAATCTCGAAAGGAACGGGATATTTTGATGAAACTTGGTGTGAGGATTCTTTCTGTCAACGGTAAGATCAAGTTCGTACATGGGCTCTGTAGGCCTACATTTAGGGAGGGGGGGGGGGGGGTCAAATGAAGGGGCAACACACAAATTTTCTAACAGCTAATGTGATAGTCGATTAAGGGGTAAAAAGACATGCTGAACACGATGGTGAAAACCATTTTCTTGCCGGATAAGGCAAGGTTGGTTGGTTAGAATTAAAAGTTTTCTTTGAAGTTGATTAGATGTTCTGTTATGGAATAAGAAGACATACTGAACGCGATGATGAAAACCATTTTCTCGTCGAATCCGGCCAAACCGGAAAATTTGTTAAAAGCGAAAGTTTCGTTTGAAGTTGATTAGATGACAGATTTGGGGCTATGAAAAGACGCTGAGTCTGTATATGACACTCATTTTTACCCGGACATATAATTAGTCTGGATTCCAACCGGAAATTGTATAATTTAAAGTTTTATTTGAATTTATTAGATGTTCTTTATAGGGATAAGGAGATACGCTGACTTCGTTTCTGGATTGTTCTTTTTTTGCTGCACAAGTAGTTCACTCGGAATTTGGCCGAAACCGGAAATTTGGCAGATGTAAAGCAGGAAGTTTCGGTCAGTATCGTCAAAATAGAAATGGCTTATAAAGGTATATCTGAACTTGGTTTTCTCAGATGGTTAGCGTGGCGAAAACTAGATCTAGCGAAGACAAGACCCAATTCCCGGGATCAAACATTAGATTTTTGGGATCCCATCGAAACCTTAGGTCTTGTTTCTCAAGAGATATCCTCTTGTTACATGGAATCCCAAAACTTACAATGGATATTGCAATCTGTAACCCTGGTCTGTCGTGGTTAATCCGCGAAATTTCTCGAAAAAGTTAAGTAGCTTTTGGACATTCGGGTCCCTGGTTTGAAAGCCTTCGGTTCTTACACATATAAACACATATCTTTGATGTCCTATTTATATTCAGTTGGTAGGCTACGTAGAATTAGAAAAACCATCTTCCCACTAACAAGAGGAAAATTTCCGTAAAGAGTTTAGTCTCGTACATTGCAATTACTTTTGATAGTAGGGCTAATATTCTCTCCAAGAAATACTAGGAGGCGACACGTGAAAGCTTGGCATTAAAATCTACGACCTAACCCTCAACTTAGGTCCGAGTCTCGATACGCGACGGGCGATGCTCTACACGGCAATTGAAGAACGAAAAGTTCGCTTACAGTCCGAATAACGTACAATAAAAGGATTGTTTTCGAGTTGTAGGTGTTTCCTGATTTCCATCTGAGGGACTGGAACTCACGAAGGCTTTGCAGATGTTCTTTGAAACCTGGTTTAAACGACTCGGCTTGCCTTTGACAGGGACGGATTTACGACTGACGCTGGACAAAAGTGCAAAAAAAAAAAAAAACTGGATTGTCTTAAAATAAAACGAGCGTCCGGGACCTCGATGAGGCCAAACTAAAAGAGTGATAGGACTTAGCAAAAGGCAGGAGAGGGGTGAATCTCCGCTCCTTCGGGCCACCCCTTATTCCTACTATGCTTTTACTTTTTATTTCCTTGTGAACTACTGCCAATCGAGTTGCCAGTCGAAAACTTTCGCTGCACGTTACTCTATTTTTACCTTTTACTTTTGTGCTCATCCTCTATATTTTCCTTTCGTATTTTATGCAGAATCTAAAAACAAGCTTCTGATATTTCTGACTAAATGTTTACGTAATTATTATAGTAAAAAAATAACATAAAAGACGACGAAATACAGTTCCGAAACCTACCTAGGATGTTGAACTTTGGATAGGTCTGTTTGCGCGTATCGTTGCAAAAACCTTTCAATTTCCGTAAAAATTAGCAGGTTCAGGTTCAGGTTCTTTTATTTCAAAAATACTTTGTGACAATATATTTTGATCACTGGGGGCCGGCAGGGATACGAGCTCGTTAGCTTGGCCGGCGTTAGCAACAACCTCTTTATCAAGCAACAAAGTTTGTTACAAACTATTTGAACAGCTTTTCTTTTCACCCATCTTCACATGAATGGGATCTTTTTTTTAAGCAAACAGAACAGTCGCACCCAAAGAAATTTTGTATCGACCCTAATTAAATGAAAAAAGGTTCGCTCCTTCTGATTATTCCCCTGGGTTCGCACCCCTTCTTCATAGATGTTACTGATCTAGCAAAGTTGGGCCAACTGTCGGATTTTTGGGCCAAATGACGGGTAGGCGAAATGTCGGAAAAGTTGGGCTAACTGACGGATTCTTAGGCGAAATGACGGGTGGGTGACTGTCATAAAAATTGGGCGAACTGACGGATTTTTAGGCGAAATGACGGATAGGTCAACTGACGGATTTTTGGGCCAACTGACGGGTGGGCAAACTGTCGGAAAATTGGGCGAACTGACGTATTCTTAGGCGAAATGACGGGTGGGTCAACTGACGGATTTTTGGGCCAAATGACGGGTGGGCGAACTGACGGTGGGTCAACTGACGGGTGGGTCGACTGACGGTGGGCGAACTGACGGGTGGGAGTAGTGACGGGTGGGTGAACTGACGGGTGGGCGTAGTGACGGGTGGAAGTAGTGACGGGTGGGCGTAGTGACGGGTGGGCGTAGTGACGGGTGGGAGTAGTGACGGGTGGGCGTAGTGACGGGTGGGCGTACTGACGTTGGGCGAACTGACGGGTGGGCGAACTGTCGGATTTTGGAAGTGGGCGAACTGACGGGTGGGCGAACTGACGGGTGGGGGTAGTGAAAGCGACCCGAAATAAATTCCTAGACACGGGCCTGACTCAGCCCATATGATAAAACACACAAATCCTTTCGGTTCGAAAACCGAAATTTCTGGCTGGGGATCATTCTTGAAACGAGTTAATCTTCGTAAATAGTTTATTGTCTCACCAAACAAGACCAAAGGTTTCGATGGGATCCCAAAAATTCAATATCTGATCCAGACAACTGGGTCTTGTCTTAGCCAGATCCAGTCATCGCCAGACTCCTTGAACATTTTTACAATTAAAATTCAGAAACAGATTAAGGCCAAATAGCTAGTCATCTCAGAAAACCAAGTTCAGATTATAGGGATTCAGCATGTATGTTTACCCCTATAAGTCATATCTGTTTTGACGAAAACTTCCTGCCACTTCTGCCAATTTCCTGGTTTCGGCCGAACTCCAGAACTACTTGTCCGGCGAAAAAAGAAAGCTCAAAAACGAACTCAGGGTATCTTCTTTCCCCAATAATGAACATCTAATCAGCTTCAAATAAAAATTTAACTTATAACGAATTTTCCGACTCCAGCCGGATTCCGGTCGAACTATATTCCGGGTAAAATATGATATGATTATCAAACACGGATTCAGCATCTCTTCTTACCCTTAAATTGGTTATCTAATCAACTAGAAATAAAACTTAAGCTTCTAACAATTTTCCGGTTTGGGCCGGATTCGGGGGGAAGTACACGTCCAGGTAGAAATTTTTTTCACACAAGTGTTCAGCTTGTCTTCTTGCCCTAAATCGAACATCTGATCAACTCCAAATAAAACTTTTAATTTTAACAAACTTTCCGATTTGGGCCGGATTCCGGAACTACTTGTCCGATGACAAAATGGTTTTCACCATCGTGTTCAGCATGTCTGATTACACCATAATCGACTATCAAATTAGCTGTTTCAAAATATTTTGTTTGCCCCTTAATTTGACCCCCCTCCCTCACCCCTAAAAAATGTAGGGCTACAAAGCCCATCTACAAACTTGACTGGTCCGACGACCCAACGAATCCTCACACCAAGTTTCATCAAAATATCTCATTCCCTTCGAGAGTTATCGTGCTTACAGACGGACAGACGGACGGACGGGCAGACGGATAACTTTTGCGATGTCATAGGTATCCCTCCACTTACGTTTTGGGATCCCAAAAAGGCATGCTTCATGAGGGGCGTTTTTAATAAGGCATGTAGGAGTAGCGATGTGGAATGAAATCCCTCTGTGTATTACGAATGCAACAACCCTTCAGTTTTTAAAACACAACTAAAAGAATCATTTTCAAGTGAAAGTATTTGAGAGTTAGTATTTATAAATGTACCGTATTAAAACAATAATTTTCTGTTTATGTTTGTACTAAAAAGGATTATTATTGAATGAGCTCCTCATTTTTATATGCCGTTTTTGGATCCCAAAACGTAAGTGGAGGGATACCCATGACATCGTAAAAGTTGTCCGTCTGTCCGTCCGTCCGTCCGTCTGTCCGTCTGTAAGCACGATAAGCCTCGAAGGGAATGAGATATTTTGATGAAACTTGGTGTGAGGATTCGTTGGATCGTTGGACCAGTCAAGTTCGTAGATGGGATTTGTAGCCTTACATTTAGGGGTCGGGGTTCAAATTAAGGGGGAAACAAAATATTTTGAAACAGCTGCTTTGATAGTCGATTAAGGGTTAAGAAGACATGCTAAACACGATGGTGAAAACCATTTTGTCATTGAACAAGTAGTTTGCCCGGAATCCGGCCGAAACCGGACAGTTTGTTAAAAGTAAAAGTTTTATTACAAGTTGATTAGATATTCGATTTAGGGGTAGGAAGACATGCTGAAGACGATGGTGAAAACTATTTTCTCGACGGACAAGTAGTTCGCCCGGAATCAGGCCCAAACCGGAAAGTTTGTTAAAATTAAATTTTGTATTTGGAGTTGATCAGATGTTCGATTTAGGGCCAAAAGACATGCTGAAACACTTATTTAAAACAATTTTCTACCCGGATATTTAGTTCGGCCGGAATCCGGCCAAATCGGAAAATTGTTAGAAGTTAAATTTTTATTTCTGGTTGATTAGATAACCGATTTAGGGGTAAGAAGAGATGCTGAATCCGTGTGTGATAATCATATTTTACCCGGACATATAGTTCGACTGGAATCCGGCTGGAGTCGGAAAATTTGTTATAAGGTAAATTTTTATTTGAAGTTGATTAGATGTTCATTATTGGGGAAAGAAGATACCCTGAGTTCGTTTTTGAGCTTTCTTTTTTCGCCGGACAAGTAGTTCTGGAGTTTGGCCGAAACCGGGAAATTGGCAGAAGTGGCAGGAACTTTTCGTCAAAACAGATATACTTATAGGGGTAAACACACATGCTGAATCCAAATCTGAACTTGGTTTTCTCAGATGATTAGCTATTTGGCCTTAATGTTTTTCTGAATTTTAATTGTAAAAATGTTCCAGGATTCTGGCGATGACTGGATCTGCCTAAGACAAGATCCAGTGGCCTGGATCAGATATTGAATTTTTGGGATACCGTCGGAACCTTTGGTTTTGTTTTTAGGAAGGCATGCAGTTTGTTCCAGGAAGTGTATTATTTTTTGTGTTAATAAATAATCTGAAAAAAAAATAAAAAATAAAGGCATTCTTTTTTCTGAAAAGAGACTCCTTGAAACTGGCTAAAAATTATTTTCTGTCATTTCTGGATTGAGCTGTGAATCTGGGAATAAGGGAAAAATGTCTGACAAATAGCCAGATTCTACGAAACGTGGCCACACCACATGATGGGTATGGCGGGATTATGGGCAATTAATTGCTGGGTGTCATGAAAGTCAAACCTTCGCAAAGAAATTCGCTTACGTACGATAGTAAGCAAGCTGTAAAACGAAGTTCTGCTTTCAACAAATTATCCCACTACGTTGGCGGCCTTAAACCTTTTCCCAGACCCAATGGCTTCTAGTAAAAACTCTGCATGATTTAAATAACTGGTCTTGCCCATCAGAAGCACGATACCCAAACACTCGTTCGGGAGCATAATTCGCATGGAAAATAGTGAACTTTAGTTCACATAGTTCTTCCGTAACTTTAGGATATGCGTATTATACAGACAGAATGCTTTGCGGATAATTTCTTCCACGGCGATGATCGAACAATATTCGTTTTCTGCGGAAACTTTACTTTTTTGACGGTAAATGTTCAAAACAAAGAAGATGATAGAAAAAGTAACTAGGCTTAGACAGAAAGGTTACATTAACACAAGTCCATTCTGGGTGACCATAATATTTCATATGAAGAGGCTCTCATTATACTTGACGTTCCTAAATTAACTGAACGCGGAAATACTCTTTCAAATTAGTTTGGAGGTAAGATAATGTGTTGTCCCGAGATGGCACATCTATTCCCCCTCCCCTCCCGTCTACCGTGCGTCGGTCCGAGAGGAATACTGGCAATCAGTTTTCTCCGTGCCCTGCTGATTCTTCTGCAAAGTTTTTACGTAGTTTCATTCCATCATTTATTTCGTGTTAAATCTTGTTAGTGTATTAGGTGATTTGATCTGTGTATTTCGTAAATTTGTATTCCAATTCTAGCTTTTAGCGATTTGGATTGATTGATTGAATTTATGAGCAACCTAGCATAAGTAAAGAACAAGACAAAAGGTTCCGATGGGATCCCAAAAATTCAATATCTGATCCAGACAACTGGGTCTTGTCTTAGCCAGATCCAGTCATCGCCAGTCTCCTTGAACATTTTTACAACTAAAATTCAGAAACAGATTAAGGCCAAATATAGCTAGTCATCCGAGAAAACCAACTTCAGATATGGATTCAGCATGCGTGTTTACCCCTATAAGTCATATCTGTTTTGACGAAAACTTCCTGCCACTTCTGCCAATTTCCTGGTTTCAGCCGAACTCCAGAACTGCTTGTCCGGCGAAAAAAGAAAGCTCAAAAACGAACTCAGGGTGTCTTTCCCCAATAATGAACATCTAATCAACTTCAAATAAAAATTTAACTTATAACAAATTTTCCGACTCCAGCCGGATTCCGGTCAAACTAAATTTCCGGGTAAAATATGATTGTCAAACACGGATTCAGCATTTCTTCTTACCCTTAAATCGGTTGTCTAATCAACTAGAAATAAAACTTAAGCTTCTAACAATTTTCCAGTTTTGGCCGGATTCGGGGGGAGCTACATGTCCAGGTAGAAATTTTTTTCACATAAGTGTTCTGCATGTCTTCTTGCCCTAAATCGAACATCTAATCAACTCCACATAAAACTTTTAATTTTAACAAACTTTCCGGTTTGGGCCGGATTCCGGGCGAAATACTTGTCCGTCCAGAAAATGGTTTTCACCATCGTCCTCAGCATGTCTTCCTACCTCTAAATCGAACATTTAATCAACTTCAAATAAAACTTTTCCTTTAACAAACTTTCCGGTTTCGGCCGGATTCCAGGCGAACTACTTGTCCGATAACAAAGTGGTTTTCACCATCGTGTTTAGCATGTCTGCTTACCCCATAATCGACTATCAAATTAGCTCTTTCAAAATATTTTGTTTGCCCCTTAATTTGAACCCCCTCCCCCACCCCTAAATGTAGGGCTACAAAGCCCATCTACGAACATGATTGGTCCGACAACCCAACGAATCCTCACACCAAGTTTCATCAAAATATCTCATTCCCTCCGAGAGTTATCGTGCTTACAGACGGACAGACGGACGGACGGACAACTTTTGCGATGTCATAGGTATCCCTCCACTTACGTTTTGGGATCCCAAAAAGGGGTAAGAAACAACGAAAATAGAACAAGACGAGAATAAAATTATATCTGAAATATGGCGGAGATCCATGTCAAGGCTTTTGCCACCAAAAGAACTCGTTTTAGCTCAGATAATGATTCCAGGCTCTTACAAATTCAATAGCAGATTCGGCATTTTAGCAGACAGAACACCTTCCCGCACATAACGCGCAGCCTACATTTTTCTGGATTTGACTCCACGTTACACCGTTACAAGTTAAGTCTGTAGATTTTCTAGAGTGCCCCAGTTTGTTCCTGCAAGACGAATCAAGCTCGCAAATACTGTTAAGATCCGGGTTATTTTCAAGCACGAGCATTAATTACCAACTTCATTTTTTTGCAGTGGAACATAATTAGCTTTTTGTCTTACCTTAACAACACCTACTAGAAGGAAGATTGCAGCCAATATGTTGACAACACTATTTCCAATCTCCCACGCATGCGATGTTTGTTCTGGAAAAATACAAATCATTAGGCAACACCAGGAACTAACTCAGGAGCAGGGTAGAAACCATACATCTAGACATGAACGATTATGAATAATAATATGATACCGTCATCTTCCGAACAAGAGCTACGAGCTCATATGGCACTTGATACGAGTAGGTGATACCAAAGTAGATGAGAAACCAAAATACCCCGCCATCTAAAAATGCGGTTCCACCTAGAAATACGAAACCTAGTTTCACTGAAATTGAGCATATCCGTCGCCTTGGATCACCTGGGTCAAATGAATTTTCTACCTTCCAAGTTTCAACCCTGAAGATCCACTAGTTTGGACCCTACACATGCCACCCGGTTTCCGGTAATGTCATGTCATCTAGGGCATGTAAGCTCTCTACATTCCAAGTTTCATTAAAATCGCAAAATCAAGTTTCATCAAAATCACACTTGTTTGACCCTTATGCGAGCCAAAACGTTTCCGGGAATCCCCTTCCAACTCCCCCCCCCCCACTATGGCTGAATACGAATCGGAAACATAAATATCGCATCACATAAACATGTTTTGCTTGTCTAGGTCATCAGTTCTTACCACCCATAAAGTTTCATCCGAATCGGACCACCCATTCGCAACTAACGGGAGCCAGTGATTTCCGGATTCCCCTTCCCTCAACTCCCCAAAGAAGGTCGGATCCAGGAACACAAGTTTTCCAGGGCATTATGTCGGTGCATAAGTCATTAACAGGCCTGCAAAGTTTCATCATTCTTAGAATAGCTGGGATTATCCCAACTGACCATCGCCGGAATTCCGAGAAACACCCTCCAACTCCCCCCACAGAGCCCCGAAACGATGTGCTTCTTTCAATTACGTATCTAGGGCCAATGCTTGTTCTTCTCACCAAGTTCCATCCCAATTTCCCTCAACTCTAAGCGTTCCACGAAATTTCCGACTCCCCCTTCAACCCCGATTCGACCAGGACATGACATGGAACATCTGAGACGATAGCTCTTTCCAGTTGCCAAGTTTCATTCAATTCCGACTATCCTTTAAAAATTTAAGCATGCCACCAGATTCCAGGCTCCCCATCCCTCCACTCCCCCCACGGTGGTTGGATCCAGGAAATGACTGTTATCAAGTCAATCCGTTCGGGTCCCTGACATGTCTTCCAAGTTTCATCGTCCTAGCACATCCGGAATTACCGAGCTAGCAGGATCACCAAAATTCCGCTCCCCCCCCCCCTGGACCCCCCCACAATGTCCGAATGTGGTCCTGTTATGTCAACGATGTGTCTAGGAGTTGTGCTTGTTCTTCCCGCGAAGTTTCATCCCGATCCCTCCACTCTAACCGTTTCCCAAGATTTCTGGTTGCTCAGCTCCAGCTCCCCCCAAAGTCACCGGATCCGGTTTGGATTTAAATTGGGTCGTCTGAGACACGGGGTCATTCAAACTATCAAGTTTCATTAAGATCCGATTACTCGCTCAAGAGTTATAAGTACCTCTAGACTACGGATCCCCCGTCCCCCCCCCCTTTCGGGGTCCCTGGTATGCCTGCCAAGTTTCATCGTAAGTGCCGGAACTAGCAAAACCTGAACAGACCTACCGACCGACAGACGGACTGAGGACGGACAGAAATTGGCCGACGGGTGGAAAATTGGCACTTGGCCGACGTGCATGTGCCATAAAAATCGTAACACCAAACTGGTCCCTCTGTTTGCACCCACGTCAGTTCATATGAACGTCTGTTCGCCTGCACAATCGGTTTCGACTCGCCTGCCTAGCACTGCCGCATCTCGGTTTACCCACTTCGGAAATCCAACATTACGCCCACTTTTAAAATCCGACCGTTCGCCTCGACTGTCGGGTGAACTAGACCCACATTTGCATGTTATTATGAGTGTGAAAATTTGATGTTCACTCGAACTACACCAATTGCCCCACCGTTTCTATACGAGATTCGTCCACATAATTGTCAGATCAAGGGCATCTGTTTACTGTGTGTTACTCGAACTGGAGCACTTATGGAAATAGTCTGGTCCAGACGCCCCTCATAAAATCCAATGACCAATTGCCGCCAGATGCGCTAGAGGAAAGATAAGAATCACACTTAAGATCTTGGTATTCGGAACGCTTATGTCCCCGTGGAAGAGTCAGCCAGCCCTGAAGTCGGAAGCCAGAACTGACAAACTTGATGAAGACTGACAGAACAGAGTTGGGTAGAGGAACAAGACCAAAGGTTTCGATGGGATCCCAAAAATTTTACATTTGGTTTAAGCAATTGGGTTATGTCTTCGCCATTCAGTCTTCGTCAGATTCCTTGAATTTTTATGGCACATGCCCTTCGGCCACGTGCCATATAGCGATTGTAATTTCTGTCCGTCAGTCGGTCTGTCGGTCCCGGTTTTGCTAGTTCGAACACTTCCAGATAAGCTAGGACGATGAAACTTGGCAGGCATATCAGGGGCTGGACCAGATTAAATAAGAAATAGTCGCTTCCCTGATCCGACCATCTGGAGGGGAGTGGAGGGAGGGGGAATCCGGAAAAATTAGGAAAACTTAAATATTTTTAGCTTACGAACGGGTAATCGGATTTTAATGAAACTTGATATATGGAAGGACGTCATGTCTCAGACAATCCATTTTACGGTGACATTGGGGGGAGTTGGAGGGGGAACCGGAAATCTTGGAAAACACTTAGAGTGGAGGGATCCGGATGAAACTTGGTGGAAAGAACAAGCAGAAGTCCTAGATACGTGACGGATATAACCGGAACGGATCCGCGCGCTTTGGGGGAGTTGGGGGGGGGGGGGAATCCGAATTTCTAGTGATCCCGCGAGTTTGGTGCTTCCTGATGTGCTGGGACGCTGAAAATCGGCAGGCATGTCAGGGACCCGACCAGATTAAATAGGAAATAGTAATTTCCCCGATCCGACCATCTGGGAGGGGGAGTGGAGGGAAGGGGAAGCCAAAATTTCAGGTATTTTTATTTTGCGAACGAGTGATCGGACCTTGATGAAACTTGATACTTAGGATGACCTCGTGTCTCAGACGTCCCACTATAAATCCGGACCGGAGCCGATGACACTGGGGGGAGTTAGAGGAGGGAACCGGAAATCTTGAGAAACGCTAAGAGTGGAGGGATCGGGATGAAACTTGGTGGGAAGAACAAGTACAAGTCTTAGATACGTCATTGATTTTAGCGGACCGGATCCGGGCACTCCGGGGGAGTTGAGGGGGGGGGGGCCGGATTTCTAGCGATCCCGCGAGTTCGGCATACTTACTGATGAGCTAGGGTGATGAAACTTGGCAGGTATGTCAGGGACCCGAACAGGTTCACTTGAGAATAGCCGTTTCCCCAATCCGACCATCGTGGGGGAAGTGGATGGATGGGGAGTCCGGAATCTAGTGGCGTGCATAACTTTTGAACGGGTGATCGGATTTGAATGAAACTTGTCTGGTGGAAAGAGCTACTGCCTCGGGTGTTCAGTGTCAAGTCCGGGTCGTGTCCGATACCTGTACGGGATGGGGGGGGGCCGGAAAACTCAAGAAACGATTAAAGCAGAGGGATTGGGTCGGAATTTAATGGACAGGCACTAGGCCTAGATCCGAAATTGACGGAGCCAGATGGTTTCGGGGCTTTGTAGGGGGGGGGGGGGGTAGAGGGGGTTTTCTGGAATACCGGTATTCGGGGGTTAGAATAGTTCCAGAAGTACTAAGACAATGAAACTTTGAAACTTTGCAGGCATATTAGCGCCCCACTTAATTGACTTATTTATTTAAACTAGGATACGGACAACTAGGGTCAAAGAAATGGTGATAAGAATCGATGGCCTCGACATGTAAAAGATGCGTTCGAACAAAATGCGACCACGGTTGGGGGAATTGGTGGGGGGGGGGGGGGGGCGGGGACTTCTGACATGCACAAAAACCAAACGAATGGACCGAATGAGATGCAAGTTCGACAGTGCCGAGTTTATGCGGCCTAGATTTGTTATTCGGCGTCCGGGCCGGGTGCGGCCAAGGTAGGGGGGGGGGGGTACTGGAAACTTGCAGATAGGCTTTGCTCCAATTTCAGTAAAACTTGATGGACAGCAAGAGGGAATTAAGAGATATGACGTTTATGTTTTCGAGTCCTGTTCGGCCACAGTGGGGGGAATTGGAGGGAGATTGCCGGAAACTTTGAGGCTCACATAGGGGTCAAACGAGTGGATTTATTAGGCTGAAACTTGGAAGTTTGAACAGACATGTGCATTTGATAATCGAGACGATGCCGGACGATGAACTGCTCAGAAGTGAGTGAAACAAAATATCCTACTTCTATCTCCGAACCGCATTTTTGGATGGCGGGTGTATTTTGTCACGTTCTCATCTACTTTCTTGTACTGCCTACTCGTAACAAGTGCCGTATGAGCTCGCAGCTCTTGTCTACTGTTAAAATAACGTTCAAAAATGGATTCAGTGTGTCTCCTTGCCCCGATACCGAATCTCTAATCGATTTCAGAAACAACTTTGAGCTTCAACCAAATTTCCAGTTTCAGCCGAATTCGTGATGAACCATTTGTCCTGCAAGAAAACTAAGTTACATATGGGTTCAGCGGACATCCTTACCCCCTCAATGAATGTCTTATAAGCTTATGAAACAGACAAGCTTTTACCGCAAATTCGAAATCCCTCCTCTTCCTCTAAAGATAGGACTCAAGGACCCATCTATGAACTTGACCTGTACTTTACCAGTGAATCCTCATTGCACAACATCCCCACTTGAACAACATGAACATTATATATCAACCCTTTCGAACTTCGATTAGACTAGATCACTCCGACGTCGCACAGCATAAACAAATGAATGTCGGCATCCACGCGCAGAGCTATACTAGTTTAAAAATAAAGGGGTAGGAACTATTATGGCCAAAACTGGTCGACAAATTTTGTGTTCGGTTTTCGCCGGATTCCCGGCTTTCCCGGAGTTCTATCCGACAACAAAATAACGTTCATATTCGGATTCAGCATGTCTCCTTGCCCCTAAATCAACTATCCCAATAGCTGAAAAAAAGTGTTTGCCCCTTAATTTGAAACCCCCTCCCCCATCCCTCATTGTAGATCTACAGAGCCCATCGACAAACTCTTGACACAAAGACAAAGACAAAGAATCCTTACACCAAATTACATCAAAATAGCTCATTCCCTTCGAGAGCTATAGTGCGCACAGACGGACAGACAGACAGACAGACAGACGGACAACTTTTGCGATGTCATAGGTATCCCTCCACTTACGTTTTAGGATCCAAAAAAACAGAGGCAGAAGCAGGGCAGTCTAGTACACTAGCCCCTTTTCAGGCACGGTGCTCAAACGTCTAGCACCATGCCTGGGTGCTAGACGTTCAAGCACTGTACCTTGGATTTCATGTATGGTGCATGGATTTCAGTATACAGTGCATACATCAAAAACACAGTTACTGTCATAACAACTGAGCACCAGCTCGGACAGGGCTGAAATTACTACCATGAATTAGAGAAATCAAAGACAATCCTTTATATATTTTTCACAACAAAAACAAAAGGGCTCGGCTGATGACAGATGTGAAAAACCTCATTTCCTTTTCTACATAGTCAAGGATTTTGCATGCAAAGTGTCCTGTGCCTCACCTTTTTCTACCTAGCAGCCAACCAGAATATTGGCGCTTGGGGAATAGATAGGGAAAATACATGGAGAATAGATAGGGTGCTGTTAGGTTTTTCATCTCCATCATCATTAGAGCCCTTTTGTTTTTGTTGTGAAAAATGTATAAAGGATTGTCTTTGATTTCTCTAATTCTTAGTAGTAATTTCAGCCCTGTCCGAGCCGGAGCTCAGTTGTGATGACAGAAACTGTGTTTTTTCTGTATGCACTGTATACTGAAATCCATGCACCATACATGAAATCCAAGGTACAGTGCTTTAACGTCTAGCACCCAGGCATGGTGCTATACGTTTGAGCACCATGCCTGAAATGGGGCTAGTGTACTAGACTGAAGCAGGGCAAGGAATAACAGGAACTGAAAATAGCGAAACCAAGTAAACAAAGACTTAAACGTGTCATGGTTTACTTTATGATTATACATCTAGCAACGAACAAAAAAATTATCTGGAACTAATTTTGTGAAGACCGTAACGTAAGGAGATGAAAGCCTAAAGCACTTTTCAGACGGGATTTGAACCAGGTTTTTTGGCTTCCAGATACTGATCAACAGGACTGATCTGTTAGTTCGTGAACTACGCGTAGTTACGAACTACTGCGATAGTCAAATAGAAGCGGTTCACATCATAGGAGTGATCCTGCCAAAGGCCCATTCATCCTTGTAGTTCACACCCTCATGTGACGAATATTTGACGGAGCAAAACGAATAAGTCAGCTACATTTTATTAGAGCTATATTTCGGCCCTTCTTGGCAAGGGTCCTCTTCAGGCTCAAGCTGGAAAATGAACTTTGGAAAAACAATTAAAGATCTTCCTTAAATATCTCGAAAATTGGTTGGAGTTAAAGCTGGTGTTGTGATTTCATTCTGGAAACTGCTACTGTTTTTGCTGTTCGAATGGGTCGTCGAAAGGGTAGAGATTCTTCTGCATTTTGATTTTGGAGAAAATCTCTACCCTTTCGACGACCCATTCGAACAGCAAAAACAGTAGCCGTTTCCAGAATGAAATCACAAGACCAGCTTTAACTCCAGCCAATTTTCGATCAGAAGTTCACAAAATTAGATATTTAAGGAAGAATCTTCAATTATTTTTCCAAAGTTCATTTTCCAGCTTGAGCCTAAAGAGGACCCTTGCCAAGACGGGCCGAAATATAGCTCTAATAAAATGTAGCTGACTTATCCGTTTTGCTCCGTCAAATATGATTCGCAGTCAGCTTGGGCTGAAGGAATATTTAATGTGACGAATAGTATTATAGAATTTTAAGTATAACAAATTAATGTTCTTAAGATTTGGAACAATTTGAGCTTTTGGGATCAGTATTATTAAGAATAATCTCTCGTGGTTTACCAACATCCTTTTGTCGCTTCTCAAGGCTCATGTTATCTACACTTTAGCTCACGGATGTTAGTGACTGTGGTTAGGTGAATTTTAAAGGTTAGCTCCTGCGCAGCAAGCAAACTAGGAATTGGCCATATTCCTGTTCAGCGCTTCCAAGCGGACTAGTTTCTCTTAATCCCCCTATGCCTCACCGTCAGCACTTGGATCAGACATGGTAAAATAGATCCACAGGTTAGTAAGTGGAAAACCTGTCATCTGTGTCCCAGGTAATGGAGGTTTTGCATATGTTTTAGCAGCAGAAAGGGAAAGAGACCCACTACCCTATGGATTCGACTTTTTACTATGTCTACACAAGTGTTGGTTAGATATAGTAAAAAGTCGAATCCATAGGGTAGTGGTTCACTTTCATTTTCTGCTGCTGAAACATATACAAAACCTCCATTACCTGAGACACAGATAACAGGTTTTCCACTTACTTACCTGTGGATCTAAAATGTCTGATCCAAGTAATGACGGTGAGGCATGGGGGGATTAACAGAAATTAGTCCGCTTGGAAGCGCTAGACAGGAATATGGCCAATTGGTGTGAAGCCCGAAGCGGGCTGATAATTTTAGAGAAGATTTGTAGATGGAACTGAGAGATGATTCTGAGAGTTTATTGTAGCGAGACATATGTCTGTACTTGGAGAGAATCTTGCGTGCTGACTGTGACGAGTTAAAATCTAAGCAATTACTAAAGTAAGTATCAAAAGAAAAGAACCGACCTCCCTAAACGAAAGACTACGAACCCAAATACGCTTTCGAATGTTAAATACTCCCCACCGCTCGATGCTACCAAGACTTAGTCAGCCTAACAGCTTCGGTTGAAAAAACCCAAGTAGGGTCGAAATACTTCATCGGTTTACTCAACCCCGTGTTTTTCTCCTTATGTGTACGGTAAAATCTTTCTCAACTTGGCTGAGAGTAGAATTTGTCTGTGTGATTGTGATGGTTTGAGGTTTGAAGGATAGAAACAAGAAATAAAATTAAAGAGAAAATATTAGTGGGGAAGAATAGTAAATGCAATATGCGTTTATTTTCAAAAGTTAAGTGACGTAAATAGTTTAAAAGTGGGGAAAAACAGACTGAATTAACGTCACTAAGGGATGGATGAGTAGTTACAAAATGTACCAAATATAACATTCCTTCTTTTTCTAAAATAATATAAAATAAATTAAATTAGAAAAGATACTACGGGTAAAAAAACATACTTTATAATATAAAAAAATATCGCGGGTGACAGCTTCGGATTGAATGTTATCCAAGGTAAGGTACTTGTAACGTGACAACTGAACCCAAAGTAAAAAAGTGTCGGAAACCAATGTTGGAGCCTCGTAGACAAATCAGGGCCCTAGCGGGGCTCATGGTGAAAACCCAGGATAAATTCATGAAGAAGGAATGAGGATTTGAGAGAAGGAACACTGGCTGCTAAGGAAAAAGGCGGGAACTTGCCTGGAGCTCTCTGAGCTTCTTCGACGACATTGCTGACCAGGGACAAAGAGCTCGTCACCTAAAAAGGAAGGAAAAGCTCATTTATATAAATTCTCGTAGAAATCAGCACGGTTACCATAGAGTAAGAGTGGTAATTAAGAATACCTGTGCCGTGATTGGCCGGATCAACCAGTGGACACGATATTTTGCTGAAAACAGAAAAATGTGTTCCACAGAATTGGTGACGTCATGCGTAGTAACTACGGTAACTAGGTTGGAACACGCTCTATATGACTAAGTCCAAAACACGCCAGCGATCCTAAGGAAGAACAAGAAAACGTCACCATAATGACTCAAATTCAACAACTCAAATCCTGTGTCAACCAATCACGGCGATCGTTGCTGGGACAGCTGTGATCCCGCTTCCGGCTCTCCCGCTACGTACAGGTGGATTTTGCATAGGCAAGCAGAGTTAGTCATCAAGGGTTTTGTCGTGTCCGCACTCAACGAGCTGTCTCTTTCGCGAAATCGTGTCTTCTCTGAAGGTGTAGCGATTTTCGGCGATCGGGGATATTGCCTTGACACGATACGTATAACTTTCTCCTTAAGATTTAAGCAACAGTATACAAATATGATGTTGCTTCTCTCAATGGAAGACCTTGACCAGGAGAATCAAGGCTTTAGAGGCCTGGAAGCAAATTGTCTAGAAATAAACAAAGGGCTAGGGCCAAACAAATGCCCAGCTTGCAATTTAGCTTTAAGCCCTTTGGAAGCCGGACCCTGGAGTCTGAGCTGCCAAGGGTCCGGAGTCTAATAAAATAGATATTCTAGTACTAAAACTATTCTAAAAGAAATAAATAAATATGCTAAATATTCTAATAAACAAATATATAAAATATCGGTCCTTCTGGGGCTTTTCAAGTTTAAACTAGACCTACGTTGTCTACGTTGTTTGGTAGGCTCGCCGACTAAAGTGTTGCGTTGGTTTTTTTTCTTCACTAACGGTTAAATGCTGAATTTGTCAAACCATCGAGGTTTTCAAAATGGTATGTTCCAATCCAAGAAGAATTTTGTAACCGTTCAAGGAGAAGAATTCGACACAATTGTAATCACATGGCTATCCCTCAGCGTTGAAAAAAGGAGAAGTAAGTAATACCGGAAGTAGGGACTAAATTGACTTCGCGGCCAGTTGAGCTTTATCCTTTTTCCGTAGACATCATGACAGATGAAAACATGCAACATCATCTTATATAACCTAGTTGGTATTGTAAGCTATCCGTAATTTATCAGGATCAAAATACCATAGATGCCAAAAGATGTTAATTGTTGCGTAACCATGTCACATGTTTCCATCACCATAGACCACTGGAGCATCTCATGAAAATGACAATGCTTTAGCAACCAATTCTTGAATGATGACAATCCGAACTTTTCTTACCGTAAAAATCAACGGATGCAAAATAAGTATACAAACTAGAAATAGTCGGAAACCCCTTACCATGGTGTTGGGCAGCCGATTGTTACTTACAAGTCCCTGACTTGTCTCACGATTGGGTTCCGTCTATTATTTTTTTGAGTGTGTACCTTACCACTGAAGTTGTCAACCCCTCAAAAGGCTTAATTCTAAGTTACAGTGATAGACCACGGACACTAATTTTCTTACCCTCAGATTTATAGAGATCAAATAAAATGTGCACCAATCTGTACTAAGTTCTAGCCCCTCATGAATCCCTGCTAGCAACCGGTTCTTACTTACAAGTCCATATAATATATTCTTACGATCAAATATACCGGAAGCAAACAATAGGATTAACAGGTACACCAACTAGCAAAAGTTGCTAGCCCCTCATCGGCGAATATGGTTATAGCCTAACATCACCTTGCTGGTTACAAGGTTCTCTATACGTCTCACAATTGGGATCGGCCTATTTTTGGATTAAGTGGGTACCTTTACTGAAATTGTCAACACCTGTAAATTTTCAAACTGTTGTATCTCATGAAGGTAGGGTAAGGTAAGGTACAATTTTCATGGCAAATATAAATCCACTTACGTTAAAGGGATCCCAAAAACCAAAGAGGTTAAACCCTTACAATTTTCTATTAACAAGTTGAAGTCAGACGACTACGAAAATAAAAAACAAAAAAAAAAGACAAAACCAAAGTGTTGCTCTCGCGGCTTACCGACGAAACGTCCCGATGACAAAACGTTCCCGGTGAAACGTCCGCGTGGCGAAACGTCCCCGTGGCTAAACTTTCCAGTGACAAAATGCCCCTGTGACAAACTGTCCGCATCACATAACGTCCCCATGACAAAACGTCCCTCTGGCAAAACTTCCCCAAGCATAAGTTCATCAAGTGCATGATCGAGGTAAAACAACTACAGAGTGTGCATTACAGATGTGGGAATATTCCGTAGAAGCAGGAAAGATCGGACATGGGACCGGTTGCTTCATAAATGGAATGTCGCCAAGTAAAATGTATAGTGTAATATGCCTTGCAATGGACCCGTATCAGTTCTAGGTCGTTTCAAGTCCGGGATTGGGTGTCGACATTTGCATAAGGCTTTGTCATCTCTATTTAATGATGCCCATAGAAAAGGCCAGACTTTACATCTCTGTACTTTAGACCTATCTAAAGCATTTGACACTATTGTCCATGCCCAAGTTTGGTTTGCCCTTCAAGTTCTGCGTTATTGGTATTCCAATTCTTTTTTGCGGTAAAAATCTTGTGGTAGTGTTTTTGGTCACATCCCTTTGAATTGCGGTGTTTGTCAAAGTGGGGTTTATCCCCATATTTATTTAACGCTTGTCTATTCAAATCAAATCATTTAATGTAAACAAGATACAGTCTCTCATAGGCATAGCCCAAATATGGTATCTTTTAGTCAAACAGTTAATACAAGAAAGATTTGTCAACGAGAAAAACAAAAAGAATAGGATAAAACGCACAAGTTACGAATTGTTAAAAGTACGAACAAAACTCGGCACAAAGCTTCGAGAATAACGCTGTGACCTGGAGTAAACCGGTGTCAGTTTTGGAACTTTCACAGCCGCCTCTCTGAGGAGTCGGGATCTGAGGGGGACAAAGGGGGGCGGGAGGAAGTTCTTGTAGATGGGGTGGAGGAGGAGGGTTGAGCCAAATTTTAGGCACAGTTTCTCTCGACGGGCAAAAAGGGGGTCAAGTTTGTATTCTTTTAGATAAAAAGAGTAAGGCAGTGGGGAACCTCCGTAGATGATTTGTAGCGACCTCTTCTGAACCCGTTCAATTTTATCACTTTCTTCTTTTGTAAGAGCGAAATGCCAAACAGGACATGCATATTCTACTAGTGGGCGGATGAACATGCAGAAAATTAATTTTAGTTTATTCTTAGGAACCCGGAATTTCTTTAGAGTCTTCAGCATTTAGATAGCACCATTTGCCTTTTTTACAATCAATCTTGTGTTTTCATGCCAAGTTAGATCAGAAGAGATCACTACCCCAAGCAGGGTAGTGCTGTTACAGAGGAGGTTTGGGTCTATAGGTGGTTCGAATTCAGGTAGGCTTTTCTTGAGAAATGAAAATGTCATTACTGAAGATTTATCTTTATTTACCACCATATTTAATTTTGCTGCTTCAGAGGTAACTTGTTCAATATAATTGAAAGTTTGACTTTTACACGCTCCAAATACTACCTCTGCTAGGGAAAGATCATCTACATACTTCCATCTTTCTTCCAGCCCGACAGCTATTTCATTGATCATGAGGAGGAAGCATAAAGGACCGATCACTGTTCCTTGCGGGACACCGCAAAAAATCGGTAAAGAAGAAGAAAAATTATTTTTATATTTTACGATTTGTTCTCTGTTTGTTAGAAAGCTTTTTACGATATTAATAAGATATTCAGGAATATTTTTCTCTGCCATTTTTTCCAGCAAAATCTTGTGATCTACAAGATCGAAAGCTTTTTTAAAATCTATTGCAATTAGATTTATCCATTTCCCGGGTTCATCTAAATTTTTAAAAATAAAATCAAGTAAACTAACGAGATAGTGAACAGTTGAACACTTCGGGATGTTACCAAATTGCCTCTTATCGATGACTTCCGAGAGATAATTTTTTAGCCAAGAAGCAACAAAGCTCTCGTAAATTCGGCTAAAAATTGATGTAACAGTGATCGGCCTCACACCAGAGAAATCATTAGCTGCTCCCTTTTTCGGAATGGGAGTGATGAAGCCAATTTTCCACTTTTTGGGGAAATATCCAGTTTTGGTGATATTATTGTAAATAATATGAAGAGGAAACGCCAATTCTTTCGCAAAAGCTTTAGCAATGGCTACTGGAACATCAAAGGGTGCCACTGATGTTTTCTTTAACGAGGAGAGTTTCTTTCTAATTTCTGATATTGAAATTTCAGGCATTAAATTAGAATTTACATTTGAATCTTCTTGTGAGTTTTGGGATGGTGCTTCAGCTGAAAACGAAGGTGGCTTTTCAGGAGGCAGTGGTGGGTACGACTGTACAATAGAAGCAAAATGAGAGTTTAGGTCGTTCGCTGTTTTCTCTGATGGCTCCTCCTTCATGAAATCAACTGGTTGCGGGCCTCTACCAGTCAGATGTTTAACTTTACCGAAGAACTGTGAAGGCTTGGATTCAAGGAGGTTATCTACTTCCTTTTTATAATAATTTTCCTGCGCCTGTTTAATTTTCCATTTAATTTTGTTTCTTAATTTCTTTGCTTCTTCTTCCTTTCCTTTTCCAATTAAGTGCAGTTTATGTTTAATCATTTGTTTAATCTCTGAATTTACGTATGGTTTATCAGTTGAACACACTTTCGTCTTTTTTTCCGGAAAACATTCAACAAACTTTTCATTTAGTTTGCTGTGAAAATTCTGCACCTGTGAATCCAAGTCTTCAGCAGTTGAGACTCCGGCCCAATTTTCTTTCGTTATCCAGTCCCCAAACTGCAAAAGTCCCCGATCAGTGATTGGTCTTGATGTTATTTCGGTAACTGAGTAATTGACTTTAACTTTCTCAAAGGGGGTCCACTGCAACATAAAATGATAGCTACCACCAAGCGGTGCGATTTTACTTGGGTTTTGATAGTAAGAGCAGAAATTCGTCATTATTACATCCAGAGACGTACCACCTTTGGTTGTTGGAAAATCAACAACATTCTTGAGGTTAAGTGACCTGGCCAGAGATTTACAACTTAGTTCATTGGCATCACCTAGCATGGCTATGCCAAAAAAAGGATGTGTTTTCTGGATATAATCTGCCGATTCCTGCAGCTTTTCCCAAAAAGCCTTTCTTGCAGCAGCGGGTTGGCCAGGTGAATAATAGAAAACACACATCGCTACCGCAGAGAAAGGTCTAGGGAGTCGCTTTGGTTGTATTTTAACCCATATAATTTCATCATATTCATTAAGAGACGGAATATTCAAAAGTTGAGGTCGTAAACTATCATGAACAAAAGTCAAGACCCCTCCCCCCTTTTTTCCTAAAGAATGATCATCAGGCCTTAATTTAACAAAAGAAAGGAAGTTGGACATTTTCAGTAAATTTAAATCCTGCCTGTGAACTTCAGTTATACAAATAACGGAAGAGTTGAGCATTTGGGCCGTAGTCTCAAGCTCCGTCAATTTTTCCAAATTCAGACTTTCTGCGTTACAATAGAGGAAAGACGGAAACACGTACCGTTTATCATTAAATTCACGTGAAAACGCTTTCTTTTTAAGGGTTTTACACCCTAAATGAGGATAGGCAAGGGGGTTAACAACAAAATTCCTATTTGGACGTTCAGGAAGTGGGGGGAGGTTTTTAGAACTTGGGGAAAACATTTCCTTATCATGGGTATTACATATAGGGGAAGGAGTATTTGTTGGTTGGACTATATTATTATTTAATTGGGGACAAAGGACTGAAAATCTATTTGAAAGTGGGACATTGCTCGACCTTAGAGAAACGGGAGCCGAAACAATCCTCGAGCTAACATCGGAAGAAATCTGGGGGGGAGGGGCGGCGGGGGTACTCTCGAAAAGAAATCGAGAGTTACTGTATGGAGGGGAGATGGGTGAACTGGTGCTTCTTGTGACAGCGCAAGTTTCCATCGTGACGTGTTTTCTTGCACATTCAATAAAAAACCGTCGGTAGATTGACGTCTCGAAATGACCTGATGGGTGCTTAGGGAGGGAGCGAAGAATGACTTGCGAGTGGTTTTCAGTGAACCTGCTAAACTAATCTTTGGAGCGTGAGCAAATTTACAACAACTTTTAAAACACGCGAGATCTACACATAACTTTACATGGTCAAAATTACACTTCTCATTTTTACAATTTCCAGCGATAAACTGCTGGCAGATATGCAAGAAACGGCACTTCTTCCCGAATTTGCAATAGCTCTCTGCGAAGAATCTGCAAACTGTATTTGCTTTCTGATGTAGCTTGTTACCACCAGCTTGTTCCTGTACCTGACTAACAGGAGAGATAGCTGACATTGCCAGCGGCGCATCGGAAGTGAAACACCGCTTCTTATCACACAAAGCCTTGGCAATCAGTTTGTTCTCATGTTCAAGTAGAACAATTTTATGGTCTCTGTCAACAATGGTCTTCTTCAGGTTGGACATCTCGACGCTTGTTTGGCTGGTGATGTCATCAAGTTTAGTTGACAAGACCAGAATTTCGTTCTTCTGAACCGAGATTTCGTGTAATAGGTTCTGGATTTCTTTGACACAAGCAGAAATATTAGAGGGGGAAGTTTCGGGTAGGGTTTCCTCGGTTTGGCAAGTACGATCACTTCCTGTGGGCCTTATTTGACAAGCCTTGTCGTTTAAGACACTGCTACACTGGGTACTCGCTTCTGATTGGCAGAAAGTAAAATTAGTTTGGCACTCCGCGTCAGATGGTAGAGCAAGCTTACGGTGCAAAACAGGAGTGAAAGTGCAGTTCAGTCTGGTTCGTGCCAGTCTGGTGGGGGACGCAAGGTTCAGTTCGGTGTCTAGAGTTACGGCTTGAGTAGGGAAAAAAGCTCTTACCGGTGAGGGTCTGTTGGTAGGGCATAATAGTTTATTCACAACTTTAGTCACAGTCCGTTTTGGTGATGTAAGGGCGGGGGCGGTTGGGGAATCGGGCACTTTGGAGTTTGCAGTACTGCAGCTAATGCAGATCCAATTTGGGGATTTTTCTCGTTCAAACTTAGAGATTCCAGCACAGGCCGCATGGACCCAAGCGTTGCAAGCCGAGCATTGGAAGGACCCAGCATCCCGTTTTCTGTGGCATTCGTTACAGCGTATGGCATTCTGGCTAGGCAGTTTGGGCTCACTGTATTGACTGCAACTGAGGCAAAGCCAGTTGACGGCTTTTGAGCGTTCATGATTAGAGATACCAGCGCAAGCTGGGTGGTACCAAATGGGGCAAGCTGTGCACTGGAAGGAACCTGCTCCGCAATTTTTGCGGCAAACTCCACATGGATAGGAGCAAGGCATTGTTTGGGTTAGCCTTCAGGCTGCCTCCGTGACCTCTTGCGTTGAAACTAAGAACTTGAGCCGTAAGCTTTCGCCGCTAGATGGCAATGTAGATGAAACCGGTTTGATCGTGTCGATACCTGCTGATAGTGTATATCTGCAGTAGCGATGTTTTTCGTCTCTTAATTGATGGGGACAAAATAATTCAGTACGGGAAATTCAGCTTACGTGATTAATAACAGGTACTCTGGGGTAGAGCTGTAGTTGCGGAGAAGGCCTGAAGATACGGGGTAAAAACAGTGCGCTTTGTTTTTATTTTCGACAGAAAACTGGAAACTTCAACCTGCGACAGCTGGCTAGGCTATCACAGGCACTGGTTCTTGCTATAGGAAAGTTCATACACTGCCCCCGCGTTCACTCAGAGAGCCACTTATAACCACAAAAACAACGACTGTTCTTTTTAATTGAACGAACAGCACAAATCTCTCCGCAATTCAAATCGCTGTGTAAATGACGTCACTTGCTAGGTAATCACAGGTCGAATTCAGGTGGATGCGATAGGTTTGGACTCTCAGACTGAACTTGAATGTTCAGTCTTGAATGTTCAGTCTTCAATGTTCTTTCACGAATTACGCACACCTGTTTCATCGGGATGACCGATGTTTCATACATTACTTGTGCCGATCTTATGCTAATTAGCCGCACGAAAGGACGTCTATCGTGAATGCTTTGTCACGTTGCGTCACTTTGTGGGAATATCTGGTTTACGGCTGAATGTTGATAAGTGCCAATATCTGCATTTTAACGGTTCTACTTCCCCTGGTCGACTACATTGCCAGGTATTTAAGATTCCCCATGTTATTTTTCTTAGATGGCTCGGTATTTCAGTAACGAGTTCCTTTCCGTCTTTTCGCGGTACTGCACTTATCGACATAAAGCGTAAGCTACAAATAATCTTTGCATACCCTATAGGGTATGCAAAGATTGTAGCAAATCGGGGCAAATACAGAAGAACAGCTCTCGCTAAACTTTACGCTTGTTTTTGCGACCCTGCTGTGCTTTTCTAGGCTGGTCTGTTTGATATTTTTGATAAACGGGATCTATCCAGAATAAGGATAGATTATCTCCGTTACTGTAAGTTTCTTCTATATCTGCCCCGGTCTCGTAGAAGTTCTAAGATTATTAAATCGTACGGAGCTACTGACATTTTGTGACGGCTGCAAGAATTGCACACTCATTTTCGTCAGATATCTAGTCTGCGTCTGTTGCCGCATCACCGACTGATTAGACTTTTTTTCATTGATAGTTGGAGGATTATTGTATGCTTTGTATGTTATTATCCTATTGTCTTTTGTTCTTTTCGTTTTTCTATTTATCTCTACTCCACTCTCCTTTGTTGCAAAACATTTTGTGGGTTGTAAATACACTTACTTACTGACTCACAAAAGCGGATGGAACGACTAGTTAGGTAGAGACGTACATTAAATCTAGGTAAGATGGGTTTGGTCTATTAATAAAATCCTTTAATAACAAATATTAGTAAATTAAATATCGAACAAAAGCGAGATCAATGAGTTATTTCGCAGCCAAAACCAACAAACAAATAAACCAATTAAATAAAGACTAAAACAACAACTTTGATTTGTTTCTTCACTATCGGTTAAATGCTGAAGTAGCCAACCCGTCGCGGTTTTCAAAATGTTACATTCCTAGAACATTTTTCGTCTGAACTGATCATGCAATCAGTTATCTCTCAGGCATACCTATCCCTCAGCCATCAGCAAACAAGAGCTGGAAGCTCATATGGCACTTGCACGGCTGGGTCAGATGGAAGTGATGGTAAAAAGATTTTTTTTTTCCCTTTTCCGTTAAGATGCGCCAAACTTGCTAGGCTGGGTCAGAGGACGGAAGTGATGGTAAAATTTCTTTTTTTTACTTTTCGTTTGAGATGCGCACTTTAAAGGTGCTAAAAATTGATTTCTAAGCAAAACCCTTGAAGCAAAAAGGATCATGTGCTCATGGCGATCGTGAAAAAGTAAATTTTGCTTAAAAGTACTTTTGTACTTTGCGGTTAAGATGAGTTCTTTAAGGGATGGCCGGATCGGAGAGTGACGATGTCTAACCCAATGATGTCAAGTTTCTATGGCTCCAGCATAGTTTTATCGTCCTAGCACATCCGGGAGTACCTTAACTCACGATCAGCGCAATTCCCGACACCCCTACAGCGTCCCCCCCCCCCGGTACCCATATCCAGTCCAATTCTGTCACTGATGCACCTAGGACTTGTGCCTGTACTTCCCACCTAGTTTCATCCTGATCGCTCCACTCTATGCGTATCACAAGATGTCCAGTTCTCCCTTCCGACCCCCCCCCCCCCACCAGTTCATCGGATCCGGTCCGGACTTGAAATGGGACATGCTGAGACATGAGGTCTTTCAAGATGTCAAGTTTCGTTAAGATCCGATAATCCATTCGAAAGTTATGCATGCTACTAATTTCAACATTATGCCGTCTCCCCCTCCCACCACGATAGTCAGGTCGGGCAAGCAACTATTTCCAAGTTAATCTGATTGGGTCCCTGAGATGCCTGCCAAGTTTTATCGTCCTAGCCCACCTGGAAGTACATTAACTACGGATCGCCGGAATTCCGGAACCCCCCTCCACCTGCCCCCACAGTGTCCGAATCCGATCCAGCCCTGTCAGTGATGGATCTAGAGCGTGTATTTGTCCTTCGCACCAAGTCTCGTCCCGATTGCTCCACTCTGAGAGCTTCACACGATTTCTGGTTCTCCCCTCCGACTCCCCCCAAGGTTTGTCGGATCCAGTCCGGACTTGAAATGAGACATCTGAGACACGAGATCTTTCCAGATATCAAGTTTTATTAAGATCCGATCAACCATTCGAAAGTTATGCATGTCCCTATTTTCCGGATTCCGCCAACTCCCCTTCCCCCCACGATGGTCGGATCGGACAGGTGACTATTTCCAAGTTAGTTTGGTCGGGTCCCTGATATGCCTGCCAAGTTTTATCGTCCCAGCCCACCTTGAAGTACACTAACTACGGATCGCCGGAATTCCGGTGCCCACCTTCAACTCCCCCCACAGTGTGCGAATCCGGTCCAGTCCTGTCGGTGATGTATCTAGAGCTTGTGCTTGTTCTTACCACCAAGTTTCATCCCGATCGCTTCACTCTGGGAGTTTCACACAAATTCCGGTTCCCCTCCGACCCCCCTCCCCAAAATTCATCGGATCCTATCCGGACTTGAAATAAGACCTCTGAGTCACGAGATCTTTCCAGATATTAAGTTTCATTATGATCCGATCACCCGTTCGAAAGTTATGACTGCCCCTATTTTCCAGATTCCACCAGCTCCCCCTCCCCCCCACGATGGTCGGATCGGGCAAGTGACTGTTTCCAAGATAGTTTGGTCGGGTCCCTGATACGCCTGCCAAGTTTCATCGTCCTAGCATATCTGGAAGTACCCTAACTCGCAAACACCGGACTAACCGACCGACCGACCGACGGAAATATGATCGGTATATGGCACTTGGCCGGAAGGCAATTGCCATACAAAAAAATCTATAGCTGGGAACGTTTTGTTGTGGTAATGCTTACCATGTGGACGTTTTGTCGTGGGACGTTTTTTCGCGGGGACATTTCACCGACCAACCGAAGAACCGACAAAACAAGTTACTTCTTTGCTTCGCTATTCAGAAATTGATTTTAATGGAATGAAATCTTTCCTTCGGACTTTGGTACCTCTAAGTACTTGTAATTCTCTGGTTTAATTATTTAGCATTTACAACGCTAAACAATACAAACGGTAAAAAAAAGACAAATAAAAAAGAGCTACGAGCTCATATGGCACTTGTTACGAGTAGGCGGTACAAGAAAGTAGATGAGAACGTCACAAAAAACACCCAGCATAAAAAAAATGCGGTTCGGAAATAGAAACAGGATGTTTAGTTTCACTCATCTCTGAGCAGTTCCGGCATAGTCTCGGATTATCTATAGCAAATGCCCATGGCTTTTCAAACTTCCGAAGTTTCAGTCCAATATATACACTCGTTTGATCCCTAGACGAGCTACACGATTTCCGGTACTCCCTCCATCTCCCCCTACCGTGGCCGAATCTGGTTCGGACTAAAAACTGGATCACCTAAAGCATCTTCTTTTATACCATCTATCAAGTTTCACTGGAACCGGAGCATTTCTGGAAAAAACTGAAAAATCAGTTTCAGTCCAATATATACACTCGTTTGATCCCTAGACGAGCTACACGATTTCCGGTACTCCCTCCATCTCCCCCTACCGTGGCCGAATCTGGTTCGGACTAAAAACTGGATCACCTAAAGCATCTTCTTTTATACCATCTATCAAGTTTCACTGGAACCGGAGCATTTCTGGAAAAATCCGCCCCCCCCCCCCCCACCTACACCGTTGTCGGATCCGGTTCGGACTCTAAAATATGCCATCTATAGGATATATGCTCTTTCTGCATTCCAAGTTTCCTTTAAATTGATCTAGCTTGGCCGAATCCGCCCCGAACGCCAAATAACAAATCTAGGCCGCAATAACTCGACACTGTCGAACTTGCATCTCATTCGGTCCGGCCGTTTGGTTCTTGTGCATGTCAAAAGTTACCCCCCCCCCCGAATTCCCCCAACCGTGGTCACATTTAGTTCATGTTTTACATGTGTAGGTCAGCGATTCTTAACGTCCATTAAGTTTCACTCGAATCAAACCAATCGTTCGCAATTGACAGTTAAGTCAATTTCCATCTTTCCCTTCCCTCGCTCCCCAAAATTGCTCAGTTCTAGGAACAGAAGTTTCCGGGGGTACGTTGTGTCAGGTTCTTAAGTCAATTATGCCGGGTCATTTATATGCCTTTCGTTGTCTTAGAACATCTGAAACTGTTCTAATCGCGACTACCTGAGTTCCAGGAAACCCCCTCCAGTTCCCCCCAGAGAGACCCGAAACCATCTGGCTCCGTCCATTTCGTATCGAGGCCTAATGCTTGTTCTCTCCATTAAGTTCCGTTAAGCGTTTCTTGAGTCCCCCCCCTTCCCCCACAAGTATCGGACCCGACCCCGACCCGGAAACTGAACATCTGAGGTGATAGTTCTTTCCACCTGCCAAGTTTCATTCAAACCCGTTCACCCGTTCAAAAGTTATGCATGCCACTAGATTCCGGACTCCCCATCCAACCGCTCCCCCCACGATGGTCAGATCGGAGAAACGACTATTCTCAAGTCCATCTGTTCGGATCCCTGACACACCTGCCAAGTTTCATCGTCCTAGCACATCAGGAAGTATGCAGAACTCGCGGGATTGCTGGAAATATCCCCCCCCCCCCGCAGCTCCTCCACAGTGCCCGGATCCGGTCCGTTTATGTCAATGACGTAACTAGGACTTGTGCTTGTTGTTCCAACCAAGTTTCATCCCGATCCCTCCACTAAGCGTTTCTCAAGATTTCCGGTTCCCTCCTCCAACTCCCCCAGTGTCATCGGATCCGGTCCAGATTTAAAGTGGGACGTCTGCGACACGAAGTCACCCTAAATATCATCAAGATCCGATCACCCCTTCGCAAGTTAAAAATACTTAAAATTTTGGCTTCCCCCTCCCTCCACCCCCCCCCAGATGTTCGGGTCGGGGAAATGACTATTTCCTATTTAATCAGGTCTGCTCTCTGACATGCCTGCCAATTTTCATCGTCCTAGCATCAGGAAGCACCGACCTCGTGGGATCGATAGAAATCCCCCCCCCCCCTCGCCGTTTACGTCAATCACGTATCTAGGACTTGTGCTTGTTCTTTCCACCAAGTTTCATCCGGATCTCTCCACTGTAAGCGTTTTCTAAGATTTCCGGTTTCCACCTCCAACTCCCCCCAGTGTCACCGGATCCGGTCTAGATTTAAAATGGGACGTCTGAGACACGAGGTCCTTCCACATATCAAGTTTCATTAAGATCCGATCACCCGTTCGTAAGCTAGAAATATCTAATTTTTCCTGATTTTTCCGGATTCCCCCTCCCTTCGCTCCCCTCCAGATGGTCGGATCGGGGAAACGACTATTTCTAATTTAATCTGGTCCGGCCCCTGATACGCCTGCCAAGTTTCATCGTCCTAGCTGATCTGGAAGTACCCAAACTAGCAAAACCGGGACAGACAGACCGACCGACCGACCGACTGACGGACAGAAATTGCGATCGCTATATGGCACTTAAAAAAATTTCAGGTCAGAGGCAATACAGACTTCTTCAGAAGTGACCATACAATTTAAAACTAAACAGTTCCAGAGCTTTGCTACAACAGCCGTTGAAATGAACACGTATGTTGCAATTGAAATTCTACACGTCTGGGTCAGTTTTCTCTTGTCAGGTAAGCAGTACATATTCTGATCGTCACTACTAGAGCCTATAAGGTGAAAAAATCAATAAAAATATTTAAAAAACATCCTTCGCAGTCAAAAGAATCAGTGTATTTTATTCGAAAATCTAAAATTAAGCTCCCTTTTCAGTTTGTGTCGTATAAATTGTGACGGAATACCATGCAGTCATGACGGATACTGTGATTCCATTTGATAGAGGACTTAAAATAGGACTTGATTGTCCCTGGGACGGTTAAAGAATGCAAACGCCGAAATTAGACCAAGCTCAATGGCCCATGGGAATGAATTAAAACTGATAAAGGGACAATGGGACAAACTATCAGCGGAACTAAAGATCGCGTCAAACTATCCTGGGACGGATTCAGATATTTGTAACTGAAAGTATGTGAATATGCACAGAGGAGATACTCACCGGCTGGTTTGGTGTACGCCCACACCAAAAGTCATCTTGTGTCGCGGAAGGCAGCTGAATGTGTACACCAAAAGCTACCGGTGTACACTTCCTTAATACTCACCACACAATCTTTAGTATCGTAATATCCAAACAAGCACAATCGGAACCTGAACCGCTTAGAATAGATGGTCACATAATCTATAAAGACATAATTAAACCGACTTACCAATGAGAATATCCCAATGAATTTCACACCAGTCTCCAGTGTAAAACAACAACACTGTTTTGGCAGACCCATTATCAGATTCCAAGCGCTTTTAGCAAAAATCCAATAGTTATTGTAGTGTGCAGCAAATCTTCACACATTGACTGAATCCCCTCCAGATCTGCAATTTGTTGTCAACGTTTCCTCGCCGTCCACGGATTACTCGCGACGTAGATATGTGTCTCATTTCATCATAAAGGGGTTTCTCATCCTCATATGCTGTACAATCCGATTAGCAAAAGTTGCGTTTTTGTTCGGCTTTTGCCTTTCCCTTCTCAGCTTTGGCTTTTTATCGTTTTCATTTTTATTTCGTGCATTCGCAAGTTGCCATTATTACTAAGAACTTTTCACTTTGCTCGGATGAAAACGCTATTTTGACAAATGCCATTTTATTTGTATTTTACTTGCACTTCAAATTTTTCATCCTTAAAATCCGAGGCAGTCTCGAAATACTGATTTTCACTTTGAATCAGATTCCTCTTTTATTGGATTTTGGGATACACTGGCTAAAGTAGTGAGGCAAAAAGCCAAAAGGAGAGCGTCACTGGGTCACCTATCAAGTTTGCCTTTTTGCAAAAAGCCATAGGAAAAGGCGAAAGTCGGCGTTTGCCTTTTTGACAAAAACGGGAAATTGTCAAACAGTGCTTAGGACCATTTTACGAAAACGCAAAAAAGTAAAAAGCCGTCGAAAAGGCGAGTGAAAAGTCGAATAAAAACGCAACTAATATTACGGTTCAGCTGTTCCAAACAGAGATTCTGTGAATCCCCCACTGTCTCACCTCACTATAGTCAAATACACCCATAAGTTGATGAGTAATAGGTTGATGAATCGGCAATAGCACAGGCCTCAACTGTAAAAAGTTTCTCCTAAGACGGATGCAGTATTTGCTACTGGGATTAATCATATCTCTGTTGGGATACAAAATATCCGAATTAGGCATAAACTTATCTCAATAAAGACAAGATCTTCCTAGTACCAAATACTGCAAAAAAAAAATTTACAGTGTACTACTAAATTAACGTACGGAGAGCAATCATGCTTCAACTAGCAATAAAAGCCAGGCTTCACCTTCCAGCTTTTCTTCTGGATTCCAGGACTGCCGTTTTCGTTGAGACGGATCTAGAAGGGGAAGCCAGGCCAAAAACGTCTGGAAGTCCAGGGTGTTGGACGCCCCGAATTCCGGATGTCTGGAATGTGCATAGAGGCAACTCGTTCGAAAGATGTAGTGAATATGCAAACTTAGGAAAGAAATAGAAAATGATTGACATTTGACAGTTGTCGTTTGGATGCAAGAGATATTTGAAATGCCAATGGGGACATCTATAGAAAATGCTGAAGAATGGCAAAATCTGTCATCATTATCATGAAAATCTGAAAAGTCCGGCTTGACTGTGTGGAAGCTTGGGCATCTCTGAATCTGGAAGGTGAAGCCTCGCTTAAACGGTCGTAACATAAACAAAACGAGTTGATTCGAAGACTGTAAAGCTTGATATTTGGAACGGTCTAGTGTCTGAGATGTCCCATTTCATGTCCGGACCGGATCCGATTAATGGGGGGGGGAGCCGGAAATCTTTGACAGATTTAGACAGGGGTGGCCTTAAGGGGGGGGGGGGGTGATTCATCCCCCCCCCCCTGCCTTTTGCTGAGTCGGATCAGTCGTATATTTTAGCGTCGCCGAGGTCCCGGGCATTTATTTTAATCAAAAACAATCCCGAGTCCTTGAAATTAAAATTGCTAATTTTGGCTCTGCACAGCTTCAGTCGTAAGCCCGTCCCTAGAGACAAGTCGAGTCGTTTAACACCAGGTTTCATAACCCCAATAGGTCGTCCGTCGGAGACATGATTCATGGGGGTAGCAATACGGCTACGTATTCTAGTCCCATGTGATTTGTATCTGCTTCAATTAGGTCTTTCAGATTCTAGCCTGTCAAAATTACAATAGACTGTTCACTGTATAACATTTATATGCGAGAGACAAGTGAACAAAAGTAAGAATAGGATTTTTAAACACAAAGGAAAAGCCATCAGAAACCAAATGACAGGGGACCAGCTTGAAAATGACAAGGAAGATTGTAATATACACCCAAATTTCGTTTCCCAGGACAGGAGGGATTCTGCAGACGCTGGAATAGCTCATTCTAGTCGGGAGGTACATTTTTGGCCTCTATGCTAGCGGAGGCGTTACTATTCAAAATGTCTGGGGAGGGGGGCAAGGTATTTACCGAGTGGCTGGTAATTTTTAGCGACTTTTTTTGCGGAATGAACGACTGTTTTGACGAAGAATCGACTGATTTTAAGAAAAACCGACCATTTTTCAGAAAAATCAACTTACGAAAAACCGACTATTTTGAAGAAAGATCGACTGTTATGGAAGAAAAAAATCGTCTATTTCTTACAAAAATTCGCGGCGCTTCTAGCTAATTCAGCTATTTTTTTTTACCGACTTGCCAACAATATCGGGGGGGGGGGCATCCCCCCTCCCATACTTGACGCCCCTGTATGCTAGAGCTAAAGCATATTCAAAAAGCCCTCGTAAAATTCAGGAAACTCATACAACTCGAAAATGATCAAGTTATGATATTTATGTTATTCTAAAACTGAACTTTGCGTTCTTCATTTGCTGTATATAGCATCTTCTGTCGCGTATTAAGAGTTGGACCTAATTTCGTGGTAAGGTCGCAGATGAGGATTCAAGCAGATATAAACCTTTCAGGTGTGCTTGAATATGCTGCATTGGGGGAAGACATAGTGTTTCTATCGGGCGAAAGACAAAAGTTTTTTTCTCAATGAATCGGGGTTTGTTTTTGCACAGAAAGAATCAAATTCTGCAAACATCCTTAAGTTACAATTTTTCAAATGTAGCTCACTGTAGCTTTACCTGCTTTAGTTTTTCGTCATGAAAGTACAGTGTGTCGAATGACAAATAAAATGGTATACGGTACTTTCATAATGAAACAAAAGTCGATCAAAACTAGGCTGCAGCGAAACTACACTCGAAAAAAAAAGCAACTCAAGTCTCGTCGGCGAACCGGCGTCTTTTTCTATCTGTAAAAGCCTGTTGGGCGAAGACCAAATGTTTGCTACGTCCGTAAATCCAGATTATGTTTTAAACGCATTGGCAAATCTGTTTTTCTCGTTTCTATTTTGACGAAGTGTATTTTTAACGTGAAAATCACTTGTTTTTGCTTTTAGTTCGGAACAAATCTACTTTGTTTTCGATGGGCACTATTTGTCACTTTTTTAGGTGGACCTTGATTTCATAGCTATTCTTTACTTTTAATTGGGATCACAAAAAGACTCTTTGCTCCTCCGGGTTTACTTTCGTAAATCTTAATTTTTTTTTTCTAATGCACTGACAAACCTGTTTTCCTCGTTTTATTTCTGAATAAGTGTGTCCTTAACGTGAAAATTATTTTTTTTGCTATTAATTCGGAGCAAATCTATCTTGTGTCTACTTTGTGTTCTATGGCCACTATTTTGTCACTTTTTTCGACGGACATGTTTGCGATTTCATAGATACTTTTTCCTTTTCAGTGGGATCGCAAAAAGACGATCTGCTACTAGGCGTTTCACAAAATTTCGCCTTTGGCGCATTTCGTAGTATTGTCTATTTAGGAACGGTGTGTCATTTACTACCTAAGTCAGAAGTGCGGTTCCGGCCGTCTAACAATAGTAACTCTTATTACTATTTTCGTTCTTACCTCGTGAAAAGTTACTACGCTGACCGTTCAAATCTTATCAAAATAGTAACTATTTGCTTCTCACGCTGGGGCACAAAATTTGGTCAAAACGGGCATCGCGGCGAAATCGTGATGCCTGTTTTACAAAATCTTTTGTACCCACATTTCCAAACTAGGTGATTTAACGTGTTTATTGGTTCCCATTCTTTATCGAATTTGGTAATTATTACACCTTTTGTTCAGTCCGAGTCAATTTCACCGCATTCGGTACGACCCTACGTAAATTCGATGATTTAACGAGTGTATTTGGTCACATCGACTTTCTCAAGTCGGTATCTGTTCTACCGCATTCGGTCAGTTAATTTCATAATTCGTCGATTATCAGATTCATTTCTTTCTGATTCGTGACCGAATTCAACAATTCATCCAACTTTTGTTCAGTCCGAGTCGATTTCACCCTATTCGGTACGTCCCTACGTAAATTCGGTGATTTAACGTATTTTTTTGGTCACACTGACTTTTCTCAAGTCTGTTCTGTTCTACCGCATTCGGTCAGTCAATTTCATAATTCAGTCATTTATCAGATTAGTTTGGTTCTGATTCATGACCGAATTCGATAATTCTTCCAACTTTTGTTCAGTCCGAGTCGATTTCACCACATTTTGTACGTCCCTACGTAAATTCGGTGATTTGACGTATTTATTTGGTCACACTGACTTTTCTCAAGTCCGCATCTGTTCTACCGCATTCGGTCTGTCAATCTCATAATTAGGTCATTAATCAGATTTATTTGGTTCTGATTCGTGACCGAATTCGACAATTCATCCAACTTTTGTTCAGTCCGAGTCAATTTCACCGCATTCAGTACGTCCTTACGTAAATTCGGTGATTTAACATATTTATTTGGTCTCATTATCGTTAGCGAATTCGATTGTTCACCGGACTGTTCTCAAGTTCGTATCTTTTCTATCGCATTTGGTCAATCCATTTCATAATTCGGTGATTGATCAGAATCATTAGGTTCCAATTCGTTACCGAATTCGGTAATTCACCTGATTTTTGTTTGGTCCGCATCTGTTACCAGATTTACCAAATTCGGTTGTTTTAAGTGGTTCTACCAAGAGTTTTATTCCATTCCGGAATTCGGTCGTTATACCGCTCCCGATCTGCTACTTTTTTTTTTATTTAATTTTTCGGTAGTACGAATTCATTATTTGGTTCACCCCAGTTACTGTGCTTGGTAATTTAAGTGGAATTTATTTAGCTCTTGTTCTTTACCATTTAACGATAGCTTCAACTGGTTTCCATTCCTTATTTAACTTATGCTTCTCATGATTGCAGAACTTCAGGAATAAGCACGTCTCCCGACGGTAATTTAAGTGGAATTTATTTAGCTCTTGTTCTTTACCATTTAACGATAGCTTCAACTGGTTTCCATTCCTTATTTAACTTATACTTCTCATGATTGCAGAACTTCAGGAATAAGCACGTCTCCCGACGTGAAAACTAGCCTATTTTAGTTTGCCGTAAATTCAGAATAAATGAACTTTACATCTACTTCACTCTGGATGGACCCTTTTATTGCCAGGCAGCACTGTGGTTTAATAGGTAGCCTTGGGATCGCAAAAAGGCACTTTAATCATGAGGGTTTAAAAAAAAATTTGCCGGCAGCACATTTAGAACTCTTCACTATTTAGAAGAAGGCTAAGTCATTTAGTTGGCGTTTGAGGCTTGGATTTTTGGGGTGCTTGAACCACGTTAAAAGCTAGAATTTGCCAGAAAAATGGCGGATTAAAAAATTTTTGCCTGCGGCGCTTTCATTTCCCTGGGTATCACCCGTTCCGACGTTGTCGCTTGGGAGCAACTGCATTTTTTTGTTCGGCACAATTCAATTCCTGTTGCCAAAACTGGACGTTTTGAGAGTGAAAACACACCAAATTTTCTGTTTAGACTTGCATACTATGCAACCTTTTACATTATAGCTTGTTGAAGGCAACTCGCCTTATTTTAGAAACAAATTTTGAATTCGGTCAATATCAGGTACCGATTCGGTCACTTTTTACCAGGTTCGCCCCCCCCCCCCCCAATGAAGAAATGCTCGGGACGCCCCTGCCCACAGGCACTGCAAAAGTTTAGGATTGGATTGAAGGTGAAGTCTGTAATCCCCAACACGAGGTCGGTGCTGCAAACTAAGGTATCGAAATTATTTAGTAGCAGGTTTACTCCTGAAACTGAGCACACTGTCGTTGAAAGCTTTGTGTTAAATAAGCTTCACTGCTCTACTAGCTGCTCAGCAGTAGTTGCCAGGGGCGTCACGACTGGAGGGGGGAGGGGGGGGACTCCCCCCCCCCCAATGCTGTCTGCCAGTCGGGCAGAAAAGGAGCCGAGCAGGCGCGAAGCGCCGCGATTTTTCGTCAAAAGAGTTAATTTTTTTCATGAAAACAGCCGTTTTTTTGAAAATTGGTCGATTTTTCGTCAAAATAGTCAGTTTTTCTGAAAATCAGGCATTTTTTTTTTTTTAAATGTCATTCTTTCTGTTGAAAACAGTCGTTTTTTTCTGCAGAAAAAGTCGCTAAAAAATTACCAACCAGTCGGTAAATGCCTCGTCCCCCCCCCCCCAACATTTTGGCTAGTAACGCCTCTGGTAGTGACAAACAGTACAGCGAGTGCATCTTTTAAGCTGGTTATTCCAGCTACTATGCGTTCGAACGTGATGTCCCCTGACTTTCGGCCAGCTGGAATTCTGGTGAGAACATTCTGTGAACCAACGCCGATAATTTCTCCCACTAGCGTTGTGTCTGGCCAAGGTGGTCTTTTTGAGTGTGATAAGCTCCGTATATCGTCATTTAATTGTCATTCTGTTAAAGATAATATAGCTGCTGTCAAAGCCCTTTGCGATGATTGTAATTTGATATTTTTACAAGAGACAATGCAAATTGATTTTGATTTTAATTTTGTTGATGGTATTCATATTGATTTTGTTTCATTTACTGTTTGTGCAACAAAGGCTAACGAGGTACTGCTTCGTGGTAGGCCTAGGGGGTCTGGCTGGATTGTGAAGCAAGAGGTTTAGTACATTTCTTTCTATCCCTTTTCCTTCTGATGATAGACTTCAGCCTGTCTGCATTCAAGTAGATGGAGTCAGTTGTCTTTTTGTAAAAGTTTATTTGCCATTTTGTTCCGGTGAAAATCTTCCCGAATTTCTCTGTATTTGGGTAAGTTGGTTTCTTTCTTGAGTTTCGAATATACTCACGTCGGCTTTCTGGGTGATTTTAACTGAAATTATTCTGTGGATACTGTTTTTAGCCGTGAATTGAAAGAAATCGACGAGAACATTGTGAGTTGTGTGAACAATTCATAAGACAACAAATTCAATTCGTGAGAAAAATTCGGTACCATTTCTATCGCGGGGAGATGTACTTGTAAGAAATAAGAATCCGTTGCTAAAAGTGGTTCATGAGGGGCTAGAAGGGCTTGTGAAAACTGGTGCAAATTTGTTTGATCTCTACAAATCTGATCGTAAGTAAATTAGTCTCCTTGGTCTATCGCTGTAACATGGAGTCATGTCTTTGAGGGGTTGACAAATTTAGTGGTAGGGTACAAACTCAAACAAAGAATAGGCGGAACCTAATTATGCGACATGTCAGGGACTTGTAACTCTTGTAAGTAACAATCGGCTGTTATACCATAGTCATCTTCGGCGGTGAGAGGTTTCCGACGGTGTTAACGCAACGGATACAAATGATAATGGAAAACAACTACATAGGTTCGAAATAATTAGCAGAGTGGCATCTATGGTATTTCGATCCTGAAAAGTTACGGATAGCTTTATAATACAAACTAGATTATATAAGATAATGTTCCAAGTTTTCACCAGTCACGATTTCTACGATTGAATTGGATAAAGTTCAACTGGCTGCAAAGTCAATTTAGTCCCTACGTCCGATATTATGTTTTTTGTACTTGTAAGGAAGACTTGACTGTTAGACCATAATCCTTTTCGGCGATGAGGGGCTTGTAACTTTTGCTAGTTGGTGTACCTATTGATCCTATTCTTTGTTTCTGGTGAACTGGAATTGAAAACAATTTGGTACTATGTCTATCGCGGGGCGATGGACTTGTAAGTAGGAATCGGTTGCTCGAAGGGGCTCATAAGGGGCTAGAAACTACTGCAAATTGGTGCACATTTTATTTGATCTCTTTAAATCTGAGGGTAAGAAAAGAGTCTCCGTTGTCTATGACTGTAACTTAGAATTAAGTCTTTGAGGAGTTGACAAGAGGTATGGTACACACTAAAAAAAAAGAATAGGCGTAACGCAACTGTGAGATAATGAACAGTCGGCGATTACACCATAATCATCTTCGGCGATGAGAGGCTTCCGACTTTTCCTAGTATGTGTCCCTATTTTGTTTCCGGTATCTTTGATGATTTAGAAAAGTTTGGTTTATGTCGTCGTTCAAGAATCAGCTGCCAAAGCATTGCCATTTTCATGCTATGGAGATGGTCTTTCACTGTCACCTAGAATTAAATGTTAACGCAACGGATACAAATGATAATATAAAACAACGATATGTTTCACAATATTAGTAGAGGTATTTCGGTATTAGCTATGGATAGCTTTCTGATGCCAGCTAGGTTATATAAGCTAATGTTCCAAGTTGCCACAAGTCACGATGTCTACGATTGAAAAAGATAAATTTCAACTGGCTGCAAAGTCAATTTAGTCCCTACTTCGAGATTGCTTTTTTTTGTTCAAAGCTGAGGGATAATTATGTGATTCTAGATTGTGTCATGAGTTCAGTTCCAGCTTATAGTGTTTCTGAAATCCCAATCCCTAAAACTGGCCTAAAACATAGTTAAACGACGCGCCCTTCCACAAAACAGAGAATATTTACCAAAAGCGCCACAGGCAGAATTTTCGAGACATTCGTGATCAGAGCGTGTTTTAAAGATACAAAAGGACTACCGATGAAATCAATCACAGATCAGTCATTTTGTCTGCATCCAGTGCTTCATTCGACCTTTTCAAGTTCGTGGTAACTACCAGATCCTGGCAATTATACCGAATAAGTTACCGAATGATGCACCCCTCACCCCCCCCCCACCCTCCTATGCAACGCCACTTCCTCTGAGCCATAAACTTTCCTTACAAACTTCCCGTGGATCTCACTTTTGAGCAACTTTTGTTCACATTGACACTTTTTACTGAGTAAAGACTAATACAAACAAGAGCGCGATAGCAAATATGGCTCTTACAATGGTAGTGAGGGTGTATTGCAGCAAAGAATCACATTTGTTCCGGTTCCGGAACTTGAACAACGATGTGACCTTACCAACTACCAAGTCGGCTACTTTTCTTCCTATTTCAAAACTGAGATTTTTCGTTCTAAGTTTTCGGCACCACTTTTTTCATTTGTACGTTACTTTCAAGAACATCTCGGCGAAATTTTGAGCGATCTTGGCGACACTAGGTTTCATCTCGGGAACTAGATTTTTGGTTTCGAAGACATATCTGTATTTCTCGGCGACACGAAAGACATTGCTCTTGAGGCCCCAGAATCCTATCCTTCTATGCCCAGTGAAAAAAATCTCCTCCCTAATCATTTCACTTTCACCTTGATTTCGACCTCATAGGACAATATTTCCAGGGTTTCCAACTTCAAAATTATCAGTATCACCATATTCAGTGATCACTAATCTCCGGGGATGACCCCTAGTGCCTTTTGCTATGTGGTCCCTCCGTCCATGTCGTGATACCCGGCCGCTGCCTAGGCGGGAAAAACTCAAACTCAGCTGGGCATAAACATCATTAGGGCTGATTATGTCATCGCTATTCCTGTTCTACCCTGTTTTGCCCGCCTTGGGAGACGGGCGTATCAGTAATGGCTTACTGGTCCACTCTGCCCATGCCACTTTTGAATGTTGTGGCCGTCAACACGCTTGCCATTGCCTCTGACGAGTTACCAGTTGGCCTACCCTTCTCAATTGTTTTAACTTTTTCGAGCTTCACTACCTTGTCGTTATTTTTGTTGTACACGCACACTCGACTACCGACATAAAGCTGTGCCGCTCTTAACGTGACGGCATTGCAACCGGTTGCTCTTGCACGCTCTTGCTGGCTTCAACTGATTTCGTGCACAATTTTCGCTTTTTGTAGAATATTCCTTAGTTCCATGGCAGAAAACTTCATCAAGACAGGGCGAATGCTTTGCGCTGATCTTAGTCGCAATGTGTCCTTGATGCCCCAGATCGTCATATGGCAATAAGGTATAACCTGGTTTAAGCATGAAACGATGTCTTCACGCAATGACCTTCCTTGACTCATTGGCTTAAATTATAAAGGACTATGTTGTACCACTTTGCTTCAGATGCACGTTCTACTCTGGGCCAAGACATCTGAAGTATTCCCACCAAAATTTTATCAGCGGTCGGCTGGTCCATATTGGAATCCAAATTTAAAACACAGCTTTTGCCTGGCTTACTCCCCACAAAATGCTCAGGGGCTGACAGTTTGTTCTGTGTTGTCCCGCTTTTCTCCATGACCTAGCTTAATAAATCCGTGTTCAATGATATCACCCAAGCACAAATCATCCAAACACTGAGATCCAAACACTTGGCGAGCGCTACTGGCTTACATATTTGTGAGGCTACCAATCTATTGTTTGTTATGTCATATATTTTTTGGACACTTAATTATTTTTCTGCAGCCTTGAGAATCTATTACTTGCTGGTTGTCGTCAGCTACCATAAGATGTTGGGACAACTGAACAAATCTTCACACGCTGGTGTGCCCCGGACAAGTGATGAGCAGACTGGAGACTAGAAAGTATGCTTACTAGCAAAATTTGAAGTTCTTAGATTGTAATTTTCTTTTAGTTGTATAAAGGGATTGTACGATCAGTTGCGGCTTCGAGAGTAGGTAAAGTTGAACCTCGACAAAATAAAAAAATCGGATGAAGTAAAACAACTTCGTGTTCCAGAACCCTTCAAACTATCTGCTCAGAAGGAGTAAGAGCTGTTTAGGATGAGAATGTGCCACAAACGCTCTAACTAAGACAAAAATAATACAGTAATCCATCACTTATGCTCAAATCCAGAAAGATATTTATTTTAACAGTCGTAATTAGGAGCGAATGACAGATTTTGGACTGTTTCAGTTTGCCTAAGGATCAGTGAGCAGTCTTCTTAAATCTATTACAAAGCTGAAGGTCTTAGTTCAAGAGCTGTGTGATTTTCTCAGTTGTAGGCTACCCAGTCGTCTTTGCTGGAAAAAAACAAAAACATGTTTAGTGCACATTTTCTGCAAAATAACACATTCTATGTTCGGCTTTAACCGATTTTAACAGTAAGTGAGGCAGTATAAAGCTCGAAACTTAACAAAAGGGAAATCGGCTAAAACGTATTTGCTTTTAATTTTATTTAACCTTATTAGCTGTCATTTATTGCACTGTCAAGGCTTCTCACACCTGTGCAAAGGTGGAAAGTTAGCCAAGGCCTTTGTATTTTTTAAATAATTTTTCTTGTGTATACACAGCAAATGTTTAACCGAGTAAGGATTGAAGTTAACTGCGGTTTTTGCTAGATTCTTTTTTACAGTGTATGCTCTGTGCAGTTGCCTATCCGTTTATCACTCCACAAAGGCGCCTTAGGTCTATCTCAGACCTGCTTACAATACTCGCCGTGACTAAAAAATCAAAGTATGCCCAGCGAAGAGCCAGAAACGTCTCAAGAATTAGACATTAGGCTTATTACGGTAGGCTTGCAAAATATCCCTGATCAAAAAGCAAAGTTTGTAGCCTGCGTAGTAGTATGGTAGTTGTTCGGAAACGTTTCATGTAATACTATGTAATAGCAAAGAATACTGTCATTTAATGTGCTTCAGACTGGTCCAATCAGATGTAGTAGTATCGAGTAGCATCCTGTCTTGCCATAGTAACACCCAGTCTTGCTAATAGTACCATATATTAGTATTCAGTAACACGGTAGCCGTGAAGTAGAAGCATGCAGTAGCATCGTTAAAACAGCATGCAACTTTTTCGTACTACTTCGTAGTACTATTTTGAGATAAATTTGTCAACGGGAACACATTTCCGATGTGAGGGGATTTATAAACTCAAGTTTTGGGGATACCTAGACGCAGTGACGGGACACCGATATAACTTCGTTAAGTGTGTCTGTCCGTCTGTCTATCTGTTAGTGTGAGAACTCTCGAATGAGTTAGGTAGGCTATCTTGTTCAAACTTGGTTTCGTGTCCTTTGTGTCAAACAGTCAAGTACAGGTCGTTCATAGATGGCATTGTAGTCCTACATTTAGAGATGGAGTTTAAAGTTCAAGCTAAGGTTTGCTTCACGAGTGAGAGACATGCTGAATCCCTGTCATTTGTTTCGGCCCCTGACAATTGGAATTCGGCAAAAAGAGATTTCATTGGTGCTTATAGTTGATCAAGTATATACAATTCTTGAGTCAAGAGTCCGATTCTCTGCAAGACAAATATTCCTTAATCCCAAGCTGACTTTGAAACATACATTGAGATAATGCATAAAACGGATACATAAGCTACGATGCTTTGGCAGCGATATTTCGGTCCTTCTTGGCATGGGTCCTCGTCAGGCTGTCAATCTGATCATCAGATCGTAGCTGACGTATCCCTTTCATTCATTTTCTGAATGTATCTGAATTTAGATGTTGTCACCTCTAGGCTACATACCTGATCAAGAAAAGCTACACAGTTACCTATTCTTCAAACAACCCCTTCAGGCTCACATAAAGAATCACTAAATCCCTAATGTCCATTCAGTTTCAGCGAAAATTATAAACATGGTACTGAAAATCGTGCTAATCGAACTTCTCACCGTTATGGAAGTACTTGAATACTTAAGTACCCTTAAGTACTTCTAATTTTTTTCCTTAAGTACAAGTATTAAGTACTTCTGAAGTTTTTTACTTAAGTAGAGTACAAGTACTCACATTTTTTACTTAAGTAATTACTTAATTACTTTTACTTAAGTATTTCCCAACACTGATATCGGGCACTAAGGTGTCTTTCACGAAGCTCAGAACTAGCCACTGAAACGCCGCGTTGTGTTGAGATTTTTGCATCATAGAAGGATTTGCGTTGCTGGGACGGCCATAGATATTCTGAAGGTCACTACTAGACCAGGTAGTTAAAAATAAAAAATCCCTTCATGTATTCATTAAATGGCAAACAAATAAGTTGGAAGTCAGTTAAGCTTTAAAAAGAAATGATGCAGACAAAAAAAATGTCCAACCACACTGTGATTCACATCATCACATTGGTAAGAACCAGCAGTCATACCGGGAGCTGGAATCCAATTTATGGTATTCTCTCTTGTTCAACTCCACTCAGAAATGAGCCGCAAGTCTCGTTAGCACCATCGTACAGTCTCAATTCTCATAGACTGAACAGAGGCTTTCTGAACAAGTTGCAATAAAAACCGTTCGTGACTAATCAACCATTTGGATTGACGCATTTCCGACTTAGAACTCAAGGTTACTGACGGCTCTGGCAAGATGCTAGAAGCCTCGCAAACCTCGGGCGACACACAGATTCGGATCTAGTACCAGTTTCTGCATACTCGACAAGCAGATACCTCCAGATGAGATTAGCACCGTCAGCAGTCCCGGGGCATGAACTCGAGGATAAAGTGGGCTTCGGAAGCCGGAGTCAGACCCCGATAAAGGACTATATAAGTGTATTTCGCATCGTCGCACGAGATTAGAAAGAGTTCCGTAAGAAGTGGTATTTGAGAGTTCCATGCAAGTTCTATCGCTCGTTTGTTTTTGATAATTTGACGTCTCGCATATCAGTCATGTAAGTGTGATCCCGAATACATTCTTTGTCATCGATCTTCCTATATCAATTTGCCTTGTGTCTTACCCCTTTGGTGCTACCATTCAAGCTCTTCCTTCCCCCCCAGCACCCCCCATGATCGGCGCAGTGTTGGAGTTCGGTCCCCATGGCAACTTGGGATTCACCTTAGAAGTAAGGTTGATCATACCAGGCCTGGAACTATTTCCGGAATCGGGTATCACCGTATTGACTTTGGATTTGCGGTAATAGCGGGCCCAACAATCATCCTATCATAAAACGGCGCATCTTAATTAAGAACCAGAGCTTATATGGAGAAATATGTGGATACAAGTTATTGAATGATTCAAAGAACAAAGACAAGCAGACAGAGAACCTTTCGTTAAGTTACAGTGTATATATTATATTCTTTAGGCTACGTTCCCACCCGTTCGCTTGATAAGTTAGAACCTAGGCGCCTAAATCATTCAGGAATACGCACAAGAATAAGGTCAATGACGCAAAAAAAGTTCGGTGCCGGTTCTGGGGCGCAGTACAATAAATACTTTTAAATACTCGTTTCTGGACACATTGGAGGGGGAAGTAGCGAAAGATCTTATAGACAGACGAAAAATTCGATTTGCAAATACCAGCCAAAAAAGGTGAACTGAAGTACGAGATTGTGCATTTAAGAGCGAATGAAAGTATAAGAAATTATGCGGACCGTGTGACCCTAATGACCATTGAAGATCTTGGAAAACCTACGGGGCAAAATGACCAATCCACGATGGCGGTTTTTGAAAATTTTAAGAACGGCCTGGGACCGAAACTGCTGCGCATGGTGCTTTCCAAGCAGCCAGCCGACTTGGAAGCGGCATTGAAAACTTCAGAAGGGAAGTACGAGTCCACTATGGGAGTTCAGAGATACTTTCAGCCCCGATGACGAAGACTTCGGTCATACAGACTTGATTGAGATGCAGATTGACACCGGAGATAGCGCACCCATAGCCCAAGCCCCATCCAGGACACCATGGAACCTCAGGCCCTTTTTTTAGGAAGAAATTGACAAGCTGGTGAGGCAAGGTATCATCTACCCATGTGACAGCCCATGGGCAAGCCCAGTGGTCATCGTAAAGAAGAAGACTGGTCCAGGTGAACCCGAACAACATCGGTTATGCATAGACTTCAGGAAACTCAACTCGGTAACGAAGATAAACAACTTCAGAGTACCTAACCTGAACGAATGTCTTGACTGCATACCTCCTGACAGCAAATTTTCTCCATCCGACCATCGGGGGGGGGGGGGGGGGTGAGGGAGGCAATATTCGAGATCTTGAGGAAAGCAAAATTTTTTAACGGGGCATAGGTCACAAATGAAACTTGACAGTCGGAAACAACTCGGCTAGCAGATGTCCCATTTCGTGTCCGGACCGGATCCGATAACTCTTGGGGGAAGGACTGAAGGGGGACCGGTAATCGGCGAGACAGGGTTATAGTGGAGGGACGAGGATGAAGCTTTGTGAGAAGAAGATTGACACGTTGTAAATGGCTTTTTGACAGAAATGGACCGGATCGGCGCACTGTTAAGGGGGGGGGGGGGAGGTTTTCCGGATTTTCGGTGATCGCGAGTTAAAGTATTTACAGATGCAGTTGGACGATGGAATTTGGCCGGTATATTGGGGTCCCCATTACCATATATGGTTGTTCGGATCGAAAGGACTCTTGACAATTGACAAGAGGACGTGTTTCTGATCTAACAATCACTTTCATCATCCCCAAGAGCCCGTGATCATTTGTACCTTAAGTATGAATGAATGAATGAAATGCTTTTATTCCGCCAAATTGATGAGACAAGAAAAAGGTTATAGGTTAAAGCATTTACAATACGTACATTTAAGTACATTTAACGTAGGTCATGTCATTGACCGATTTGAATAATATCTTACATATAGATATGTATATGCAAATATTTGTATGTATATATATGTATGTATATATGTATATACTTACAAATGAGTTTTTAGCCCGCGTGAACTGCAAAGTGAAAAAAAAGCTTTTGCCAAAAATACAAATTTTCGTGATTTCCATGGGACCGTGACAATCTTTGATTTGATTGTTTCGCTTACAACTGACTTTCCAATACACTTAATTCTATCGCAAAGTGGAAACACATTTATAAGTTCCAAATTTAGTTCTGACCGCCTAGTATTATATCCGGCTTGCTAATATGGCCTGTCGGCCTGATAAGATATGGGCGTAAGGGGTCAAATCATACAGGCTAGAGACGTGAAAGCTTCACATCGTTGACATGTTCCATATTTTTTTTTTTTTTTGCTACCTAAATCCGTTTCCTACTTGATTACTGAAATAGAAGTTGTGGCGGAAAGAACCACATTGTGCGCGTCGGATAGTATTATATCTTGCTCGCTACTATGATCTGTCGGCCTGATGTATATGGGCGTAAGGGGCCAATCGATACGACCTCGTCCTGCACCATGGGCGTATCACCGACCACCCCCCCCCCCCTCCGCGGGCCAAAACCTACAACCTCATCAATCTCCCAACCTTATTGAACTATATTTAATACCTTAATTCAAATATTTATATCTTATAAATCATCCAAATAACGCTGAAAACTCGACAAGTGTATTTGTTCGCTCATAATTCTCTGACAAATCCTCAATAGAAGCTGCTACATCTCCCTTTTGCTGGAATTCCATTACCATCTTCCATGCCAAATAATGTTCTGCTGTTGCGGTGGACCTCCAACCGACATAGCTTCGGATACGTCTAACCCCGCCGCTGCCAGTGTGATCACTTCTCTGGCTATGAGGTGTTTCTCCCTCGCCCAACCCTAAGTTTCCCAACACTTCTTTCAGGGCTCTATAGACAAGCGTATGAAATTGGTTCATTAAAAAATTTCCCGCTTTTATATTTCGGAAGAAAAATACATAAATAAGTTCCAAAGCCGGCTTCTTGAACCACGGCCAAATACTGATCAACCGCCAAAACCGGGCATAACGTCACATCGCGCACTCGAAAATCCCGAAACTATTGACACCGCCTTGCCGAAGAGTTTTCCCAGCCGTATAGTTAAGTAACAGCCCTTCCTGTGAAGGGAAAATCATAATCTCCCGGTTTTTATCAATGCCAGATCGGAGCGTGATTCCCGCCCAAAAAAGTGCACTAAGACTAAAGCTCTACCTTGCCAATTTTAATCTATCTATATTTTCTGTTGCTAAAGTTGATTGCTCCGACAAGAGGACTTATATTTTCCTGAACTTTTGCAAATACAATGGGCATACCTGTTTTTGGACTACAGCCGGGCCTCCCATCTGCCCCGACTTGGCAGGGTTACCCCTATTTTGCCTCCCATCCCATGATCCATTCATATTTTCTGAATTAAAAGATCGCCAATAGTTGTCCGACATAAGTCTCAACCGTACCTGCCACCAGGTTTTTTTTACACTGACAGTCAATTTTAAATGTTGCCAAATTTGGCAGTTCACATTGTGTAGGACGGTCTTTCCGTCCTTTTCCTTTGATATCAGGAAATACAGTGAACAGTTCAACAGTTTGTTGAACTGTTCACAGTTCAACAAACTCAAGCTGAGTGAATTCATAAAATCACAAAGCTCCGACTTCAACTTTGCCTTCTTCTGCTCGAGTTTGGATTGGGTTATCGTTAATTCTAACTCTTTCCTTTGTTCTTCCCAATTTGCCGGGACTACACTAATCCAATCGACCACCGAGTCACCCCACCCTAAAACACAGAATAACCCTTACTTTAAACGAAACCGCACCTCAAAACCATGTCAAATTTATTTATTTGGGCACCGAAACTAAAACTCCAAACGGACTGCCGACAATGGTACGTGTAATCCAACATTATCTGGCACATATCCCTTCCGGGAGGGGTATAACAAGACTTCCCGGTTTCCGGCCATACCCAAACTCAGTCGCCAAACCCCAAACTACCGGAGCAACAGGAACCATGGTGCTGCCCTCGGACTGCTGGTACGATCGAGGTGACTCTGACTCCTGAGCCCCTTAAATAAGATAACACTGGCCCAATCATACAAAAATGTGGGAAAACATTATAATTTTTCGAAAACGACAACTTTTGGCTCCCGGCTGGGGGTAGGAGGAGAAGAACGGCAACTTACGTCCATTCCATCCTTTCCTAACGTTCGTCGAGAGTGCCATGAAATAACAAGTATGGCCTCTTTTACCCCCCAAATCGATTCTGGGTCCGAAGCCAAGCCTTTTCCGACAGCTTACAATGCTGTTTATCAGTTGGTCTCCATAACGAATCTGCGATGGTGAAGGCCGACAGGACGTATACCAAAGTCAGAACCACGTTCTTGCGGCATGTGGTCATGCCGCATGCCACTCAGTTCCCCTAACTTACCCCCAGGCTCATTCGATGCGCACACCACGGTCATGTTCTCCACTCGTGCTTTGACCCGCGCGTTTATCAATTCCTTTTCTAACGATAGCCACGCGACCAACAAGGCCCTTGCTTCTTTTACGTGGATCGGCAAATCCATTAGATCATTCGTAAAGAAATCCGATAACTCGACAATTCCGGATGGTCTCTCTAGAGACGCCCCCCACTTATACCCGCTTGCATCTGTATACAATTCAGTCCATCGATGGGAAGACTGTCGACTCGGTCCAACCTTCACTTGAGACTACCGACCACTCGACCTTTGAATCATCTGGGGAATGAAACCGTTCCACTCCTTTGCAAACATCCGCGCGTGCGAGAAAGCGGATGAAAAACTAACTACCCTCCCCACAAAACGCTGCTAATCTTTAACCGTAAAACCGCTTTTGTTTAAAATTTTGGTCCGACGCCCCTCAAACTTCTCTACTTTATCCTCTGAGATTATAAACGCTCCTGTCTCGATATCGATTAACATCACCAAATAATGCAACTCTTTCTTCGGTCCAAAATACGATTTTTCCGACAAGTTAAATCCTAACTTTGCAGACAAACCCCTTACAAGAGTCGTAGCCACCTTGGACAATTGTTTACATTAATTGGGAAATTCTTACATCCTTCCTCTGACCTAGCCTTGCAAGGGCCATATGATCTTCTAGCTCTTGTTTGTTATAGAACTAACTGGCGTTGTAGACCGTTATTTTGATGTTATTACGACAATCCGCCTTGCAGGAGGTGAAGCTGGAGGGCGGGGGGGGGGGGGTTGTAAGGCCACCAAAAATTATAACCACTGGCAGTTACGGTTAATACCTATAAATGAGTCAATAAGCCTCATCAGCTCTTACGATCAATCAAGTCTCATTAAACCAAGCAATTTTTGGAAATGTCTTCCCACTGTCACGACTCCCACAATGAGCTTTTTTTCAATTCTGCACGATGCCTGGCAAATCTGCTTGTGATACTTTTTGCACTTCTTTGAAACTAGATATTGACTGTCACAATATGAATAATCTGATGTAAAACTCCAGTTCTTATGGCACTTGCTTTCCGGCCAAGTGCCATATACCGAATACTTTTCCATTGGTCGGTATGTCGGTCGGCCGGTCCGGTCATCGCAAGTTAGGGTATTTGCTCTTTGCTGTTGCGTGGGAAACAGGGATTCCGGAAGACTGGCGAAGAGGAATCATCATACCCTTGCGGAAGAGGAAAGGCTGGAGAAGTGACTTTGCCAATTACCGGGGAATAACCCCTCTCTCAGTACCCGGCAAATTCTTTTCTATGGTACTACATGAATCGTTGCCGAAGCATTATTCGCCGAATCCGGCAACCAGAACAAGCCGGTTTTATTTCAGAGCGATCGACTACAGAGCAAACACTTAAAGACCGTCAAGTAGTCGAGAAAACCAGAGAGTTTCGACACAAAGCATTCATAGTCTTTGTCGACTTCCGAGCTGCGTTCGATTCAATCAAACGAATACCCTGTGGAGCATCCATCGGCTTACCAGATAAGTACTGCAGACTTGTCGAAGCACTCGGTCACGAGACAGAGAGCTGCGTCCATGTCAATGGTCATCGAAGCCCGTTCTTCCGAATCTCAGCAGGGTCTGTGCAAGGTTGCGCCGTTTTGCCCAAACTGTTCAACGTCATTATACACCACGTCATCGCGAAGACGACCTCACGGCTCTAATTTTTACTCAACTATGGCGATCGCGTCCTCTCGGAAGCTGACTTTGCCGAAGACCTCGTGCTCCTGGATCCATGGATCAACTGGCGAAAGCACTTCATAGCCGACACGGAGAAGCTGTGTAAATAGGTAGTCTACAGGTCAACTGGAACAAACACTAGGCTATGATCGTAGATTGATCTTTTGGCAACGCCAATCATTCTGTGGCCCTGAGCCGAATAACTACTGTCAACGTGGTTCAGCAGTTCGTGGACTTCGGCTCTGTCATTGCTATCGATGGCTCACATCTCCCTGAACTACAAGCAAGAATAGCCAATGCATCTGCTGCCATGGGGAGGCTATATCGGCACCTCTGGCAGAAACCAAGTATTAGTCGGAACACGAAGCTGCGAATTCAACGCCCTATAATTCTTTATGGAACAGAGACCTGACAGGCGATAATCACGGCTCCCAAGACCGTAGACCTGCTCCAGACGAAAAGTCTTTGGATTATAGAAGACCTGAGAAAGTTCAAGGTCGTCAGCAACGAGAAATTACTGCAGACAACACATCAGACATTATTCTCAATCGAAATTGTGCAGCCTACCGTACGATGGTACGGTCACCTCCTCAGAAGGCCATCACACCTACCTGCGGAAATCGTGCTGGACTTCGACCCCGCAGAAGCCGGCAGCAAACGACCCCGTTGCAGACCGAAACATCAAAGGTCCGATAGTCTTTCCAAACACTTAATGTTGGCAAACAACGACGCCCACGATTCGCCAACGCTAGCTGCCGACCGCACCAGTTGAAGGAAGCTGACGTCAGTGCCTACACCGAGCCGTCCCCCGGCACAAGACTTACGTCAAAGCAAGTAATGTTTTGGTACCCGTTTTTTTTCGCCAGGGGGGGGGGGGGGGGTCAACGGCGGGATAGGAACCTGAAAAGAGGGTTTCGCCGGGGGGAGCGGGCTGCTAGGGGCTTTCGCGCTAACCCCTTAGATTTGTCTTCAGGGTATGGAAACTATAGCAATCTGATTATCTATTCAAAAATTCAAGAACAGGCATATCATCATAGACACTTGATAAAAGCGGATAGGCTTACACCACATGATAACAAAAAACTCTTAATCTGGATGAACTAAAGACTTTCACTTAACCAAAAACCTCCGTTGGGTTTGACAGTTCGAAACCCAGTCAGAACTGTTATAATTCGTTAAAAAGAAAATATAGGCACTCGATGAAAGCGGAGAAGTCTACACCAAATGGGCAAAAAAGATGCGATTCCGAGAAAAAGTAAGGTTAGAGAAATGTAAATTGTTGGACAATATTTTTCTGTTTACAAGTCCAGAGGAAGAGTCGAGTCTACATGACCATTTCACAATAGTTGAAAAGCGTGCAGCTCAGTTGTTTTGACTTTTCTTAACACAGGGCCAGTTAACGACGCCAGTGTGAGCACCTGTACAGTTGCGACTCTTCCTTTGGTATTAAGGGGACTGACTAAAAATGGGTAGGGAACAGAATGACACAGCGTACTAAAACTGGAACAACTTACAAAAATGGGGAACTCTGCACCAGGAGGAACACTGCTAAAAGAGGGAACAACGTACCTTCCTATTTTCAGTAGCTTCTTTTTTCCAGATTGAGTATTCTTGTCCAACAATTCGACTAACATCTAGAGCAGAACAGAGGACATGTCGTTACCTGTTTTAGTACTTGTTCCTCCTCTACTATAGAACAGGGATCTTTCACGGGAATGATCTGGAGCTCGTGCCCGAACACAGTTCTAAAACAAGAAAGGACGTTGCAGCGTCCCCAATTTTAGAAGTTGTCCACCTGCTCCAGCGTTCCGGATTTTGGTACGCGTCCCCGTTTTTAGTACGCGCTACTCCTGCACCGTGTCATTCGGTTCCATTCTCGTTTTTGGTTCCATTCTCGTTTTTTACCGTTCGCGCATTCCCATCTACACACAACTGAGCAAACCGAACAGATTTTTTTTTTAATATATCAGTCTTCCCTATGTGACGGTATAGGTGACAACACACTTTCCGGATTCCAATCCGCTTCCCTCAACATTCCCCGCGGTGTGATCTTGTCGAACCGAAATGTCGATTCTTGCCATCTGACGGTAGTAGCTTATAACAACCAACCAGAAGTAAGTGTTCAGACCTGCAGAGAAATAAAAGCATAAATGACACAAAAACCTTCTAGCCTTCGCACGGTGCAAATTTCATCGACGAAACCGTATAGAAACAAGAAAACCAAAGTTTTTTCGATGAGATCCAATCCCATTCCTGACCCAAACAGCCAATCTTGTGTATTTCCGGTCTTCGACAGGCCCCTTAGTTATGTTACCCTTCATCAATAATTAACCACTTGTGTAGTTGATAGTGGTGTTGTCTGACAGATTACGGACAAACGACATGCAACTTATACTTTCAACATATTTTCCGGTTTTGGCCGGATTCCGAGCAAACTATATGTCCGGTTAGAAAATAATTATCATATACGGATTCAGCATGTCTCTGGACTCTTAGGTCGATCCCCTATTGAGACCCAGATAAAACTTTTCTTTTTACAAATTTTCAGGTTTCGACCGGATTCTGGTCTATCTATTTGTCTGTTGAGATAATAGTTTGCATGTGTAGATTCAGCATGTCTCTTTACCTACCACCCACCTCACGAAAATATAGGGATACAGAGCTCATCTACGAACTCAACCTGTCCCTTGAACAGAACGAATCTTTATACCAAGTTTTATCAAAATATCTCATTCCCTTCGTGAGTTATCGTGCGAAAGCACGGACGGACAGACACTGTCATAGGTGTCCCTCCACTTAAGTTTTGGGATCCCAAAAGCTGTTTTTGTGGTATCGTGTAAACCCCCTGGGCAAAAACTACCCCGGCAAAGCCTCCTCCCCTACAAAAGCTCCCCTCCCCAGGTACCATCTGCCACTATCGGCACATAGACTATTCAAAATTTCTTCGGCCGCCCCCACAACTTAAATTCCACTATGACGCGGTAACTTTTATTCTCAACACAAACGCGGATTTTCAGTGGTCAGTGGTGAGCTTCGTGAAGACTGCATAGTGCCTGAACAAAAAAACAATCATAAATCTATCTGGAAATGCATACAACACAGATACAACCGCATAGAGGAACCACAAATCACACGGAAATTCCGAAAATCAATTATTTGTGAATATCGGAACAACGAAGTATCGCATTTTCAGCCGACTATCACGGGAGGAATGGAGGGAGGAAGAATCCGGATTCTCGAGGTATGTGCAACTTCCAAACGGGTGATCGGATCGCAATGAAACTTGATATGTAGAAAGACGAAATATCTCGGATGTCCCTTTTCAAGTCCGGGCCGAAACCGATGAAGGTGGGAGAGGGTCGGTGGGGGGGACCGGAAAAATGTGACGCGCTTGGAGTGGAGCGATTGGAATGAAACTTGGAGGAAAGATCAAGCACAAGCCCTATTTACATCAGTGACAAAACCGGACCAGATTCGTGCACTGAGGGGTAGTTAGAGGGGGGGGGGTCCGTAATTCTGTTGATCGCAATTTAAGGTACTTCCAGACGTACTAGGACGATGAAACTTGGCTTGAAAACTAGAGACTTGGCATGATTAGCTTAAAAATCGTCAGTTCCTTGATCCAACAATCGCAGTGGAGGGAGGGAGAATCCTGAATCTTATGGTATGAATAACTTTTGAATGGGTGATCAAATCTTAATTAAACTTGATATTTGGAATGCCCTTATGTCTCCAACGTCCTATTTAAAGTCCGGATGTAGCCCGATGAATTTTAGGGGGGAAGGGACAACCATAAATCTTGTGTCACGCTTTGAGTGGAGCGATTGGGATGAAAATTGGTTGGAAGAACAAGCACAAGTCGTTGATACATCAGTGACAGACCGGACCGGGTTCAGGCACTGTGGGGGGAGATGGAGTGGTATCCAGAATTCCGGTGATTGCGAATCAAGGTACTTCCAGGAAACGTGTTTAAACGAGCCATCACACTTAAAAGGCGACTTTTCATTCATCTACCAGTACACTGTACAAGGACTTAAATACATGCTAACAAGCTTGCAAGTGCCATATGATTTTATAGCTCTTGTTTACTTTTATGTACGAGAACAATTTTTCATGTGCTCAAAACGTGTGCTCAGCGGATAGAGGGTGCTAGAAGACTTACCAAATACCCATGCGTGTACTGCCAGCCAGATCCACCTACCAGTAAGATCATCAACATAACGGGATTCTGTTCCTGAGTAGACCCACCGGAAAACCACATCAGCTAGTTCGGAAATGTTGATGGTAGTGATCAGCAATAGTTCAACGCCTTGGAAGACGATGTAGAAAAGGCAAAGCAATCGGTTCTTCTGCAAATTCGGTAGAATAGTTCCTTCGCAACAGAGCAATAGAACCAGAGCAAAATATCTCTAGGGAGTATGGACAAAACTTTTATAAAGTGACACAGAGTCGAATTGTAGCGCCACAAGTAGCAGAAGACCGGTCCTACTGAAAATCGTTTAGTCGTTCACCGACGCTGGCTCAGTGCGGAGCTCGGAGTGAGCTTATCACGTCGTGATAGATTGAGCCTTGAGGCAGCAGAATTTGTGAAGAAGTGAAGTTGTAGTTGTAGGCCTTGCCCATGATAAAATGGGAAAAAGTTGTTTGTAAAGGCTGCTCTACAACTTACAGGAGCATAGCTTCACGACGTGTGAGACAACATAAGATACTTTTGACGTCGTCAAGCTATTCCTATCTTCAAGTTGTTCAGTCTTCAGGTTTTTAGTTTTCTTTGATAAATTTGAAAGTTGTGTTTTCTGCTATTAAATTCGTGGCGGCATCAGGTTGTTCCTAACGCAATCAATTTTTAAGGCTATCATAGGTATCACAAGGGCTTTTTATCTGTAAATAGCCATTTAGCCACTCATATAAGTAACACAAGGTATTATATATGGGTTTCCGATAATATTTTGTCTGTCGTTCTTTTGCTTAAATAGAAAGCTGTATAAAATGCACTTATCGTTATCACGCTTCCTGAATAACTTCCATTGTCGCAACACAATAGATAAACCTCCCCTGCCTCCTCGATGTCCACACTTCATCTTAGTGGTGCTACAATTTTGGCAACCCGCCCCTGTACGAAAAGACAGCTCGCTAAAGTTTTAACGCCTCGTATGCCTTGAGCGTAATGGGAGGAGCTGTGACTATGACCCGTTTTCAATACATGGGAAGCATACAGCTTGTCTATACTCTCTAGAGTTATTTTGCTCTGAATATAACACTAGGGAGTAGCCCCAATTGAAAAAAGTGGCACATATAAGAGTAGTAGCGACACTATCACTACTAGGGATAGAAAACGTCTCTACCGATTTGACAATGCAAAACGGATGCGTCAGCTTTATTTTCTAAGAGATATTTTTTTTTTTGCTCTAATAAAACGAAGCTGACGGATCTGTTTTTATGACACTTGCCTTCCGGCCAAGTGCAATATACCGATCACATTTTCCTCGGTCGGTCGGTCGGTTAGTCCGGAGTTTGCTAGTTAGGGTACTTCCAGATATGCTAGGACGATGATACTTGGCAGGCGTATCAGGGACCCGACCAAACTAACTTGGAAATAGTCACTTGCCCGATCCGACCATCGTGGGGGGAGGGGGAGGTGGTGGAATCTAGAAAATTTATAACTTTCGAACGGGTGATCGGATCACAATGAAACTTCATTTTTGTAAAAATCTCGTGTCTCGGATGTCTCATTTCAAGTCCGGACAAGATCCGATGAATCTGAGGGGAGTCGGAGGGGGAACCGGAAATCGTGTGAAACTCTCAGAGTGAAGCGATCGGGATGAAACTTGGTGGTAAGAACAAGCACAAGCTCTAGATACATCACTGACAGAACTGGACCGGATTCGGACACTGTGGGGGAGTTGGAGGGGGTTCCGGAATTCCGACGATCCGTAGTTAATGTACTTCCAGGTGGGCTAAGACGGTAAATCTTGGCAGGCATATCAGGGACCCGACCAAACTAACTTGGAAATAGTCACTTGCCCGATCCGACCATCGTGGGGGGAAGGGGAGGTGGTGGAATCTAGAAAATTTATAACTTTCGAACGGGTGATCGGATCACAATGAAACTTCATTTTGTAAAAATCTCGTGTCTCGGATGTCTCATTTCAAGTCCGGACAAGATCCCATGAATCTGAGGGGAGTCGGAGGGGAGAACCGGAAATCGTGTGAAACTCTCGGAGTGGAGCGATCGGGATGAAACTTGGTGGGAAGGACAAGCACACGCTCTAGATACATCACTGAAAGGACTGGACGGGATTCGAATACTGTGGGGGCAGGCGGAGGGGGGTTCCGGAATCCGTCGATCCGTACTTCCAGGTGGGCTAGGACAATAAGACTTGGCACACATCTCAGGGACCCGACCAGATTAACTTGGAAATAGTTGCTTGACCGATCTGACTATCGTGGGGGGAGGGGGAGACGACAGAATGCGGAAATTAGTAGCATGCCTAACTTTTGAAAGGATTATTGGATCTTAACGAAACTTGACATCTTGAAAGAGCTCAGGCCTCAGCATGTCCAATTTCAAGTCCGGACCGCATCCGATGAAATAGGGGGGGGGGGGGGGGCGGGGGGGGAATCGGACATCTTGTGACACGCATCGAGTGGAGCGATCAGGATGAAACTAGGTGGGAAGTACAGGCACAAGTCGTAGGTGCATCAGTGACCGGATTCGGTTATCGAGGGGGGAGCTGTAGGGGGTGTCCGGAATTCCGGTGATCGTGAGTTAAGGTACTTCCGGATATGCTAGGACGATAAAAACTATGCTGGAGCATTAGAAACTTGACATCATTGGGTTAGACATCGTCACTCTTCGATCCGACCATCCCTTAAAGAACTCATCTTAACCGCACAGTACAAAATATACTTTTAAGCAAAATCTTCTTTTTCACGATCGCCATAAGCACATGATCCTTTTTGCCTCAAGGGTTTTGCTTAGAAATTAATGTTTAGCACTCTTAAAGTGCGCATCTCAAATGAAAAGTAAAAAAAAAAAAAAAACTTTTTACCATCACTTCCATCCTCTGACCCAGCCTAGCAAGTTTGGCGCATCTTAACGGAAAAGGGAAAAAAAAATACTTTTGACTATCACTTCCATCTGACCCAGCCTTGCAAGTGTCATATAAGCTTCCAGCTCTTGTGTATTGTCAAATATGATTCTTAGTCAGCTTGGGCTAAACGTATATCTATCACCGAAGTATGGAACTTCAGATCACCAAGACAGGCCACCGACAAGTAGGCCTGTCCATCTTAGCTGGAAAGAAGGAGAGACAGTGACTCCTAAACAAAATGCAGAAAAATCGGGATATTAGGGTACCCACTCGACGACCCAATCGAACAGCAAAACCAGCAGCTGAGTCCAAAACGAAATCACAGGACCTTAACTCCAAGGCGTTTTCAGGGAAGAAGTTAAAATAAAAAAGATATTTAAGGAAGAATCTTTATTTGTTTTTACACAAGTTCATTTTCCAGCGTGAGCCTGAAGAGGACCCTTGCCTAGAAGGGCCAAAATAGCTCTAATAAAATGTAGCTGACGTATCCGTTTTGCATTGTTATATGTGGAGAAATGATCGAGGATATATGCCACCTTTTGTGTGATTGTAGGAGATTTTTGGGGTGGGGGGAACTGATAAGAAATGGATTATTAAAATTATGGGAAGTAAAGATTTTAAAGAAATAAGAATTATTGGGAAGTTCCTCAGGTTAGCTTTTACACACCGGAAAGATTTCTTCTGATGGGGAAATTGTGTTTTTAGTGCTAATAAAGTATTCAGTGTAAATTAAAAATATTAAGAGTGTGTTAGTGTGTATATGCGCATGTAAGATTGTTCACTTTTTGTTTCGTTTGATTGCATGATGGCCCGATGGCTTTAATGTGCAAATAAATCATTCATTCATTCATATGGTTCGTAGTCAGCTTGGGCTGAAAAAATATCTGTCCTTACCGTGACTCAATCAGTCGTGTACCAGTGGCGGCTCCGAAAACTTTATCTCCCGAAAAAAAACACTCCTGTTTCCTCAATTAGTGCGAATCGCATTTTAGCTCTGCTGAAATTTTCTAAGCCCGCAAGTTTGTCTCTCTTTGAATGTACCGAAGGTAGTGGATGGTGCTACAAGTTTAGGAAGGCACGTGAAAGTATGGTGTGCAGTTGAGAGCTTAGTAGCTAAACTTTACTATTTTCCTTATATATGTTTTCTTATGGTACTTGCTTTTCTGTTGCTAATCGCTTTTCCAACGACCTGTCGGTTGGTCGGTCAGATGAGTGGTGATTGTTAGCTAGGATACTAACAGACGGGCGAGGACTTTTCAACTAGGAACAAGGATCTTCTCAGATATATTAGGAGCCTGACCAGATTTATTTGGAAATTAATGTTCTCCGATCCGACCATCCAGGGTGAGTGGAGACAGGAGGGAGTTGGAATCCGGAATTTCGTGCCTTCCATAAATTTCTAACGAGCCACTCGATGTAGAGGAAAGTGTATAACTGTCAGGTCAAAGATGTTTCACTTCAGATCCGGACTGAAACTGGGAACTCTGGGGGGTATGAGAAAGAGGGACGGTAATCTTTTGGCACGCTTAGAATTGAAAAATCGGTTCGGGACTAGGTGAGAAGGGCAAGCATATGCTGTACAGCCACCATTTATAGGGTCGTACCAATCCGGGTTACTGTGGGTGTGGGAAGTCGAAGAGCCGTACGGAAATAATTCAAGTTGTAAACGATCGTAAACAAGTTCTTTTACGATTGGAAGCAATTGTTTACCGTTGTAAACAGTTGTTTCAAGTCATTTGTGATTGTAAACGATTAGTACCAATCGTTTGCGATTGTCAGCAGTTGTTAGAGATTGTATTTTCCGATCAAAACCAGTTGCTTCGAATCGTATTTTGACGATCGGAAACAGTTGCTTAGGATCGTAGTTTTACGATTGAAACGGATTGTTTCCAATTGTTCTTTTACGATTGAAAACAACTGTTTCCAATTGTATTTGTAAGATCTAAAACAGTTGTTCCCGATCGTATTTTTAAGATCGGAATTTCGGACTGTAGTTTTTTTCAACACACCCTCCACCCTCCACCCCCACCCCTATGAGCCCTATGCCCTAGACTGTAGCTTGTCGATGAGTGGAAGGACTTCGACTGCTCTCCAACTTGACCTTATACTCAATTTTCTGTGATTAAGTTCAGTTCGCCATATTAAGGAGCAGTATTTGCAATGTGGTATACACAGGCAAATATTTTTTCTTTAAAATTATCGTTTAAACGACAGCACTCCAACTTCCAACTTCCACACAATTCAACTTCCCTCTACCGCTGTAAGAAATTAGGTCTCATTTCAGGACTTGGACACCAAACTAACTCCGGTCAAAAACAACTGAAATCGATCGAAAATAACTGAAAACGATCGTAAACAGTTGTAAATTACACATTAAAAAAAAAATCATAAACAGTTGTAAAATTTACGATCGGGATTTCAGATTCTCCGTTTCAGTTAAACTGTTTTGATCGTTTGCAACAGCAAAAAAATCAACTTCGTTATTCAAGCTGTTATAACTCGGGTCTGCATTCCTCGACTTGAAAACCAAACCAACTGTTTCCGATCGAAAACACTTGGAAACGATTGGAAACGTTGAAAACGATTGTAAACAGTTGAAAACGATCGTTTGGCCCTGCCGGCCCCCAGTGATCAAAATATATTGTCACGAAGCATTTTTGAAATAAAAGAACCTGAACCTGAACCTGGAATGGATAGGCTACGAAAAACAAGACCAAAGGTTTCGATGGGATCCCAAAAATTCAATATCTGATCCAGACAACTGGGTCTTGTCTTAGCCAGCTCCAGTCTTCGCCAGACTCCTTGAACATTTTTACAATTAAAATTCAGAAACAGATTAAGGCCAAATAGCTAATCACCTGAGAAAACCAAGTTCAGATTTGGATTCAGCATGTGTTCTGCCAATTTCCCGGTTCCTGCCGAACGCCAGAACTACTTGTCCGGCGAAAAAAGAAAGCTCAAAGACGAAATCAGGGTATCTTCTTTCCCCAGTAATGAACATCTAATCAACTTCAAATAGAAATTTAGCTTATAACAAATTTTCCAATTCCAGCCGGATTCCGGTCGAACTATATGTCCGGGTGAAATACGATTGTCACACAGGGACTCAGCATCTCTTCTTACCCCTAAATCGCTTATCTAATCAACTAGAAATAAAACTTTGACTTCCAACAGTTTTCCGGTTTGGGCCGGATTCCGGACGAACTACATGTCCGGGTAGAAACTTGTTTTCACATAAGTGTTCAGCATGTCTTCTTGCCCTAAATCGAACATCTAATCAACTCCAAATAAAACTTTTAATTTTGACAAACTTTCCGGTTTGGGCCGGATTCCGGTCGAAATACTTGTCCGTCGAGGAAATCGTTTTCACCATCGTCTTCAGCATGTCTCCCTACCTCTAAATCGAACATTTAATCAACTTCAAATAAAACTTTTACTTTCAACAAACTTTCCGGTTTGGGCCGGATTCCGGGCTAAATACTTGTCCATCGAGAAAATAGTTTTCACCATCGTCTTCAGCATGTTTTCCTACCCCTAAATCGAACATCTAATCTACTTCAAATAAAACTTTTACTTTCAACAAACTTTCCGGTTTGGGCCGGATTCCGGGCGAAATACTTGTCCGTCGAGAAAATAACTTTCACCATCGTCTTCAGCATGTCTTCCTACCCCGAAATCGAACATCTAATCAACATAAAATAAAACTTTTACTTTCAACAAACTTTCCGGTTTTGGCCGGATTCCGGGCGAACTACTTGTCCGATGACAAAATGGTTTTCACCGTCGTGTTCAGCATGTCTTCTTACCCCATAATCGACTATCACATTAGCTGTTTCAAAATATTTTGTTTGTCCCTTAATTTGAATCCCCTCCCCCACCCCTAAATGTAGAGCTACAAAGCCCATCTACGAACTTGACTGGTCCGACGACCCAACGAACCCTCACACCAAGTTTCATCAAAATATCTCATTCCCTTCGAGAGTTATCGTGCTTACAGACGGACGGACGGACGGACGGACGGACAGACGGACGGACGGACGGACGGACAGACGGACGGACGGACGGACGGACAGACGGACAACTTTTGCGATGTCATAGGTATCCCTCCACTTATGTTTTGGGATCCCAAAAACGATCGGAAAATTACGATCGGAAACAACTGTTTCCAATTTTTAACTATTGTTTACATTCGTTAACAGTTGTTTTCAATTGTTAACGATTGTGAACAATTGAAAACAATACTTTACGTCTTCATTATTTCCGTACGGGGGGGGGGGGGGCACGGAAGTTTTTTGGCAAAAGGGGAATCTGGAATCTTGTGGCTCGCGTACCTTTCGAACAAAGTATCAAATCTGGAGAAAACCTGAGATTTGGCAAGGTATGTATGCCTGGTCCCATATTCTCCATTCAGGCCTGGCTAATAAGCGCACTTCAAGGAGGCTAAAACTAACTTTTTAGCATAGGCTATACATGAGGTGCAAAAAATCAAGGGCCCTTGAGGGTTATAAAAGCGTTCGTTGGATCAGAAACACAACCTCGTGTTTCCTTCAGGTCCGACCAACCGTTCAAAAGTTATGCATGCCCCTATGTAACGGGCCATGGAGCTTTGTAGGGGTCGAAACTTATTTTGTTCATTTTATTTTGAATTTAATAAAACTGGACTGAACTGAACGGAAAAAATCCTGGTACACCAAATCCCCATTCCCTCCAGTCCCCCTAAGATAGCCGGATCCGGAAGTGACTGCTTCCAAGTCAGTTTTACCTGGTCTCCAATATACCTGCCAAATTTCATCGTCCAAGTGCATCTGTAAGTACTTAAACTGGTGATCATCTAATTTCCTGGAACCCCTTTCTAACTCTCCCCCCCCCCCCACACACACACAGTGCGCCGGTCCGGTCCATTTTGTCAAAAATGTATGTACAACTTGTCGTTGTTCTTCTCACCAAGCTTCCTCTCGGTCCCTCCACTCTAAGCCTGTCTCGAGATATCCGGTCCTCCTTCCAATTCTTCCCCAAAGACTTATCGGATCCGGTCCGGACACGAAAAGGGACATCCACGACCCGAGGTCTTTCTAACTGTTAAGTTGCATTTGTGTCGGATGCCCTGTTTGAAAGTTATGCTTGCCTCAAGATCCGAGATCCAAGCTCCTACATCCTCTTCCCCCCCCCCCTCTATGGCCAAATCGGGGAAATTACTTTTCTGAAGTCAAGCTGGTCGGGTACCTGAAACGCCTGACAAGTTTCGTTCTAGCACATCTGGAAGTACCTTAGCCTGTGATAACCGGAAATCTGTGACCTACCCTCCACCCCCCCCCACACAGTTTTTGGATCCGATCCGGTTATGTCAATGATGTATCTAGAATCTATGCTTGTTCTTCCCACCAAATTCCATCCCGATTCCTTCACTTTCAGCGTTTCACTATATTTCCGGTATCCCCCTCCAGCTCCCCCCACAGTACTCAGATCTGGTCTGAACGTAAAATGGGACATATGAGGCATGTTTTCTTTCCTCTTACCAAGTTTCATTCAGATCAGATCACCCTCTCGAAAGTTACGCATGTCTGAATCTTCCAGATTCCCATTGACTCCACTCCCCCAACGATGATCGCATCGGGGAGGTGACTATTTCCAAGTCAGTTCGTTCCGGTCCCTGATTTGATTGCCAAGTCTTATCGTCTTCACATATCTGGAAGTACCCGAACTCGCAATCACCGCACCGTCCGACAGACCGACCTACCGACAGACCGACCGACCGACGGAAATGTGATCAGTATATCGCATTTGGCCGTAAGGCAAGTGCAATAAAAACTGCAACGCATCCTCAGTCCATCGATTTGTGCGAAACCCAAACTGTGTCGGACAAAATACTTCAGAATTTTCAAAAAAAATCAGCTATCCCCTTACAAAAGTACTTTCAATGATGCGTGACATAACTGGAAGCACAGAAATAGGTCGTCAATTTTCCAGGTTAATCTTATCTCCGCCCTTGTGCACTGGTGTCACCTTTGCACACTTCAGTGATGCGGGAAATCTACCGTGTTTAAAACAGTTACAGATAGGAAACCGAAATAGCTGGAATCACTATTAGGAATCACCACCTGATGAAGTACTTTTCGTTTTGTAGAATATATTCGGCAATTCTTCAGTAGTTACAGGTGTCAGTAGAACTGAGGCATCTACTTGAGGACCTGAGAGAGTTTCAACGTTTGGGTCGCCATCACGGTCATTAGAGAACTGGCCAGATTCGTCCCAACGCGTGCGAAATGTCGGGCAAAAGCCTTGCAGACAGCTTGGTCACCGGTGATTACCACATCCCTGGTTCCAATCTGTTCTGGAAGAACTATTTCTCTCGCTGAAATGACATCCTTTATAATGGTCCAAGTTATTGTTGGGTTTCACAAAGATTCGTTAAACTGTTTTGTATAATAGTCAAATTTCAACTTACAAAGACTTTTATAACACTGTTCCGGAAAATTCAATATTCCGCTTTATGTTCTGGGAATGAATATAGGAACTCGAATTTGAAAAGAGTCTTACTCATACTTATTTGTTTTAAAACTTCCTTAGCAATTTATGTTGTCATAGTAGGACTTCGGCGATCACCTTTTTATGGCACTTGAGCTTACTCAAGTGCCATATAGCGATTGTAATTTCTGTCCGTCAGTCGGTCTGTCGGTCTGTCGGTCCCGGTTTTGCTAGTTCGGGCACTTCCAGATAAGCTAGGACGATGAAACTTGGCAGGCATATCAGGAACTGGACCAGATTAAATTAGAAATTGTCGCTTCCTCGATCCGACCATCTGGAGGGAAGTGGAGGGAGGGGGAGTCTGGAAAAAATAGGAAAAATGAGATATTTTTAGCTTACGAACAGGTGATCGGATCTTAATGAAACTTGATATATGGAAGGACTTCGTGTCTCAGACCCTCCATTTTAAATCCAGACCGGATCCGGTGACACTGAGGGGAGTAGGAGGGGGAAACCGGAAATCTTGGAAAACACTTAGAGTGGAGGGATCCGGATGAAACTTGGTGGAAAGTACAAGCAAAAGTCCTAGATACGTGACTGATATAACCGGAACGGATACGCTCACTTTGGGGGAGTTGGGGGGGGGGGAAGAAGTCGGAATTTGTAGTGATCCCGCGAGTTCCGTGCTTCCTGATGTGCTGGGACGATGGAAATTTACAGGTATGTCTGGGACCCGACCAAATTAAATAGAAAATAGTCAATTCCCCGATTCGACCATCTGGGGGGGGGGGGGGAGTGGAGGGAGGGTGAATCCAAAATTTGAGGTATTTTTAGCTTGCAAACGGGTGATCGGATCTTGATGAATCCGGATTTCTAGCGATCCCGCAAGTTCGGCATACTTCCTGATGTTTTAGGGTAATGAAACTTAGCTGGTATGTCAGGGATCCGAACAGATTGACTTGAGAACAGCCGTTTCCCCGACTCGACCATCGTGGAGGGAGTGGGTGGATGGGGAGTCCGGAATCTAGTGGCGTGCATAACTTTTGAACGGGTGATCGGATTTGAATGAAACTTGTCTGGTGAGCTATCGCCTCGGACGTTCAGTGTCAGGCCCGGGTCGGGTCCGATACCTGTGGGGAGGGGGGGGGGGGGAAACTCAAGAAAATTTAAAAGCAGAGGGATTGGGACGAAACTTAATGGATGGAACAAGCATTAGGCCTAGATGAAATTGACGGAGCCAGATGGTTTCGGGGCTCTGTGGGGGGAGTTGGAGGGGGTTTCCTGGAATTCCGGTAGTCGTGAGTTAGAATAGTTCCAGATGTAAAACGACAACGAAACTTTGCAGGCATATTAGCGACCCGAATTATATTGACTTAAGAACCTGACACAACATACCCCCGGAAACTTCCGTTCCTAGATCCGAGCATTTTTTGGGGGGCAAGAGAAGAGAAATATGGAAATTGACTTCTATAAATTGCGAACGAGGGGTCTGATTCGAGTGAAACTTCATGGGTGATACGAATCGATGGCCTCGACATGTAAAACATGCATTCGAACCATATGCGACCACGATTAGGGGAATTGGGGGTGGGGGGACTTTTGACATGCACAAAAACCAAACGGATGGACCGAATGAGATGCAATTCGACAGTGCCGAGTTTATGCGGCCTAGATTTGTTATTTGGCGTCCGGGCCGGATTCTTCCAAGGTAGGGGGGGGTACTAGAAACTTGCAGATAGGCTATGCTCCAATTTCAGTCGAACTTGATGGACAGGAACAGGGAATTAAGAGATTGGGCCAGAACCGGCTCCGACAACGTTGGTGGAAGGGGGGGGGGGGGTACCGGAACTTTCCAAAAATGCTCAGATTCGAGTGAAACTTAATACATGGTATAAACGAAGATGCTTTAGGTGGTCGATTTTTTTTATTCCCAACCAGATTCGGCCACGGTAAGTGGAGATTGAGTGAGTACCGGAAATCGTGTAGCACGTCTAGGGATCAAACAAATGGATTTATTGAGATGAAAGTTTGAACAGTCATGTACATTTGCTACAGACAATTGAGACGATGCCGGAACTGCTCAGAAATGAGTGAAACTAAATATCCTATTTCTATTTCCGAACCGCATTTTTGGATGGCGGGTGTATTTTGTGACATTCTCATCTACTTTCTTGTACAGCCTACTCGTACAAGTGCCATATCGCGGCTGCTGCGTGCACACATCGTATGATGAAAAAATCAAATTGTTCAGGAGACGATAAAAACCGATTTGTTCGTTCGATTTTTAAGATAAAAATACCTAAAAATTCCAAGTGACTCAGAAAAAAATCGTTTATACCAAGATATTAATTTTATTCACCAAACGCAGTTAGAAGTTGTATAAACAGCTCATACGAGGTGTGCACGGCTTTCCATTTGCTTTATACGAGGTGTGTCAACCGGTCTTCTTTGATAGTTTAAAATTTGCGAGGCGTGAACACGTTAAACGCTGTAAAGAGCAATTTTTACGAGGTGTGCGAACGTTCTTACACACATTCTTAAGGGTTAAGTTTGCGAGATGTGTCCGATACATAAAGTTGTAGGCTATGGGCTACACATTTAAAATTAGGCTGTTTTAGATGTTTTTTAAACGCTCTTCTAAGAAAACAAAAGTAATATACAATCAAATAGATGCATGACTTAGATGTGATACTTCTATAGACGGCATGAGTATCTTGTGGCAACACAGCCAGTAATTCCATGACGTCGTGCACCTTACATACACCAAGGCTACGAGTTTCAGTGTGAAGTGGACGTATTCGAAGTTTCGGGTCTTTTCATCCAGAACCTGTCAAAGAGTCATAGGCCAAAAGAGTCAGCACAAACCTGTACAAAAGAAATGAAAAAAGAATTTAAAGGCCACTGCGACCGGTGATGGGTTGGATATTGTAAAAGGCAGTGTCTATTGTTCCCGGACCAGGAACTGACGCCTCAAATGTTAAAAGTACTCGACCGGTCGAGTACTTCACGACCCAGGAGCTAATAGTACTCGACCAGTTGAGTAACAAGGGTCACGGGAGCTAAAGGACTCGACGAGTCGAGGAATTGAACCTTCAGCCGCTATTAGTACTAGACTGGTCGAGTACACGTGGCTCGAAAACCTAAAAATACTTGACTGTATGGAAGGAACTTGGAGCCAGAAAATAATAGGTCAAATATTTTCTACCGTAGGAGCAATCTGTCCTCGACCTTAAAAAAGGAAATTCGGAAAGTCGTAAGGTCCAGTCACCAACCTAGCAGCGACTAATAGTACTCGACCATATTATAAATGATTGAGTAAGTGGAGTATCCATAGCAGTGACAGCTATTAGCACTCGATCTAAAAAGGAGTATAGATGGATCGAGTATTTGAAATCCCAGCAGCTAATCGTACTCGACCTAATATGTAAGTAAAGTATTCAGGGTGGTGACAGCTATTGATAACCGAAGTATATGAGGATAACTTTTAGGTTGAATGCTTGATGCCCTAGGAGTTATCCGTACTCGAACTCTTATAATAATGGGAGGTCAGGTATAGACGATGGTGGACCGGTGGTAGCTATTAGTACTTTACCTAATAAAGGTTGACAGGTGGAGTATTTGAGGTCCCAGCAGCTTTCGGTACTCTGCCTAGTGTAATAGTTGGAGTTAGAGCATTCAAGGTGGTGCTCGCTATTAGTACTCGACCAAATAAACGGTGACGTGGATTCTCGATACTGGAATACTCGACCTACCGATCCTCCTTCATTAAATCAAGTTTCATAGCTGTCACCGCCCTGAATACGTGACTTACTATTTTTAATGTTAGGTCGAGTACAATTAGCTGCTAGGGCATCAAGTACTCGACCGATTAATCCTCCTTCAATAGGTCGAGTGCTAATAGCCATCATCACCCTGAATACTTGACCTCCTATTAGTAATATTAGTTCGAGTGTGAAAAGCTGCTGGGACGTCACTCGGAGGTTACTCAACCTTACATTCTTACAGATTTCGATTGTAAATTCAAGGACAGATAACTCTTATGGTAGAAATTACTCGACCTGTTCCTTTCTGGATTCAAGTTTCATGGTCAAGTGCTTCTGGCTTCCAAAGAAAGGGGTACTCGACCGGTCTAGTACTAACAGCGGCTCGAGGTTCAATTCCTCGAATTATCGAGTACTTATAGCTCCCCATGACCCTTGTTATTCGACTGGTCAAGTACTATTAGCTCCTGTATGGTAGAGTACTCGACCGGTTGACTACTTTTGCCATTTGAGGTATTAATTCCAGGTCCGGGAACGATAGACACTGCCTTATATAGTAAAAAAGTGTGGTGCCTCAGTGACTGTGACATCAGTGACAGCAAAAAACACAGAATTGGGTTTTTCAAAATCGAAAATCAACCGTCAAAAACTTCATCATTTACGTCTCTTCTGTCTAGCACACTAGCCCCTGTAGCTACAGAATAACTTCACCAAGTTAACTGTATAGTACTTTAATTCTCTCCAGTCTAACGCAGTAGCCCCTTTTCAAGCATGATGCATGGACATCTGAGTAGCCTACCCTGACAAAGCATGGTGTATGAACGTCTAGCCCCTAGGTTATACGTTTATGTACCGTGGCTAAAAAGAGCTAGTGTACTAGAGTGCTTAAGGAAGTGTCCACACTGACCGTCATGAACCTAAGTCAACCAAGTTGCAGTAATTCAGTCTTTTTACGTAATCAATCAATGATGATGCTGGTGAAAGTACGTGAAAAGATTGACGGCACAACTCGTATAAAATGTGCAGCCAGATCAGACTATGCGCACACCTTGTATAAATAAAGGCTTCTGAAAGCATTCCGGCACACGACTTGTATATATTTACTGAAAGTTTTCGAGATTTTACGAGGTGTGTTTTTGTCGTTTGGACGCAAAAGTATCAGAGATGGAATTTTTTCGTTGCCACCAGAAGACGCGGCATGAAAAACTGCATCGGAAACGAATGAAAAGTAATTTTCTGTAAAAATCGACTGTACGAGGTGTGCACGCAGCAGCCGCGATATGAGCTCGTAGCTCTTGTTTTATAGTAGCTACTTCATTAACAAGGTCTAACAAATTTTCATAAAATACATCAAATTTTGCATTAGGGTCTTTACGATCACGTCAAAACACATTCAACTCTATACTAGTTAAGATATTTTTTAATCTGCTTAGCCTATCATGTGATATACTAGGTTTTATTTGCTTCTTATTTTTATTTCCAATTGCCTTGGCTTTATTTCAAAATCTGCAAATACCCCGTAGTGGTCACACACATTATTTAATAGAACAGAAGGGGATCGAGGAGAAACATCCGAAAACATATTATTAATCAATTTAGCAGAAGTACGGTCACTCTAGTAGGGCTATTATAACCGGTAAAATTCAAACGAAGAAAAAAGGTTCAACAGATTTTGTGAATGAAGGGACTGTTAATAAAACAAGTTAATGCTGAAATCATACAAGACAAAACACTTCCTACGCAAAGTAGGTGGCTTAGAAAGTTGCTGTTGACCTGGAATGTCTAGTAATGATAATGTGTGATCCGTAAGCTAAGTCTCAGTAAAAGCTAAAACCTAGGGTTAGATAACTGTGTAACGAAGTCTAGTTTAGTATTGAAATTATTGTGATATTTAATTGTGGGCTAGTCCCAGATGTTTTTTGTTTCTATGATATTTAATTGTGGGCTAGTCCCAGATGTTTTTTGTGCCGGTGTTGTAACCCCGGTGGTTAAGAAAGGAAAAGATAAAAGCAAATGTAGTTCATATCGGCCAATCACGGTTTCGCCAGCAATCTGCAAATTGCTAGAGCTGATAGTTATTGATGAGATAACTGAAGTTTGCTCGACACCAGAAAATCAGTTTGGCTTTAAAACAAGAGCTACGAGCTCATATGGCACTTGTACGAGTAGGCTGTACAAGAAAGTAGATGAGAACGTCACAAAATACACTCGCCATCAAAAAATGCGGTTCGGAAATAGAAATAGGATATTTAGTTTCACTCATTTCTGAGCAGTTCCGGCATCATCTCGACTGTCTGTAGCAAATGCACATGACTGTTCAAACTTTCATCCCAATAAGTCCATTTGTTTGATCCCTAGACGTGCTACACAATTTCCGGTACTCACTCTATTTCCACCTACCGTGGCCGAATCTGGTTCGGCCACTTTATCCACATAAAGCATCTTCGTTTATACCATCTATCAAATTTCACTCGAATCTGAGCATTTTTGGAAAGTTCCGGTACCCCCCCCCCCCCTCCCACCAACGTTGTCGGAGCCGGTTCGGGCCCAATCTCTTAATTCCCTGTTCCTGTCCATCAAGTTTGACTGAAATTGGAGCATAGCCTATCTGCAAGTTTCCAGTACCCCCCCCCCCCCTACCTTGGCCAAATCCGGCCTGGACGCCAAATAACAAATCTAGGCCGCATAAACTCGGCACTGTCGAATTGGATCTCATTCGGTCCATCCGTTTGGTTTTTGTGCATGTCAAAAGTCCCCCCCCACCCCCAATACCCCCAATCGTGGTCGTATATGGTTCGAACGCATGTTTTACATGTCGAGGCCATCGATTCGTATCACCCATAAACTTTCACTCGAATCAGACCACTCGTTCGCAATTTATAGAAGTCAATTTCCATATTTCTCTTCTCTTGCTCCCCAAAAAATGCTCGGATCTAGGAACGGAAGTTTCCGGGGGTATGTTGTGTCAGGTTCTTAAGTCAAGATAATTCGGGTCGCTAATATGCCTGCAAAGTTTCGTTGTCGTTTTACATCTGGAACTATTCTAACTCACGACTACCGGAATTCCAGGAAACCCCCTCCAACTCCCCCACAGAGCCTCGAAACCATCTGGCTCCGTCAATTTCATCTAGGCCTAATGCTTGTTCCATCCATTAAGTTTCGTCCCAATCCCTCTGCTTTTAGAGTTTCTTGAGTCCCCCCCCCCCATCCCCACAGGTATCGGACCCGACCCAGACGTGACACTGAAAGTCCGAGGCGATAGCTCACCAGACAAGTTTCATTCAAATCCGATCACCCGTTCAAAAGTTATGCACGCCAATAGGTTCCGGACTCCCCATCCACCCACTCCCCCCACGATGGTCGGATCGGGGAAACGGCTGTTCTCAAGTCAATCTGTTCGGATCCCTGACATACCTGCAAAGTTTCATCGCCCTAGGACATCAGGAAGTATGCCGAACTCGCGGGATCGCTAGAAATCCGGACCCCCAGCCCAACTCCCCCGCAGTACCCTGATCCGGTCCGGTTATGTCAATGACGTGTCTAGGACCTGTGCTTGTTTTTCCCACCAAGTTTCATCCCGATCCCTCCACTTTAAGCGTTTCTCAAAATTTCCGGTTCCGTCCTAAAACTCCCCCCAGTGTCATCGGATCCGGCCCGGATTTGAAGTGAGATGTCTGAGACACGAGGCCATCCTAAACATCAATTTTCATCAAGATCCGATCACCCGTTCGCAAGCTAAAAATACCTCAAATTTTGGCCTCACCGTCCCTCCACTCCCCCCCCCCAGATGGTCGAATCGGGGAATTGACGATATCCTTTTTAATCTGGTCGGGTCCCAGATATGCCTGTCAATTTCCATCGTCCCAGCACATCAGGAAGCATGGAATTCGCGGGATCACTACAAATTCGGACTTCTCCCCCCCCCAACTCCCCCAAAGTGAGCGGATCCGTTCCAGTTATATCAGTCACGTATCTAGGACTTTTGCTTGTACTTTCCACCAAGTTTCATCCGGACCCCTCCACTCTAAGTGTTTTCCAAGATTTCCGGTTTTCCCCTCTAACTCCCCCCAGTGTCACCGGATCCGGTCTGGATTTAAAATGGAGGGTCTGAGACACGAAGTCCTTCCATATACCAAGTTTCATTAAGATCCGATCTCCCGTTCTTAAGCTAAAAATATCTCATTTTTCCTATTTTTCCGGATTCCCCCTCCCTCCACTCCCCTCCAGATGGTCGGATCGAGGAAGCGACAATTTCTAATTTAATCTGGTCCAGTTCCTGATTTTCCTGCCAACTTTCATCGTCCTAGCTTATCTGGAAGTGCCCGAACTAGCATAACCGGGACCGACAGACCGACAGTCCGACAGACCGACTGACGGACAGAAATTACAATTGCTATATGGCACTTGAGTAAGCTCAAGTGCCATAAAAAGGTTACAGCCGTGAACATGTACACATAGTTATTGCGAATGTTTTAGTTGATGTTCAAGAGAAAGATGATATTGTGATTGTGGCCGGTCACGATGTATCTCGTGCGTTTGACTCTGGAAAACATCCTCAGCTCCTAATCAGTGCTAAGGATCGTGGTCTGGATCGCTCAATTTTACGTGTTTATTGGCATATGTGCAGCAAACTGTATGTTCTTATTAAAGTGCCCACGCGGGACGGTTTTATAATATCGAAGATTGTAATACATGGTTGGAAAGGTATTAGGCAGAGTGGTGTGTCTTCACCTCCATTTTATAACAACAGCGTGCCGGAGGCTCAGAAGAAAGTTCGCACGACATTTATTTATCGAGGCCTTGACCTGTCGCTTCTGAATTATTCTGACCATATATTGAATCTAAGCAGGACTGTTTCTGGTGTCGAAGAAAATTTTGGTATTTTATGTTTAGAGTATAGGAAGATCGGATTGAAGTTTAATGCTGAGAAGAGTGAAGTTGTTTCAATTGGTAAAAAAGGTAATCGGCCCTCCCCCGATAATATTTGTCTTGATGGTCATCCGGTACCGCTATCGCCAAGCATCAATTACCTGGGACTTCCAGTTGGGAGTGCTTTGAGACATACCCGATCGCTTTTGTTAGAAATTGTAGGTTCAAAGCTTCGTAAGACATACGGAAGTCTGGGGTCCACTGAACCAAAAGTCTGCTCCTTCTAAAAGTGGAGGGACTTACTCGGGCAACACCTCTAGAGATCACACGACCTCCCGTACGTTCTGTTACTCACGGAAGTTACCGGGATACGGCTTTTTGGTATATCGCACATGCTTTTCTAACCTCTTACACTCGAACTATTCTGCGGTTGCGGTTTGTGCGGTTACATCCGCGGTCGAACTTTCGACCAATCAAAAGCAAGCAGATGTAAACAAACATTCAAACATTTTTGAAGCAGCGTTGCCGCCTGTCGCAGAAATCTGCGGTTAATGACAGTTTTCACTTCTTCGACAGAGCAAGCCAAAATTCTACGACCGGTTCCTTCCAAGTAAATATAAAAAGTAAGCAAAAAATCTTTTGCGGCCAAAAGTCACATGTTCCAGACAAGAAAAAATGGCAATAGTATTTACAAACCAAGAATTCCAAGATATTTTACCTGAGAATTGGAGGATATTAAGAAGAATAAACAGGTAAAAATAATTTAAGCAGAGCTGCAATGTGGTTGTTCTTGAGTGTGGGTTAAGGCCTTTTAGGTAGTAGAAAGCTCCACTTGCTTATAGGCCCAGATTAAACAGCAAATAAGTTGGACTGTCGAGAGTTTAAGATAATTCATGGTATGTATTGTTTTTTTTGTGAATGTTACAGAACCGTTAGTCAGTCCATTATAAAAGCCTCATTTTTGGAGGCCCGAGGCTATGCTAAGTTACTGTCACTGTCAGAGGCGTTACCAGCTGAAATGTTTGTTGGGGGGGGGGGGGGGGGGGCAAGGTATTTACTGACTGTTGTTGCAGAAAGAAGAACTGTTTTCAAGAACAAAAATGACAGCTTTGAAAAATAATTGACTGATTTAAAAAAATGACTGTTTTGAAAACAAATCAACTGATTTTCAGGAAAAATAACTGTGTTCATGAAAAAAAAAACTGTTTTGACGGAAAATTGCAGTGCTTCACGCCAACTCAGTTATTTTTTACAGACTGGCCGGACACATTTGGAGGATATTTGATGGTGCAAAACGGATACGTCAGCTGAATTTTATTGGAGCTATATTTCAGCCCTTCTTGGCAAGGGTCCTCTTCAGGCTCAAAACTGCTTAAGTTGGAAAAACGAACCCTTCCCACAAGTTCATCACCAAAGTATAGCTCCAAGAAAATTCAGCTGACGTATCCATTTTGCACCATCAAATATGATTCGCAGTCAGCTTGGGCTGAAGGAATATTTACATTTGGCAGGGTCGCACCCCCCCCCCCCCCACACACACACAGTTGTGACGCCCTTGTTCACTGTACATACTGTGCGGATGTCTGACGCTTGTTGGCCATACCACGTGGCTATTTCCATTTTTTTTTATTAAATTATGATAACTTAACTAATTTGAACAGCTAAAAAGGCTGAGAAGCTCAGTAGCAAAGTCGGGCTACAGTAAATCAGTAGCTTAGTGAATAACATAGATGCTCTGAGTCTCCGACTAGTCAGCAGAAATATTTGCATATCCTGTGGTTTGACCATTAGTACAGGGAAAAATACAGAACCCTGAAGCTGCTACTCACAACTATGGTAGTCAGAATAAAGTTTACTTGCAAAAATCTCCATTATTATAAAAGGCTAACCATGTTGAGTCCCTAATATGTGTTTGTAATGTTTATTTTCTTTTTCTTGTGAGATATTTTATGGTCTTTATTTGCCACTAGTTAGCCAAGCTAAAAATCAACAAATTTTATTGTATTATATTTGTTTTAACGACTGTAAATTCCTCTGTAATTGCAAGGTTTGTTAATACTATAATATCTAAGTACCTATGGTGTTGTAACATATTTTTTCTTTACAGGAAATTGAATGGATCAACTGACCAAGAAGCAGGTCCGGATTGCGAATAGCCTAAAGAAAGAGGAGAAATCTGACTTCTTATTTTGTGCCAAACACGGATATTCTTCCTTTATCAAAGGCTTGAGTCCTCAACAAGCTCAGTGATACATTCAAGACAGTAAGATACAGGCACTATAGGCCTATGATGACTACAATGGCAGGTGCTGCCGTTGTCAGCACCTAAGTCTTTGGTGGCATTCAGTGAGAAGGCCAAATATCATGAAAAGTTTATCAAGGGGTTTCTCAATCTTTAATCAGTGTAAGAAGAGATTGTAGATGGTTACGGTTTGCCAATAATGGATGCTGTTTGCCAACAGCCCATAAAAGAGAAAACTGATCGACTTTTCTATGTGTATTTGTGCCAAACAACTGACCTTTTTCACAGGCTAAAGTGTTAGACAAGCTAAGTGATTTGCTGCAAAAAAGCTCATGACTGCTATGTCAAAACCTGATGTTTGCGATTGTGTGTTGCATGAAACTTGTAGGAAAAAGTTTTTTCCACTTCTAAGTCCTCAGTCTTGTTAGCTGATGGGACTTCTGATACTGTGCAACTTGGACATCAACATCAACTCCTAGTCCCATGGTCCAACAGTTAAGGTCTCAAAGTGTTGACTTTTCATATACTGAAGCGTCAAGGAGCGTTAACATAGTAACTGAACATGCTTGTGCACTAACTGAGCGAGATATTCTTCTTGCTTCTGGATGCAGGGGTCGTCATCTTGTTGCAGAGAAGGCCAGGTATCTGGATAAATTCTTGAGGAACTTGTGATGGGAATTGAACCAAAGTGTAGATGATGGTAGTGTGTACAAGACATCACAAATCAGAGAAAATTTTTCTGTCCTTTTAAATCAGAGTGACAGCCATACTATGAAACGGCTGAAGAATTGCCTAAAAATGATCTCCGCATACATCTTTTGCCACGCAAAAAGGAGCTCATGTGGCTGCCACCCACCGACAGATCATTTTTTTTTTCACTGGCTGCCAGTGCTTCCACTTCTACTATATTTCAAAGTAGAATACTTTATTTTGGGCCATTCTACTTTTTAATTTTCTGATCTACTTTACTACTTTATTTCTACTGTTTTTGGCCTTTTTATACTTTATTTCTACTCTTTTTTGTATTTTGGTTTGATTACCAGGCCGAAAAGAAGTAGATATTCAATAATTTTGTCTGGGACGCACTGCGGTTTGGAAAACAATCCATTTTGGTACAAAATTCTCTCAATTTAGCCACGAAAGAGGCTGATTCAAAATATGTTTGCCTGCGGCGCACATTTTAACAGAATAACAAATTATTTGAACAGAAAACAGGCTGATTGTCAGCATACAGTTATGTTCTCTACGAAAATCTTCATATTTTAGCAGAAAACAGGATAAAATTTTGCCTGCGGGGCACATTTTGAACACATTCTGGTTTTGAGCCAAAATATATGTAGGCTAATTGAAAACAGTCAGATTTTAGAAGTCTTTGTCTGTTGTGCACAATTGGCACAGAAGTCCCAGTATTTTAGCAGAGAACAGGATTTGTTTTCAGATTTTTTGCCTGCGGCGCACAGTTTAACACAATCTGGCTTGACAAAAATATCTATATTTTTGGAGAAAACAGGATGACCTTAAAAAAAAATTGCCTGCGGCGCACACTTTCAACAAAATATGCTTTTATATTAGAAAGTCTGTATTTTGGAAGAAAACAATATTTATTTTTACTTTTTAAGTTATTCCTGAAGGGAAAGGTTGGAAATAAATGGGCTCACTAAGCATTGACGAGTGCTGGGGATTGCATTGCTCCTGAACTAAGCCTTCCTTTAGACATAAGACTACTTTTTTTTATAATCGAAATCTACTTTTATCTACTTTATTTTGACGAGGCTGCTACTTTTTTTTAGAGAGGGTCGAGTGGAAGCACTGCTGGCTGCGTGCATTTTTGCAATTTTCCGTGTAGACGCAAGCTCACGACCCAAGACCTGTCTCTTTGAACCCACTGGACTATAGATGGGCCGATGAGATACGTGGGGGAGCAAAATCAGTGGCAACTGATTGGCCATATTTTTCCAGACAGTGTGGTCGGTGTTTTTTATGCCTGCAAGAGTCTTGCAGCAAAAACGCTCATGTGCTGTAACCAAGAGATCTCGTGATTTACTGTGCGCATCGGGAGGGGGGGGGGAAATGTGTCAATGTCATTGTAATAGACGAGGAAGAAGAGGATTTCGAAGCCTAACTCATTTGTGATTAAATATGTAAGTTGACAGGACAAACTTTTGCAAATATGGTGTTAATAAATGTACTCTTTCACCGTAAATAAATATACCTAAATAAACTTTTCCATTGTTTCTGAAGGATAGTTATTAGTCAGAGTTGGAATCACCGTAGCTGGTTAGCTGATAATAGTCTTCGATCCGCTTTAGAAAAATGAAATGGAACGCCAAGACATCCGAATTTGAGTGTTGGTGCGTAACATCTTTAGCACATGTCTGATCGCAGTATCCCGCCCAGATTCGAAATCAGCGTGGTCGATTTACCTAGAATTCATCGTCGGATCAGCTGCCCCCGACGGGAAAGCTACTTTTCACATTTTGATACTTGGGCCCCAGACTACGGTGTGCTTGTTCCATGTAAAGCTCGGTATAAGAGATGTATACTGTCTAAAATCTACAATGCATTTTCTGTGCCCCATTTGCTTGCTATGTTGCCTTTTTGGAATTTATTTACTATCTCTGATAAGAGGACGCTGCGATCGTCGTTCTTTCGGTATGCGGAGTTCTTGCTTGGTATACGTCTGTGGGCCAGAAACCGGTGCCTGGTTTCTTTGTATGGAATCACAGATCCAAACAAAGCCATCGCGGAACGGAGACTGCGTTTTGAGAAGTCGTTTGATTCGACGAATAGCTTCTTTAGCGCCTTTCTGTAAATCGTTACCTGAAGTTGTTAAGTGTGTTTTATTTTTTGCAGTTGTTTTAATCAGAAGGGTGTTTTGTCTGCTTTTTCTTCTCTTTCTTTTCTTTTTTTTCTCTTTTTATCTTTACTCCGTGTTTACACCGTGTGTGTATTTCGGGTAATAAATTTATTGATTGATTGATTGATTGTTCATCTGTTCCTGAAAATAAACATTTAAATCAGCAACAGCTTAAGGATCCAGGCAGTTTTGCGAGCTCCTGTCTTCCCCATGGATAGTTCTTGATACAGAGCTCTGAACCCGGTGCTTCCTCCGTGCCCGTGCCCCAAGGCGCAGATCTAACTCTTCGACGCATTGGGAGGCACGCGATTTTGTTTGGCTGTTTCACTTTGTCATGAAAATGCAGGGGAGGGCTCGGTCTGCCTTGTTTTGGTTTACTAAGAATAGCTGAGTAGGATAATAAGCTGTTGTCATAGGGAGAAATCATGAATTGAAAAAATAAAAGACTGTACGAAGATGGTTAGTGATTCGATACAGTTAATCTGTGTGTTGCAACACATAAGTCAGGCAATAATCAATATTATGGTTCTGACGGTACGTGTAGCAAGAATAAATATTTATCCTTATGTATTCCTGTGTATCCTTAATATATTCGTGCTTGTACCAACCGAGAATTTTGCACTGGGACACCTCTTAGTCCGTTTATTCCTGTGTCTATTTAAACATCTTTTCTGTCAACTATGAGCTCAACATAATTACAATGATTGAAATTTGGTTTGGTTCAAAAAAGAATAGGATTAACAAAACGATGGCTTCCCGAATTGGAAGCTGGAACAATTTCTAACATCGCACGGGCTCCAGGGATTGCGAATTCCTCAACAAAAAAGATTTGAAAGCAATGCTTGCCCGTTTTGGGGTTGCGATTGAGCTGCTCATCGACGAATCGAACAAAGTAATGAAAGCACATCTTAAAGAAATATTTTTTTCTTTTTCTTTGGGAAGTTTTGACGTTCAGGCGGGCAATCGAGCTCCAATGCAAATGCAAGCCACCACGCTCTGCTAACCAACACAAATCGACTGTTTACCAAGAAATAAAGATCAACGTTGGCGAATTATGCCCTGCTGCAAGGCCTTGTTACTCTAACAAAAATGCGTTTGAAAAGCAAATTCCCATTTTAGATGCTCTGCTTTACCCTATATTTAAGAAAAAAGACATTAGCGATATTCGATCTTCTTACTTCCGATTCTGTAATTTTCTTCTCAATCTTCCTCTGTAGTACAAGAATCGAAAGATAGTTTCCGAATATTACTGGGAAGCTGACTTGTCTACACAAAAAGCTCTCAGAAACAGCGTATCGGCGTTTGTTGCCTCACCACGGTTTTATCCGTTTGTTTGATTAATGTTTTGTTGACTTTAGTTGTTGTTTTACGTCTTTTTCCGTTTTTTCTTTTTCTTTCTTCAAGTTTATACTCCACTATTATTCTTTTTTATGTAAGTGGGTAATAAATGAATATTATATTATTATTATTAATTCAAAATATTTGCTGTAGGGCCATGAGCCCATGAGTTTGTACATCACGGCCAAAATTTTAGGTCTTGTGTTTGACTTGGGTGAGCAATGCCTTTGGTCAGAAATTCAGAAACATATTAGACACAACGATTGCCCATAGCCTGCGACACGACACTTATTTCTAGATATAGTACTACTATCATTAAGCAGTCTGCTTGTATTCTACTATATGCATACACAATCCTAACGATTTACAGTTAGTCACGGTAATCAAGCATCCTTTCAAATACAGTATCCAACCGGCATTTTCACACATTGTACGTCACCCCACTTGACAGCTCCACTTGCTCCGCTTTCAAGTTTCCTACTGCGAAGTTTTAACTCCAGCCACATCCGTCATGCAGAGGTTCCATTCCTGAATTTTGAAAAAGTGTAGACATAGTTCAAAAATCAGGAGATTCAGCAATCCAAAAAATCAGGAGATTATAAGGAGAAGTTCTAGAAATCAGAATTTTAGAAGGAGACATGACGAAGAAATTTGTATTTATGGTTCTGATGTAAAAGAGGGGAATATTCAAAGTAGGCTATAGGTGTAGCGTGCAGGGGAGTAGTTATATAAAGGGGTTCCCACTCCACCCAACCCCCAATAAAATAAACCCCTAATTACATGAAATTTACCAATTTTAACAAATTATATATCAAATTAACCCCCTTTGCAAAGAAATTTTTATTTTCCTAATTTAAAAATAAAGGCTTCCAGAAATAAACATATTACCCTTTAATCTCAATAATCTATTGATATATATAATATAATAATATAATATTTATTTGTGACCCACTGTACAGATTTAAGATAGTGGAGTAATGAAAGAAAAGAAAAGAAATAAAGATAGTGCAACATATCTACTATAAAACTATATAATACTATAATATTATAAACAAAGAACGGTATCCTACTGAGTAAACAGTTCTAAATCCACAAATGTTTCTTTGTTCTTGTCTTCCCGTACAATCGGTTGCGAAACTAGAGTTTTCTTAAAAGGCAACTCGCTAGCAATAGCTTTATATCTCTGTGGAATAAACAAATCACATGCTTTGTTATTATGATTAATAACGACCACCAACTTATGACCATATTTTGTCTTAGCAATTCTCATTTTAACGATGGTATATTTCAATCCTAGAACTAGTTCTTCTTTCCTGATTGTCTCATTGTATTTATTCATTCTGACTGTACACAAGACTTCTTTTGTGGACTCCATTTATTAGTGGATGATTTTATTGAATAAAAATCCAAACTCACAAACTCACATACATATTTTTATTGATAATATCTAATGTAGCTTTTCGTTCATAGTATATAACACGGTAAACATTTTATGGTACGGGTTGATTATCTTTTAATGTTAAACTTATTTCAATATCAGCAGTTGTTCCATTATAAATATTTGGCTATTGTAAAGATTTGAGTATTTACTTTTCTCATCGCTAAAGTCGCATTTGAGTGGTTCTTCAGGATATTTATCCCCATTAATTCTAAGTTCTATGTCTGTTAAATTCATATGATCAAACATCATATTATTCATAAATTGATTGTTATGCTTTTCATTTTTCTGTAATATTACAACTACTTTTGTTGGATTGTTTCTCTCAGAAATAACTTTCCAGGTGTGTTCCTTATTTTGACTAACATTGCTTTTATAAGTATTACACGCTTCCCACATCAGATTATGCTTTCTGTCCTTTGCCAATCCCTGTTCTAATTTACTCATCATTTCGATACTAGGAGCTACAATAGGGATTTTCCAGGATAAATACTCGATGACCACTTTAAAATTCGTATTTCCATTTCTTATAGTCATGTTGTTTTCATCATTTCTCCTTAGAAATATTTTATGCGATGCACCTCTGAAGAATCGTTTGTTTCCTTTTAAGAATCCAAACAATTCTGATAATGGTAAATACATATTTACTAATTTACTGCTCTTTGTTCTGTTATATCTTTTTCAAACCCTTTATTATAATTATTATTATTTCTCAAACTGACTGTTCCAGTCCCCGCTACTGCTGGATTAGGAGTAAACAAAGCAACTACAGGATTGATTTCTTTCCCTTGATTATAATATTTATACCAGAAAAGATTTCTTGCTGTACTTCTAGAAAAATCATCGTTTATTACGATGAGTAATAAACGTAATAAATTACGATGACATCGTAATAAATTACGATGACATCGTAATAAATTACGATGACATCGTAATAAATTACGATGACGTCATAGTTTCGAAATAATTAGCTGAGTGGCATCTTTGGTATTTTGATCCTGAAAAGTTACGGATAGCTTTATAATACCAACTAGATTATATAATATAATGTTCCAAGTTTTCACTAGTCACGATGTCTACGATCGAAAAGGATAAAGTTCAACTGGCTGCAAAGTCAATTTACCATAATCATTTTCGGCGATGAGGGGATTGTAACTTTTGCTAGTTGGTATGCCTCTTAATCATATTCTTTGTTTCGGGTGCATTTGAACTGAAAACAATTTGGTATTATGTCTATCACGGGGAGATGGACCTTTAAGTACGAATCGGTTGCTAAAAAGGGTTCATAAGGGGCTAGAAACTAGTGCAAACTTGTGCATATTTTATAGGATATCTTTTCAAAGGGTAAGAAAATGAGTATCCATGGTCTATCACTGTAACTTAGAATTAAGTCTTTGAGGCGTTGAGAACTTTATTGGTAGGGTACACACTCAAACAAAGAATAGGTGGAACCCAACTGTGAGACCATTCAGGAACTTGTAACTAACAGTCGGTGGTTACACCATAATCATCTTCGGCGATGAGGGGTTTCCGACTTTTCCTATCATGTGTACCTATTTTGTTCTGGTGTTTTTGATGATTAGAAAAGTTTGGTTCATGTCGTCGTTCAAGATTGGTGGCTAAAGCATTGCCATTTTCATGAGATGCTAGAATGGTCTATGCTCTATGGCGATGGTCTTTCACTGTAACCTAGAATTAAGTATTAACGCAACTGATACAAATGATGTGTTTCGCAATAACTAGTAGAGGTATTTTTATATTTTGAACTAAAAAGCTTTGTATATAAATGTGATAAACATTTTACTTTTACTATCCACGCCTGAGCGCTTGCGCACTTGTTTTTCTATCCACTCAAAACGATCATTTTCAATTTTTTCCAATCGTTTCCAATTGTTTTCGATCGGACACATTTGGTTTTGTTTTCAAATTGTGAAATCAAGACCTGATTTTTAACAACAGCTATAAGGAAGTTGATTTTTTTTTTTTTGTAAACGATCAAAATAGAATAGCTGAAGGGCTGTATCTGAAATCCTGATCATAAACGACTGGAAACAACTGGTTTCCAATCGTAATTTTACAACTGCTTATGATCGTTTTTTTCCAAAACTTGTAAAAGACGTGGAAATGCTTGAACTTCAGAGCTGTCATCCCTGTTTTTGCTATTTTCACTTTCTTTGAAGCGCAAAATATTTCTAAAGCAGCTTTCACAGTCAAAGCCCCCTCTATGATGCTAAAGCGTCATCTGGTATTTTGTTTAAAGTGCTGCCGTTTAATCGGAAATTTTGAAGAACAAAAATTTGCCTGTATATACCACATAGCAAATTTTGCTCCTTAAATCTGCTAAAATCAGCTTATAATCAGCTTCTTCTAATGGGAAAAAAAACGGCATGGCCATTCCAAGTCAAAGCCCTCCTTGATTCGGTGGGGACTATTGCGTGACTGGAATAATGGATTTGGACCCACATCGGAACCAGCATCTCTGTTAAAAGAAGCGTTAACAGTATCAGAAGATCAAGAAATACAGAAATGGGCATGTATTGTTAGAGAATCGGTGACACCATCAAATAATGAACTGGTTAAAAAGAGTTTTGGACCAGAATTTTACATGTAGCTCAACTTACCAAAAACTTACTTCACTGTCTGGATCCAGTTGCGATCAAACTGTCTGTAAGTACACGGGACAAGTAAGTTTGACAAAAAAAAAAGTATTTCCGCCAGTAAGAACAGCTCCTGCGCGCTATGCGGTGAAGACGATGACGAGCTAGCCCATTTGGTTGCACTGTGTCGAGAACTCTCGTTTTTAAGGGAATCTTGCTGGGGGGAAAGGGATATACTGTTTCCTGATATATTGAAGAGCACATCTCCAGGAGCAAATAGTGCGTTATGTAGATTTGTGTCGCAAAGTATTAAAGTAAAAGTTGACCGGACGAGTGCAGTTTAGTTTATGTAGTTTGATTAGAAGTAATTATGAAGTTTTATGTTTTGTTGTATGTATATGGCCCTAAGGCTTTACATACAGTATTATTATTATTATTATCGTTGACTGAAGACATAGACATAGATATAGACATTTTTTTAATTTCATCAAAAACACATGAATTAAACAAACAATTTACCACTGACGGCCACTTTCAAGACAAAAAAATTCCTGATTGTTACCGTAATTCTAACCACCATGAATCCACTATATCATTCCCAAGGGAGGGGGGTAAAAAAAATTGATTAAATAAATACTCTTTCCTCTTATCACACTTCTTTCCTTTTCAAATAATGGGATTTAACCATTCAAATACCAGACTTCCAGCCTCTCTGACCGATTCTGGAAGTTCATTCCAGACGCTCACACCTATGTTCCTGAGAACAAATCCTGCTCTTGTTGTGTTTCTTCTCTCGCGAGCGAAATCCTCCGAATGTCGGGTAAAATAAGGGTGATAAAACGAGTTAGTATTAAAGAAAATCATAAAAGTACTCAGGGCTTACCTTATTTACACTTTGAAAAACAAGAATCGCTAGCTGGTAATCACGAAGCTCACCTACGTTCGAAATCCCATTCTTTCTAAAAACACTCCGCAGTTTTCTGACAATTTTGAAATTCTCCTATGAGACCTAGCGCTTTGTTTTGTATTATTTGGGTTCGTTTATTGGCCAAGAAATTACTTGCCCAAACAGAACAACCGTACGCGATGTAAGGATGCGCAATAGCACTGTATAACAGTTTGACAACTGCTATCGGGAACACTTTTTTCAGCCTCCTCATCACTCAGGGGTGGCCCGAAGGGGGGGGGGGGGGTGACTCAACCCCCTGCCTTCGTATCAGTCGTTTATTTGGCCTTTTGCTAAGTTGTATCAGTCGTTTATTTTGGCCTCGCCGAGGTCCCGGACATTCATTTTAATAAAAAATAATCCGAGTCGTTTTAAGTTTTGTCTCTGCACAGCTTCAGTCGTAAGCCAGTCCCCGAAGAAGTCGTTTAAACCAGGTTTTGTAAGCCGATAGGTCGCAGACATGATTCATGGGGGCAGCAATGCGGCTACCTGTTCTACTCCCATGGGATTTGGATCTGCCTAACTTCGGTCTTTCAGATTTTAGCCTGTCAAAATTACAATAGGTTAGTTGTTAAAGTGAAGTCTGACTGGTAACATTGAAATACCTTATAGACCAAAAGCGAGAGACAAGGTTATGTGCATTGATTTTTGGTCATCTTTGGCTATAAGTGAAAAAAGAAGGAATAGAATTTTAAACAGCTTGGAAAAGCCATCAGAAATCAAATGACAGGAGACCCGCGAAAGAAGTGTGCCAGAACAAATCGAAAAATGTCGACTACAAAGAGAGGTTGAGGTAGGAACAACGCTTGAAAAGGACAAGGAGGATTTTAATATACACCCGAAATTCGTTTCCAGGACAGGAGGGGTTCCGCAGACGCTGGAATAGCTCATTCTAGTCGGGAGGTAAATTTTTGGCCTCTATGCTAGCAAAGGCGTTACTATCAAAATATTTTTTTTGGGGTTGAGGAGCAAAAATATTCCTTCAGCCAAAGCTGACGGCGAATCATATGTATCACTGCTGACTGCGAATCATAGCACTATCAAATATGGGAGGAGCAAGGTATTTATCGACTGGCTGGTAATTTTTGCCGTCTTTTTTTGCGGAAAAATCGACCGATTTAAAGAAAACCGACCGTTTCTAAGAAAAATCGAACTGTTTCCAAAAACAATCGATTCTTTTTCCGAAAAATTTGTTTTTTACCGGCTAGCAGACAACAACGGGGTAGGGGGGGGGGGGGGGTGCATCCCGGTGCATCACTGTAGCTTTACCTGCTTTAGTTTTCGGCATGAAAGTACAGTGTTTCGAGTGACAAATAAAACGGTACACGGTACTTTCATTGTGAAACAAGTACATCAAATCACCGGGAAAAAAACGCAACGCAAGTCTCGTCGGAGAACCTGGCGTCTTTTTCTATATCTGTAAACTCCTGTCAGGACAAGACCAAAAGTTCGTTACGTCCGTAAATCCGGATTTTTTTTTTACGCACTGGCAAATCTGTTTTCCTCGTTTCGTTTCTGAGGAAGTATGTTTTGAACTTGAAAATTACTTGTTTTGCTATTAGTTCGGAGCAAATCTACTTTCTTTTCTATGGTCTTTATTTTGTCACTTTTTCGATGGACAGAGGCGTGATTTCATAGCTATTCTTAATTTTCATTGGGATCGCAAAATGACGCTCTGCTCCTCGGGTTACGTCCATAATCAGGGATTTTTTTTTCTTCAAGAATTCCTTTTTTTGCTTTAACACGGAACAAATCTACTTTGTTCTCTGTGTCCACTATTTTGTCACTTTTTTCGACTGTCAGATTTGTTTTTTCAAAGCTGTTTTTTCAGTTTCAATGGGATTGCAAAAAGATAGTCTCCTCCTCGGCGTTTCACAAAATTTCGCCTGTGACACATTTCATAGTATTCTCTACTTAGAGAACGGTGTGTCATTTACTTGGCGATTAGGCCTGGAACTTTTTAGATTTGAAACACATTAAAGGCTTACTAGAACCTTTCTAGCCAGAGGCAGATTAAACAAAATTCGCCTGCGGCGCTTCCTTTAATTTGTCCCGGGTACAGGCGTTGAAAGCTTTCCTCTTATGTGAAAGTTGAAATTTAAAGCTGAGGCTATGAAGGTATGTATACACAAATTTTGATTACAAGAATAATTTCAGCTGATGCATTGCAGCTAGTTTTACACCGGCTCTATTTTTTGTTGCTGGGGAATGTGCGCCATTGCCGCATAGTCGCAACAGTTCATTTTTGTTAGTTTATGCGAGTCGTATATTACGATCCATGAGTCGTTGAAATGAGGGGTCTCACCCCCCCCTGGCCTGAATGCTTCGGGCCACCCCTGTCATCACTCCCAATCCTCTAGCTGCTTTTGCCGATACTATTTCACCATACTTCTTCCAAGACAAATTGCGATCAATGTAAAATCCGAAATATTTACAAACAAACACCTTTGTTATGCTGACACCATTATCTAGCACATTATCAAGAAGCTCGGGAAAACCAGTTCGACTAAACACCATAAAATTTGTTTTTCTTGGATTTACTGCAAGAGAGCTTAGAGCTGTAAAAACATGAAGCCGACTCAGGACGTGGTATGCTTTTTGGGATCCCAAAACGTAAGTAGAGGGATACGTCTGACATCGCAAAAGTTGTCCGTTCGTCCGTTCGTCTGTTCGTCCGTTTCTAAGCACGATAACTCTCGAAGGGAATGAGATATTTTGATGAAACTTGGTGTGAGGATTCGTTGGGTTGTCGGACCAGTCAAGTTCGTAGATGGACTTTGTAGCCCTATATTTAGGGGTGGGGGTGGGGGTTCAAATTAAGGGGCAAACAAAATATTTTGAAACAACTAATGTGATAGTCGATTATGGAGTGAGAAGACATGCTGAGCACGATGGTGAAAACTATTTTGTCATCGGACGAGTAGTTCGCCCGGAATCTGGCCAAAACCGGAAAGTTTGTTCAAAGTAAAAGTTTTATTTGAAGTTGATTAGATGTTGGGCTTAGGAGTAGGAAGACATGCTGAAGACGATGCTGAAAATCAATTTCTCGCTGTACAACTAGTTCGCCCGGAATCCGGCCAAAACCGGAAAATCTGTTAAAAGCGAAAGTTCGATTAGATGACAGATTAAGGGGTAAGAAGACAATGTTTTTTTACCCGGATATATAATTATTCCGGAATCCGGTTGTAACCGGATTTTTTTTAAGTCAAACTTTTATTCAGAGTTGATTAGTTTTATTTCGAGTTGATTAGATGTTAGATTTAGGGCAAGAAGACATGTTGAACACTTATATGAAAACAATTTTCTACCCGGAAATGTAGTTCGCCCGGAATCCGGAGAAAACCGGAAAGTTGGTTAAAAGTAAAAGTTTAATCTGAAGTTGATTAAATGTTTGATTTATGGGTAAAAAGACATGCCGAACACGATAGTGAAAATCATTTTCTCGCTGGACAACTAGTTCGCCCGGAATCCGGCCTAAACCGGAAAATCTGTTAAAAGCGAAAGTTCGATTAGATGACAGATTAGGGGTAAGACGACAATGGTTTTTTTACCCGGACATATAATTATTCCGGAATCCGGTTGTAACCGGATTTCTTCTTAAGTCAAACTTTTATTCAAAGTTGATTAGATGTTCTTTATAGGGATAAGGAGATACGCTGGTTTTGTTTCTGTATGTTTTGTTTGCTGGACTAGTAGTTCGCTCGGAAATCGGGAGGAAGTCTCGGTCAGTATCGTCAAAAATAGATATGACTTATAGAAGTATATCTGAACTTGGTTTTCTCTGATGATTAGCCTGTCCAAGACTGGATCTGGCGAAGACAAGACTCGATTGTCTGAATCAAATATTAGAATTTTGGGATCCCATCGACACCTTTGGTCTTGTTGCACAAGCTCTTTCGAAGTCCGGGCGAACACTGTCATAGCTGTATCATCGGCGAAAGAGGTTAGAACTGAATCGTTTAGATAAATACCAAGAAGAGTAACGGGCCGAGGACTGACCCTTGGGGAACACCACAATTTATAGGCATAGCTGCACTGGATATGTCACTCAGCACCACCTTCATTGATCTTCCGCAGAGGTAAGACCAAAACCAACTTAATGCTGTATCCTTAATTCCAAGATTTCGCAGCCTTTTAAGTAAAATTTCAAAATCCTATCAACTGAATCACAGAAAATTAAGCATTGAGTCAAGTTTTGAGAGAAGTCGAAGTCCTTCCACTTATCGACAAGCTACAGTTTAAGGCATGGGGGTGGTGGTGGAGAGTGTGTTGGAAAGAATCTGCAGTCAGAACTTCAGATCGGAACCCAACGGTTTTTCGATCGTGAAAATACAATTGGAAACAGTTGTTTTCAATCGTAAAATCACGATTGGAAATAATCGGTTTCGATCGTAAACGACTGTTTCCGATCGTGAAAATATGATTGGAAACAAATGGTTTGATCTTAAAAATTTGATTGGTAAGAACTGTTTACAATTGTTGACGATCGTTTCCAATTGTTTACGACTGGAAAAATGTCCCAAAATACAAATGTAAAAAAACGATCATTTACGACTTCAATTATTTCCACACGGGACAGAAAACAGTTCAAGCTTGGTAAAATGGTTACGAGATCGGATGCTGTTGTCGCCGCTAGTCAAGCTCTAAATTTGTTTTCTGTTATAGTGGATATACTGACCTTTTTAACCGCAACTAGAAGGATTATTGCTGATATGATGCTGAAAACACCACTTCCGAATCTGGTCCATACATCAGATGATTGTCCTGTAATAATTTGAAGTCTTGGGCATCTGTCCGCTACATATCCCCCCCCCCCCCATCGGTTGTCGGACCCAACCTCTTCCAAAACCGGGCACTTGACTGTAGTAATAAGTAAGTACTTTATTTATAACCCACCGTTTTCAGAAAGCGGAGTAAATGAAGAAAGTAAATAAAACACATAAACATACACAAAAAGACACTTAATTTCAATCGTCGGCCAGGAAGCAGTGTAGAAGGTCGTGCGCTGGTTGGGTTCTGTTGTCAATGATTTTTTATAGCGACGAAGAAACATCCAAAAGGGTAACACTTGCATCTTGAATTTTGAACTTCTCCTCACTAGTACCTCACATTTAAATTGACTCCTTCGCACACTCGGCTCATGCTAGTCGTACACGGACAATTTCTCGCCCCCCCTCAAACTCCCTCGCTCGTTTCCGGATATGACTCTTACCCATCACACCTATGGCATGAATGAATGGTCTCACTCGAAATGAGTCAACCGAATCATTTCGTGGAAGTGAGCAGTACACCCCCACGCACCCCTCACAACGAGGTTGTATCCATCTGACCCAACGACGCTCATGCAGGAGAGCACATGATCCTTGTACCCTTCAAGCCTCATCCCATTCCCTTCGCCCGTCTGGTTTCTATGTGTTTGAACATCTCCGGAACCCCCGTCCAACCACCTCACCAGGGTGTAACTTTAACCAGTAACCAAGTCTCATCTGAAGCGGATCATCCGTTTGGATGATCTGGTTCCCAGACTTTTCAGTTTTACATTCACCGAACTAGAAAAACTTGAACACACCAATAGACCGGACGGTCTAGATGACACTATAACACAAAAGCTCGGTTTCCTAAAACTACGTGAAGTGTTGCAGCAACCCCAAACAAAGCTGACAAAAGGCAAAGCCACAGATTGCTTAAGTTCCTTCACTACCATTTCAGCACTGTAGTTGTCAACCCCTCAAACTTTTAAAATGGCAGATACTACTAAGGGTTTGCAACAATACTGATGATAGTTTTCTTGCTCACCTGATGAAGGGCTATCCTTGTATTGAACAGGAGAAGAAATTTAAGAGTTATCGACTTTGAATCCGGATGAGCTTTATTTTTCAATGGTAGGCATCGTGACCAATGAAAACTTATAATTTAGTTTCGTGAAATCTTTCTGATTTTATAAAGCTATCCATAACTTTTTCAGAGGCTTACTACTACAATTAGACTCTACTAATAATTCAAAAATTATGTAATTGTGTTGAGTTATTTGTTTTTGATCGTTGCTTAATTTTCGGAGACAGTACTAATTTTCTTGCACTGTAATGAAATGAAGAACGGACAACGAACAATAATAATGTGGTGCCAAAAGTTCATCGAGCTTCGCAACAGGCATCACCCAAATTTGGAACGACGCATTTCAGAATTAGAAACCCAGCGACCAATTAACAAATTATCCAGAGTTCACCGACCCGCCCGACGCCTTTCGCTATACTACGTGGTCAACCAATGCCCTCCGGAGATGGACTCGAGGATGGACTAGACCCACCACACTACGCTCTAAGAAGTTGTATATCTCTTGTGACGTCACCAGTTCAACGGTATGGCTGGCCATTTTAAGCATCAAATCATACGATAACCCTGGCGTAGAAACGTAACAATTCACTTCTAAATTATACAAATACGACTCATTATTCGCAAACGTTGAAAACAGATCCCCTAATGCTAATACATCCGAGCATAGATAAACACGGCAATAATCCCACAGGTTTTTACAGTGGAACGTGGCCCAAATGGTCTGCGCCAACTGATAGTCATCTTCGCTCAGATTTTCCTCGGTTAAATCATTATGAAAAAATCTATGGAAGGTAACTGTGTTTCAATAAATTTATCTAGTGAATCCATGTAAGCATAAGGAAAAACTCCTTTTTGAGTCAGCAAGTCATACTCGGTTTGCTTTTAAAATTTCTGTCGTATAATGTGGAAACTGTCTGGGTCGTCACTCTTTTGTACTTGGGTCAAGCTTTCGAGACTTTTCGGCAGAAAAGCTAGCGAATCGAAAAATTGCATAGTATAGCGTCTTTGGTATATCATTTTTGAGTTCTTTCCACGTCATTTTCAGTGCCAGATATTTTTCGAAACTTTTTGCTATGATGTTGTATTTAAAAGAAAACCCTTCCAAATGAAGTTGACTGATGGCCTCGAAAATATACTTTACATCATAACTGAGGTTATGAAAGGCCACAGGAATAAATCGTTTATGTTTTAATGAGAAGTTACATTTTGAGTGAGCAACCCCTCGGAAATTAGGTCCTCGTGTCAAATGGCAGTGATCCAGAACTTTCCGTTGGCCTATGATCCAACACAATTTCTTTTTCACAGATCCAACACAGTTTAGAATTTAATTTTTGAAAATCGGTGAGGGACAGTTTAATGTCAAAGTAGGTATCGTAAATGATGTCAAGACAGCGCTTGGCGTGAAGCATTAGACTTTTTAATCCTTTCACGTGACAGTCGAGGCCAGTACAATCCTCGTAATGAAGCAATGTTTTGCCCTGTTGAATTACCGCAAAACCAAAGGCACAGGGTGGATGAATATTTAACAGGGTGGGCTTGGAGGGGTCAGTCACTTTAATGAGGACGCTTTCGAAATCGGCTACAATTTTATAGTCCATGGGAATGCGGTGGTGGTAATTTTTTAATTCTAAAATGTTTTTCCCTGGAGCAGGCATGCTCACTACTTGCATTCCGTGAATGGAACAGCTGGGGAGATGGTCTTCTAAATCTTTGCTGCTTTTCTTTCCTTGTAAGCAAAAGGGGCAGTAAAAACGCATTTCATCAGTTTTGTTTCTTAATAGTCGACTGATAGACGAGATGGGGAAAAAATTAGCGTAGCTATTTTCAAGTTCCGTGTACAATAAAAACACATAATACCGAACGTGACGAATCGACGGGACACGGATCGGAAAAATTTTGCACTCGGTGTCATCGTAAAAAAGGACGCAAACCCCTACGCACTGATTTTCTTCCTCCCAACGGGCAATATCTTTAAGATGAATCGGCCATTGGTTTTTAAAGCAGTCAAAAGTTACCGTCGGAAAAATCCCAGCCTGTCCATTACATACATCTAATCCCTGTCGGTTTAATGTTAATAGTTTTTTCTTTCCTGCGTCATTGCGCAATAGCTGATGACCAGCAAAAAGAAGTGACCATAGAAAACAGTTGTCCTTTTGATCAAATGATAACTGCACCACTGCTTTTTTCGTGACTAGTGCCTTGGGCACTGGAGGACCCAATTTACCAATTGGCAGGGGAAATTCTACTTTGCATTGAGCCACATGAATCTGTAATCCTTTGACCCCTAGTAAACTGTAGCCTGACCCTAGCTCTGCGTATCGATTGATGGACTTCTGAATTTTTGCAAACAACGCTCTTGCACATCTGACTTTAAGTAAAAACTTTCTAAAAAGCTAACGATAGGTACCTGTCGTGGAGGATCGCTTCCAGGTACGAAGGTTGCATCGACCACGCATTGTACGCGTATGTTCGATTGACTTTCCGACTGGACGGCTAAGAGTAGGTCGTCTATCCCATTTCTGGTCCTTGCAAAAAATTCTTAACTGGACCTTGCATTGCCTGTGATGATTCCATTGTGTATGTTTGCAGACATCCCCTGAAGGCTTGTTCTTGCAGTTGAAATGATGGTAAGTTAGATGGTGGAGGCTGGGACGGACCATCCGCAACCGGTTCTCCATCTGTTGACTGGGCAATCCTACACCATATGGATGGTATGATGATGTGGACGCCGACGGTTGAAAGATTTGTTGAGTGGGCAATCCTGCACCATACTGTTCAGGATGGTATGACGAAGTGGGCACCGACGATTGAAAATCAGTTGTGGTCATATGCTACTCAGTCAGTTGAGCAGGTGGTGTTGATGCTCGACTGGTGGTTGCCGGAAAATCCCCCAGCCACTGCACATCTGTGTCTTCACTCGTTTCTTCAATTTTCACTCCTTTGGCTTGCGGAGACGAATCCTCCACCAAGCTGTTGATTCTATCCTCAGTTGGTAACGTATTCATTTTCCTGACTGATGGAATGTCTATGGCCAAGAGCGTTTATGTCCGGAGAAGGGAGTGGAAAAAAACCAAAATCTATTCATAACTCGCCTTCTGATTGGTTGACGCTCCCCCTCCTTATTGCGTCATCTTTGAACTTGTCGGAACATGTTTGTTTCAGCCCCTAATTTTCTGGACATGTTTGGGGAAACCCCGGATGGTCTATTTTTAGCTCTCAATTTCCGGATCTGAAAACCTCAAGAAAATCTATTTATAACTCGCCTTCTGATTGGTCGACGTTGCCCCATTGATTGCGTCATGTTCTGAACTTGTTTATTTCACACCTAATTTTCTTGACATGTTTGGGAAAAACCCAGAAAATCTATTTATAACTCGCTACGCTCCCCCAATTCTTGCGTCATCCCTGGAACGTGTCTGAACGTTTCTAAACTTGTTTAGTTCACCCCCTAATTTTTCCCGACATATTTGGGGAAAATCCGGATGTTCTATTTTTAGCTCTCTATTTCCAGATATGTCTGGGGAAAACCCCAGAAAAACTATTTACAACTCACCTTTTGATTGGTCCACGCTTCCCCGCTGATTGCGTCAACGTGTTTAAACTTGTTTATTTCAGACCCTAATTTCCGGGAAACAAGAGACCATTCAATAGCTATTTTGTATCAAAATGAAAATTTAGTTTTTTCATAATGTACTCTACATCTTGCTGATGGTCTTCCGGCCAAAATGCATAACTGTGGCAAAAATAACACACGGCCAGATGATTCATCTGAGGGTGTTTACATTTCACGGCTAGACAGTCAATACAGGTCGGCTGGATGTTACTGTGATTATGACAAGAAGTATGTAAACAAGGGAAAAAATCCCCAAGATCTGGACTGACTGAACACACATTGCATTGATTTGGAGAAACTATAGCCTCGCAAAAACGACATGTATAACTTTCTTGGTTTATCCTTGAACACTTACTACAGTGACACAATCCGCAAAACATCCTTTTATCACTTCCTTCTATTTTATCATAAAAAAAACTTAAAACACTCATCATAGAGATCTCCTTATAGCGCTCATCATAGCAGCCACCTTAAAGCACTCCTCACAGCCAATCGCGTGTGGTTTCGCTTACCCCGGGCGGAAATTCGGACCCCGGGCCCACCGGCGGAAGCTGCCGGGTTCCCTATATCCGCGCGCAGCGTTCTCGGCCAGAGACGTCCGTACCGCTCAGAGTCCTAGCGCCTTGGCTTGGTAGCAGGCTGCCGGTTAGGTATAGGAAAATTAATCAGTATCTTACCGCCTATAATCTACTCAGTACCTATATTTATTTTTTCTGACCCCCCTGTTATTTCCCCTCCCAGAGTGGATTGGGCTAAGGCCTCTACGTCCCAATTAAAGGCTTATGCTGAGCGTGTGGACCGGAGGATCTTGGGCGATATTGCATCTCTTTATTTCTTGTTCTTCTAGATTCTGTGTGAGTAGTGATCATTCTAAGAAGCTTGAGTATCTGTATTTTACTATTCTGTCTATCCTTATAGTTTCTGCGTGCAAAACTTTGCCTGGGTTTGGTCTTCCTTCTGGTATAACCAATCGTAATAATGAAATAATACCTGGTTGGAATACGCATGTGCGGTACTACTATCGTTCAGCCAAGGAGGCCTTCCTAACGTGGATTTCACATGCTAGGTTGACTAGAGATCAATTTGACCTTATTCGAAGATCGCTTAATGGTAAGTTTCGAGGAGCCCTTCGATGGTGTAAAAGGAATTCTACCATGTTGAGGGCAAGAGCTCTGGTGGATAGCCTTAGGTCCGCAAAGTGTACTACTTTTTGGAAGGCTGTATCGAAGTCTAAGCAGCCTTGTTCTCCAAAAGTTGTTGATAGAGTAGAGAATGCTGTTGGGTCTCTAGCTATCACTGAATTGTGGCGGAGCCATTTCTGTGGTGTCTTTTCTTCTGTAAAATCTAATTCTTCTCAGTATAAGCAGTAAAGGGAACCCGTTACTACGACCACCCGTCATTTCGCCCACCCGTCACTTCGCCTAAAAAATCCGTCAGTTCGCCCACTTTTTCCGACAGTTCGCCTAAACGTTAGTTCGCCCACTTTTTCCGACAGTTCACCCACCCGTCACTTCGGCCACCCGTCACAACGCCCACCCGTCATTTCGCCCAAAAATCCGTCAGTTGGCCCACTCCTGAAATCCGTCAGTTCGCCCACTCTTGAAATCCCTCAGTTGACCCACCCTTGAAATCCGTCATTTGGCCCACTCTCCGTCAGTTCGCCCAATTTTTCCGACAGTTCGCCCACCCGTCATTTGGCCCAAAAATCCGTTAGTTGGCCTACTCCTTGAATCCGTCAGTTGACCCACTCCCAACATCCGTCACTTCGCCCAATTTAAAAATCCGACAGTTGACCCAATTTTGCAGGATCATTAAATCCACGACAAAGTGCCGCGACCCCAGGGGAATAATCAGCTCAACTCGGCCCTGTCAGTAAAAAAAGGGACGCAATCCCAGAAGATTACTCAAACAGAGGCGAACTTCCTCGTTTAATTAGGTCAACTCGAGATGCCTATGGGTGCAACTTTTATGTTTACGTAAAGAAGGATATGAAGATGGGTTTAAAAAAGGTATTATATGAAGAAGCACCGAGACCCCAGGGGAATAATCAGAAGGAGCCGACAATTACGTAGACATTTAGTCAGAAACGTGGGGAGCAGAGGCGACCTTCCTCGTTTAATTAGGTCAACACGAGATGCCTATGGGTGCAACTTTTATGTTTACGTAAAGAAGGATATGAAGATGAGTTTAAAAAAGGTATTATATGAAAAAGCACCGAGACCCCAGGGGAATAATCAGAAGGAGCCGACAATTACGTAGACATTTAGTCAGAAACGTGGGGAGCTTTGCGAGATTCTGCGGCAAACTCAGTTGGAAAATCTAAACGATGAAAAAAAAAAGGAAAAATAGAGCAACGAGCAGTAAAGAGTTCTGATTGGCAATACGATTTAGAGTCGTTCACACGGAAATGGAAAGTAAAAGCATAATAGAAATAATATAATGCAGGACTTTACTACCGAGCTTCTGTGTACTATCTCCGAGTATATTCGCAAGCTATCTGCAATGTATGAGTCTCTACTCTGTACGGAAAGTGTCCTCTTGTCAGTGGGAAAACTTTTTTTCCTAGATTTACGTAGCCCACAAACTAAATTTAAACTGCTCATCAACGTTATGTGATTCAAGGTATGTAAGAATTATCAATTTCTTTCGCCGACGGCTTTCAACCCAGCAAACCCGAATATTCAAAAGCTTTTCCAAAATATGATCGTAGATTCGTACAGAACAGCTTTTCCAACCTTGAGTCCCTTGTGCTCTTAACCAAGGACACACCCAGGGTTGCTTACTGCAATATCTACTGCCAGTTTGGGGCCAGGGGTGGCCTGAAAGGGGGGGGGGGATGAGTGGGGGTGACATCTGTCAAACACAATCTCCGAGTCGTTTGAATTTTTTTTTAATATCATCGTAAATCCGTCCCAGTCAAAGGCAAGCCGAGTCGTTTAAATCAGGTTTCAATGCCCCGTCAGGGCGGTGACATGATTATTTCACGAACGACGGGTACCATTGCATCCTTGTTTTAAAACCTGTTCTAGTCGTATATGATTTGTATCTATCTAATCAACTTCAAATAAAACTTACACTTTCACCAAATTTTTTCCGGTTTTGGCCGGTTTACCGGCGAAATACTCGGCCGGGTAGAAAAGAATTATCATATACGGATTCAGCATGTTTTGTTGCCCCTAAACGAAGCGTTTAATCAACTTCAAATAAAACTTTTACCTTTAATACATTTTCTGGCTTCGGCCGGGTTCCGGACGAACTAATTGTTCGGCGAGAAAATCAGTTTCGGATATGGATTCAGCATGTCTCCTTTCCCCTAAATCGACTATCTTATTTGCTTTTTAACACATTTTTTTTGTCCCTTAATTTGAAACCCCTCCCTCACCCCTAGGTATGGGGCTACAGAGCTCATCTACGAACTTGACCTGTACGTTGACCCAATAGATCCTCATACCAATTTTCAAGAAAATATCTCTACCCTTTCGAGATTTATCGTGCTAACAGACGGACGGACGGACAGAAGGATAACTTTTGCGAAGTCGTAGGCATATTTATTCAAACAATGTTTACAACGGATACGTCAGCTACGATTCTTCATCAGCGCTATTTCGGCCCTTCTTGGCAAGGGTCCTCGTCAGGCTGTCAATCCTCTGGTTCAACTTCGGGGAAGGAAACAAACCTGTAATCTATATTACAGGTTTGTAATATACTATATATAATATTTGTCATAGGTATATGACCATAAGCATAATTCGGAATTTATAAACTGTTGTTTATAGTTGTTTATAAACTTTACGCAACGGTCAGATTTGATACAAGAGAGTATTACTGCGACAAGTAAACCAGAAGTTAATGCTGGATTGTATAAAGGCCCTGCCTTGGTTTATCAATGATCAATCAATTTAATACAAATTCTACTTCTGGTTTATTTGTCACAGTAAGAGTACACAGTTAACCACATTTACAATAAGCTCAGCAGAAATGATAGTGCTTGTGTTGTGTCGGTCTCTATGTCAAGTGCTTAACTAACTATATGTACATACCGAAGTGAACATAATCCTTTGGTACTTCGTAGAATCTAACTGCACAAATGAAGACTCAGAACTAAACAACATCCTGTTAAACTGAAGTCCACGTCAGTTGGATATTGCTAAATTCCATACTACGTCGACATCAGATAGTTTCCGGTCAGGAAGCTAAATTGTATGTTACGTCAGGACCTTCACTTGTACAGTTAGGAGTAACAAGATTCAGACTGGCGGGCTTAAAACTAAAGCCAAAGAAGTGCCGCATACTAGTGCCTTCCACAGTATTGTTTGGCCACGTTATAGGAGAAGGATGCGTTCGGCCGGATCCGGATAAGATAAAATCTGTCGAAGAAATGAAGCCACCCAGAAATCTGAAGGAAATCCGAGGAATAATTGGACTTTTCTCATGGTTCAGGAAATTTATCCGGGACTTCGCAGACCACTGTCGCCCGCTAGTAACCCTCACCAAGAAAAGCAACACCCCATTCAGGTTCACAGAAGAAGCGAGAAAGGCAATGGAATTTCTTAAAGGGGAACTGACATCAGAACCAATCCTGATTCTACCAGACCTCAACGAGAAAATGATACTGTCGGTAGATGCAAGCCAGACCGGGATCGGCGGAATGCTCGGACAGTATAGGGATTGCCGACTACACCCTATCCACTACGGAAGCCGAGCCCTAACGGACAGCGAGACCCGTTACTCTACAGTTGAAAGAGAACTGCTTTCAATAGTTCACTTCACGCACCACTTCCGCGCTTATCTTCAAGGGAAAAAGTTTCTGTTGAGGACATACCAAAGATCTCTACAATACCTCAAGACAATGAAAGAGCCGCAAAGCAACCCTAACAGCCGGCTAAGCAGATGGATCCTGAAACTACTATCCTTTGACTTCGACATCGAATACATACAAGGGAAGTCCAACATAGTCCCTGATTGGCTAAGCCGGAAATACGAAGTCAACACCGTTAAAGCACCAACGACAGCCGGAAGAACCGACCAAAAACCTTCAGGAGTCCTATCTCCTCGGAACATCGCGGAATACCAGAAGAAGGACGGACTCTGCGCAGCACTTAGAGAATACTTCCTCGAAGAAGAACCACTTGGGATGGACTACCGGAAGTACATGAAAGAAATCGATAACTTCACCTATAACGTCGACACAGATCTAGTTTGCCGACTCGTATGTCCTGGACAAACCTACCGAAAAAAGGATGTGAAAATGGTACCAGTTATACCAGAAGCACTCGAGGGTGAATGCCTGAAATACTGCCATGATGTACTTAGCGCCCACTTTGGCACTATGAAGACACTAGCCATGGTCAGGGAGAACTTCTACTTACCACAAGCAACAGAGAAAGTAAAGAATTTTGTGGGTACTTGTGAAGCATGCGCACGGCGAAAAACTCCACCCTACACTTGGACGGCGCCACTTGGTACATTCCCGATTGCGAAGCACCCGATGGACATTCTGAGCATAGACCTCGTCGGACCCCTCCCAACAAGTACCAGCGGATATACCTACATACTCTCAGCGATAGACAACTTTACTTCGTACTGCTGGGCCATTCCGCTAAGAGATATAACATCGGAAACTGTATGCAGAGCGCTCACAGACCTATTCTTGACATTCGGGAAGCCAAACACTGTGATGAGCGACAGAGGAGCCCAACTTATATCAAAACTATCAATGGAAGTAGCTAAGTTGATGGGCATAGCACGATGGAAGACTTCAGCCTACCGACCCTGCTCAAACGGCAAAATTGAGCAAGTGCACAGACAGTTCAACAAAATACTGGGAATTACAACCAAAGATGACAGGCTTTCATGGGACAAGCAGCTACCATACCTCTGCCATAGCATCAACACAGCCTATTCCGCAGTGACGGGTGATAACAGTTTCTTCTTGATGTTTGGCAGAGACAGCGCCCTTTCCAGGACAGATATCATCGAAGAAGAGCCACAGACCCATCAAGGCTACAAGACAGAACTCATTACAAGGATGAAAAGTGCATACGCCGAGGTCGAGAAACACCTTACACAGGCAAAAATACAACAAAAGGAATTCTACGATAGGAAGGCAAAACACTTCAAGAAATACGAAGTGGGAGACATCGTGTGGCTGAAACAAGAACCAAAAGGCGCCGGGAAAAAACTAGAGGATAAATACACAGGACCATGGAGAATAAAAGAACGGCTCCCAAATGACGTAACCTACAAGCTACACCACATCGAAGAGGCAAAAAGGGATACTGTGGCACACATGGACAGAATGAAACCTGCAGTATTTAGAAACCCCTGGCAAGCCACCCCACTGTCGGATTCTAGCAGCAGCAATTCAGAAAACGAAGACGAAGAGGACAATTACGCTGATCCGAAGGCGAACCCTTTATCTCGATTGCGCCCATTCCACTGGCGCTACGATGATGACAGCTCAGACGAAGAAGACGCCCTTAAAGAATATCTACAGTCAACAAACGAGGGGCCCGGAACAATAAGTACGGGGGTACAAACGACAACAGAACTAAATCCAAGCGCCCCACCATTCCGACCACTATTGCCGACACTTGAAGAAGAAATCTCAGAAGAAGAAGACAAAGAGGAAGAAAGATCCCTTCAAATTTTCCACCCGTGGGGAAAATCCACCCCAGCACCACCGAGGATAAATCCCACAGATACAGTGGAGCCGGTCAGCCCAATAGAACACGACAGGATAAGATACACAGACCCCTTTCAACCCACCCCCGTGAGGAAAGAAAAAGAAAGAAGGGGCTGGCTACCCAAGAAACCTAGAGAGGGGTTACAAAATATATCAGTATCGGATGTATACCAGGACAAGAAGAAAAAGTCCGGCAAAGAATGGTCATGGATAGATTTCGTACCTGACCCTCTAGAAGATTTAACTGGTGGACCAATGACGAGTCGGTGGGGACGTAGGAGCCCACGAAAATACAGTTCTGGCAGCTCAGCAGACAGCGAGTCTCCCAAGGTGCCGCCAGCGACGCCCACACGGGGCCATACGAATGAGAATGAACCTGGAGGTTCCGAAATGAGACGTGAACCTTCAAGAACAATCCAAGGAGGGATTGTACCTCTCAAAGAAGAGGTAGACGTCTTCGACATTTGGGGCGACATACCCCCACTCGAAGGACAAGCAGGGGATTTACTGGAAGAAACCCCACGAATTGCTGGACCACCCCCTCTGAGTGGAAGTGGAATCGCTGGTCCTAGCACGGCAGAAGCTATGAAGCAAAATAAGGAGAAAACAAAGAAGGCACACGAGAAAAAACTGTTGAGATTTGATTTGCTGACGAGGAGGCCAACACACAGACGAGAAACACAAAATTCAGAAGCGCAGACCGCAAACCAAGGGAGCTACGTAACAAGGTCAGGAAGGGAGTCAAGACCCACACAATTTTACCCATCGGGTAAATAAATCAGAAAAAGAGAAGTTTAATAAGAAATCTGCTAAAAAAAAAAAAAAAAAAAAAAGGGACATGTAAATATGTGATCTCGGGATATATCAGGGGATTGGTCATCCCCTGCAGCGACCCACAAACTCTCGAAAAGAAAGTGCTAGTCGATGAAGCACTGAATAGCTCAATAAATAAGTTGTGATCCCCTAGAGAATATTACCCTTTTTGAGCGGTTATAAAATGTGAGAAAAAGACACCGAAACCATATAGACGTACAGATAATAAAGCAAAATGCTCCCTCAAGAATCCTCCCCAAGTACATTTGCCCTGAAAGTAAAGTTTGCTCTCTCCGTCGAAAAGGGAAGGCCGCGGGTCCCAAGTACAAATTGTGCCATGGAAATTGCTATTGGAGTAGACCCTCTCCCCATAGAAATTGTGGACCCAGGGATAATGACCCCAATACTGACGAGTATAGGGCTGGGCAAATTTGTGAATTATTGACGTAAATGCCATAGTAAGCGCGGATATCCGCTGCATAGGCTCGCTATTTCATAGTTGAAGAAATTGTCATCGGTTCAGGCACCGAAAGCGAGGCCAAAGGATACGCCACCCGCAGGGTTGTGCGTACCATACGAGAGTTGTGGCAAATGAGCTCTGGGCAAATGCCCAGTATAAAGCTATTGGGGCACAACGGGAAATGGAATTCCTCGAATACGGAAGAAACGCGGCTAACTCTGAATCGAAGGATTAGAGGCATCCACCGCAAATGTAATTCGAATAAGAATTAGTGAATGCATGTAGAATATCCGGCAAGCATCAGGGTTCTCTTGCCGGATCGTGTTAAGGAAAAAAAAATAAAGGAAAAAGATGAAGAGAGAAAATTGCGATACGAGCCCTGAAAACATTGACATAGAGACCAGTTAAATCTCGAGAAATTCAAAAACTGCATTTATTGCTTAGCAGTAAATTTGAGTAGCGTTGAGTAGCTGAGTAACAAAGCTCACAGTTTTAAGCTTGATCGGAAAGAAAGTTTCGATATTGAAATTACAAGCATTTAGCAACTACAGTTGCCGTCTAGAACTTATCAGTGTTGTGTAAATAGGTTTTTAACAGGTTTGGTTTTTGTTTCACGTTAACAAAGTAAAAAATGCAACATTGTCCGCAGTAAGCCAACTCCATGCTTGTACATCCGTAGTACTTTCCAAAAGAAACATGGTACTGCCAAAACAAATGTTTCAGGTAGTCATTTACTACACCGGCGACGAGCTACAAATCCCGTATCCGAACGTCGCAACGCCAAGGGGAAACCACGATAACATCTTCGGAGGACTGTGAGCCAAACACAGGCTCTCGACAAAAACACAGCAGAAGCTCAGGAAAGGAGGAACTTCGAGATACGACGGCGACCCCGCAAATCGGCAATGAAACAACAGAGAACTATCTATCACATTTTTCCCACCATACGGGGAAACGACGAAGCCGACATCAAATTGCGTGCAGTCCATGAACCATCTATGAACTATCCAAGCCTGTCATTGAAGTTCCAACATGAACATCTCCTGAATGTGAGCTGGTTGCTACAAACAACAACAGCAACAACATCTGTGACAATTCAAGACTGTGTCCTCGAAGATCGAAAGCAAGTGAGTTAAAATGAAAGTGAGTTAGGTCGTGGTAGGCGGTTGCGATGTGAAGATACGAGACGCGTAGTGAGTTAGTTGGACTTAAAGCACAACTGAACTGTTCCAGTTTATGAACAAATGAAGAACATTTGAGCTAAAGGTGAACCCAAGCAGCATCAACATTTTTGGACTTACGGAAAGCGAACTATCTCCCCGCAGGACTAAGAACTGAAAGGTGGATGGGGAAGTTATAGGAGTGAAAATGACCATCAAAACCTTAAAGACTTGCTGTGGAAGAAAAATGGTGGTTAACCTGGATAGACAGAAACCACTCCAGCGGACTGAGCGCGGCTAGGTAGCTAAGAAAGGATGAAACTGTGAGTCATAGTTTAAATTTTTTTTTTTTAGAATAGGGTGTACAGTTTTAGGCGAGAGTCGAGCACTCCTACGGAGGACTTGACAATCCATCCGCCTGGACTCGTTGTCCTTTTATGTATGTACTCGGGATTAGGTTAAGCTAGGTTGCGTTAGTGTTAGGACCCATATAATCTCAAACACTTTAAAGATATACATACTTATATTTCCCATAATAACTGCATATTATTCAAAGCATATTTTTACTTTCTTGCTTTTCATCTATCTAAGCATATTTTTGCTTTCAGAACTTCCTGTATTTATTCATGTATACCCATAATAATACCCATGTTATTCAAAGCAGAATATGTATGGTATATTTGTATTTCCCCTTCAGCTTCGTGGGATAAGTTAGTTTAGTACTTTAGACCGGGAGGTCTAATTCGTTAAAGGTTAGAGGACTGTTGTGTCGGTCTCTATGTCAAGTGCTTAACTAACTATATGTACATACCGAAGTGAACATAATCCTTTGGTACTTCGTAGAATCTAACTGCACAAATGAAGACTCAGAACTAAACAACATCCTGTTAAACTGAAGTCCACGTCAGTTGGATATTGCTAAATTCCATACTACGTCGACATCAGATAGTTTCCGGTCAGGAAGCTAAATTGTATGTTACGTCAGGACCTTCACTTGTGCAGTTAGGAGTATATAAGCTCTTTCCAGTCTTAGCGCTGGGTCTTTCGTCATTCATATTTTGTAAGTCACACATGACTTAGTCTATTATCGTTATCGATCGTGATATTATTTACCCGGATTGGGATTGCCTTTATAAAGAGTAAGTCAGAAATAAAACCACTATATGTTAACGTAAACCTTGTCTACTACCGCCCTTACTTACCCGCCGCCTTACACGCTACGGTTACGCTACCTCAAGCCGTAGGCTACTACCACCCGTAGTTACCCTACGCTCCATCTTCAGTTATAACACTTGGCCTAAACATAGGGGTTTCTTACCTATGAAACCCTCGCACACCAGGTGTCAGTCAGGTATGCATAGTAACTTTGTAGAATCAGTAGGCTATATCGGTCTGCAACATCACCGGGTGCTGGAGCTTTGTTGAGGATATGCACGTGATCCATGTTACTTTATTTTACGTATGTACCTCTTTTTTTAATTGAAAGCCTACTGTTGTAGTCAATAAGGTAAGAAGTGGAACGATATTAAACAAGACCAAAGGTTTTGACGGGATCCCAAAAGTTCAAATTTGATCCAGACAATTGGGTCTTGTCTTCGCCAGATCCAGTCTTCGCCAGACTCCTTGAACACTTTTACTATTAAAGTTTAGAAAAAGATTAAGCCAAAATAGCTAATCATATGAGAAAACCAAGTTCAGATATGGATTCAGCATGTGTGTTTACCCCTTTAAGTCTTATCTATTTTGACGAAGCAGATCGAAACTTCCTGCCTTACTTCTGCCAATTTTCCGGTTTCGCCGGAATTCCGGAACTACTTGTCCTGCGAAAAAATAAGGCTCAAAAAACGAATTCAGCATGTGTCCTTAAATCCAACCTCTAATCAACTTGCAATTAAAATTTTACTTTTAACAAATTTTCCTGTTTCAGCTGGATTCCGAGCGATCTATACGTCCGGTGAGAAAATAGTTGTCACATGCGAATTCAGCATGTCTACTTACCCGCAAATCGAACATCTTATCAAATTTAAATAAAACTTTTACTTTAAACAAATCCTCCGGTTTTGGCCGGATTCCTGCCGAACTAATTGTCCGGCGAGAAAGTAATTTTCATATTCGGACTCAGCACGTTTCTTTGCCCCTAAATCAAACCTCCAATCAACTTCTACTTGTCACAAATATTCCGGTTTTCGCCGAATTCCGGGTGAACTATTTGTCCGGCGAGAAAAATTTCATATTCGGATTCAGCATGTCTCCTTACCCTTAATTCGACTATTTCATTAGCTTTTAAAAAGTACTTTGTGTTCCCCTTAATTTCAACCCCCCCCCACCCCTAAATATAGAGCTACATGGCCCATCTTCGAACTTGACCTGTATTTTGACCTAAAGACTCTTCATGCCAAGTTTGATCTCAACCCCTTCGAGAGTTATCGTGCTAACAGACGGATGGACGGACGGACGGACAGACAGACAACTTTACGATGTCATAGGTATCCCTCCACTTACGTTTTGGGATCCCAAAAAGGAAGCATTCATACGCGAAAGTTGGACCAGTCTCGATTTCAATAAAAGCGACTTTTTACTAGATATGTTCGATATCCGTAATTGGAGACACCGGGACTCGAAACTAACTCGTTTAGTGCATATGGCAACGTCAAATTACATGTAACAAAAAAAATCGAGCTTTAAATCTAACAAGACTGGACTACTTGTTGGACATGATTCTGGTCAGTGATACACGGTGAGTGAGGGAATTGAGTGAGTTCCTCAGTTGTTGTCTGACACATGACAACTTGTAAAAAACAACACATTTTAGCTCAACGTCTTATTTTTCAACTTTATCTTTAATTTTTGGTAATTTTTCACAGTTTTTCAAGGAATATTCACAATTTTCGCAAGATTAAATGGAGGTACTGAAATTTTAATATGACTTGTCTAAATTTCTTTTATGGCACTTGTAGCCTCTGTCTCAAATGCAATACACCTATCGTAATTCCATCTGTCGGTCTGTCCGGGTTTTTTTTCACACTTTTTCGAGCTAGGGTACTTCCAGATGTACTAGGACGATGAAACTTGGCAGACTTATCAGGGACCAACAAAAGTAACCTGGAAATAATCAGTTTCTCGATCCGACCATCTGCAGGTGAGTAGGGGGCGAAAATTAGGGCAGTTTTTCACACGTTTCCGAGTTAGGGTACTTCCAGATGTGCTAGGACGTGAGGGAATGGCGGGAGGGGGAATCTGGAATACCGAGTTATGCGTAACTTTGGAACGGGTGATGGATTTGAGTGGAATTTCATAATTGAACAAAGGACATGTCTCTGGGGATCTTTTTCATGTCAGGAAGATGGGGGGGGGGGATGCGTGAAAGGCTGATACTGGAGAGATTGGGATGGAACTTTCTGGGAGTAAGAAAAAGATGCTATGGATAAATCTTTTTCACAACTGGATTGACTTCGGCGATTGTGGGGGGAGTTTGAGGGGAGGGTGGGGGGGGGGTCGGAATTCCGGTGATCACGATTTAATGCACTTAGATGTGCTTGGACGATCTTGGCTGGAATATTAGACATTCGAGAAGATTGGCTTAGAAATCGCCACTTTTCAAATCCGACTATTCCTTAAAGTACCAATCTTGATTGTAAAGTAATAAAAATACCTTTAAGCGAAATATACATTTTGATGGGTTTTGCTTACAAATGAAGTTCCAGCTCTCTTAAAGTGCATATGTTAACTGCAAAGTCGGAAAGCACTTTTTATCAAATGGTTCATCTCAACTTATGATAGTGGATTCAACAGCTATGGGAGAGTTGATGGAGGGGTGGTCGGAAATTTCAAGAAACGGATAGAATGGAGGGATTGGAGTTAAACTTGCTGGGAAGAACAAGCATTTATTCTAGATAAATCGTTTGCACAATTGGACTGGAGCAGGACACTTGGGGGTAGGAGGTGGACGGGGGCCTTCCAGAATTCCTGTGATGGCGTTTTTCAAGACGAAAGTTGGCAGGCATATCGGGACCCGAACATCTGACAGACCCCTTACCTACCACATACAAGTACCATTTGAGCTTACAACTATTTTTTTGCACCCATCTTCATACTCTTCTTTACGAAAACATAAAAGCTGCACTAATAATCAACTCGTGTTGATCCTAATTAAACGAGAAAGGGTGTCTCCAATGGAGTAATCTTCCGTCCGTCTGTCCGTCTGTCAGCACGATAAATCTCGAAAGGAATGGGCTATTTTGATGAAACTTGGTGTTAGGATTCTTTCTGTCAACGGTAAGATCAAGTTCGTACATGGGCTCTGTAGTCCTACATTTAGGGAGGGGGGGGATGTCAAATTAAGGGGCAACACAAAAATTTTGTAACAGCTAATGTGATAGTCGATTATGGGGTAAAAAGACATGCTGAACACGATGGTGAAAACCATTTTCTTGCCGGATAAGGCAAGGTTGGTTGGTTAGAATTAAAAGTTTTCTTTGAAGTTGATTAGACGTTCTATTATGGAATAAGAAGACATACTGAACGCGATGATGAAATCCATTTTCTCGTCGAACAACTAGTTTGCCCGGAATCCGGCCAAACCGGAAAATTTGTTAAAAGCGAAAGTTTCGTTTGAAGTTGATTAGATGACAGATTTAGGGCTAAGAAAAGACGCTGAGTCTGTATATGACACTCATTTTTACCCGGACATATAATTAGTCTGGAATCCGGTTGAAACCGGAAATTGTATAAGTTAAAGTTTTATTTGAATTTATTAGATGTTCTTTATAGGGATAAGGAGATACGCTGACTTCGTTTCTGGATTGTTCTTTTTTTGCTGGACAAGTAGTTAACTCGGAATTCGGCTGAAACCGGAAATTTGGCAGATGTAAAGTTTCGGTCAGTATCGTCAAAATGAAAATGGCTTATAAAGGTATATCTGAACTTGGTTTTCTCAGATGGTTAGCGTGGCGAAGACTAGATCTAGCGAAGACAAGACCCAATTCCCGGGATCAAACATTAGATTTTTAGGATCCCATCGAAACCTTAGGTCTTGTTTCTCAAGAGATATCCTCTGGTTACATGGAATCCCAAAACTTGCAATGGATATTGCAATCTGTAACCCTGGTCTGTCGTGGTTAATTCGCGAAATTCCTCGAAAAAGTTAAGTAGCTTTTGGACATTCGGTCCCTGGTTTGAAAGCCTTCGGTTCTTACACATATAAACACATATCTTTGATGTCCTATTTATGTTCAGTTGGTAGGCTACGTAGAATTAGAAAAACCATCTTCCCACTAACAAGAGGAAAATTTCCGTAAAGAGTTGAGTCTCGTACATTGCAATTACTTTTGATAGTAGGGCTAATATTCTCTCCAAGAAATACTAGGAGGCGACACGAGAAAGCTTGGCATTAAAATCTACGACCTAACCCTCAACTTAGGTCCGAGTCTCGATACGTGACGAGCGATGCTCTACACGGCAATTGAAGAACGAAAAGTTCGCTTACAGTCCGAATAACGTACAATAAAAGGATTGTTTTCAAGTTGTAGGTGTTTCCTGATTACCATCTGAGGGACTGGAATTCACGAAGGCTTTGCAGATGTTCTTTAGCAATACCATTGTAGCACAAAAAATCATATCATACCACCGACCTAACGGGGTTATGAAACCTGGTTTAAACGACTCGGCTTGCCTTTGACAGGGTTTACGACTGAAGCTGGCAAAAAGTGCCAAAATTAACAATTAAAAAAAAAAAAAATCGGATTGTCTTTAAATGAAACGAGCAACCGGGACCTCGATGAGGCCAAAATAAAAGAGTGATACGACTTAGCAAAAGGCAGGAGAGGGGTGAATCTCCGCTTCTTCGGGCCACCTTTATTCCTACTATGCTTTTACTTTTTATTTCCTTGTGAGCTACTCCCAATCGTGTTGCCAGTCGAAAACTTTCGCTGCACGTTACTCTATTTTTACCTTTTACTTTTGTGCTCATCCTCTATATTTTCCTTTCGTATTTTATGCAGAATCTAAAAACAAGCTTCTGATATTTTTGACTAAATGTTTACGTAATTATTATACTGAAAAAGTAACATAAAAAAAGACGAAATACAGTTCCGAAACCTACCTAGGATGTTGAACTTTGGATAGGTCTGTTTGCGCGTATCGTGGCAAAAACCTTTCAATTTCCGTACAAATTAGCAGGTTCAGGTTCAGGTTCAGGTTCCTTTATTTCAAAAATACTTTGTGACAATATATTTTGATCACTGGGGGCCTGCAAGGATACGAGCTCGTTAGCTCGGCCGGCGTTAGCAACAACCTCTTTATCAAGCAACAAAGTTTGTTACAAACTCTTTGAACAGCTTTTCTTTTCACCCATCTTCACGTGAATGGGATCTTTTTTTTAAGTAAACAGAACAGTCGCACCCAAAGAAATTTTGTATCGACCCTAATTAAACAAAAAAAAGGTTCGCTCCTTCTGATTATTCCCCTAGGTTCGCGCCCCTTCTTCGTAGATGTTACTGATCCAGCAAAGTTGGGCCAACTGTCGGATTTTTGGGCCAAATGACGGGTAGCAAAATGTCGGAAGAGTTGGGCTAACTGACGGATTCTTAGGCGAAATGACGGATGGGTGACTGTCATAAAAATTGGGCGAACTGACGGATTTTTAGGCGAAATGACGGATACGTCAACTGACGGATTTTTGGGCCAACTGACGGGTGGGCGAACTGTCGGAAAAATTGGGCGAACTGACGGATTCTTAGGCGAAATGACGGGTGGGTCAACTGACGGATTTTTGGGCCAAATGACGGGTGGGCGAACTGACGGTGGGTGAACTGACGGGTGGATCAACTGACGGTGGGCGAACTGACGGGTGGGAGTAGTGACGGGTGGGTGAACTGACGGGTGGTCGTAGTGACGGGTGGGTGTAGTGACGGGTGGACGTAGTGACGGGTGGGAGTAGTGACGGGTGGCCGTAGTGACGGGTGGGCGTACTGGTGTTGGGCGAACTGACGGGTGGGTGAACTGTCGGATTTCGGAAGTGGGCGAACTGACGGGTGGACGAACTGACGGGTGGGGGTAGTGACAGCGACCCGCAGCAACTCCATCTGATTCCCTCCTGAATTCTGGAGAGCAGCTGATTTCGCTTGACGTAGCTACTAAAGCGATTTCTGGGCTCTCCGGCAGTAAGATAGTTGGAGTTGATGGTGTTTCCGCTAACCATTTAAAGCATGCTGGACTGTCTCTTGTGTGTGCTCTTTCTTTGCTTTTTAATGGGTGTTTAAATCACCAGTTTGTTCCTGGGGCTCTGGCTGAAGTTTGCCTTGTGCCTGTACCTAAGTGTCCTACTGGGGATATGACGGCTTTAGCTAACTATCGTCCGATTGCCCTGGCAGCAATAGTGTAAAAATTATTTGAGAAATGTCTGTATAGCTTGCTTCAACCTAGTATAAACTCATCCTAATATCAGTTTGGATTCAAGGAAAAGCCTTCTACTGAGTTTTGTGTTTTTATTTTGAAGACAGTTATACAGTATTTCTGGTTGTTTTCAAGCCCTGTATTTGTTTGTTTTATTGATGCAAAGGCGGAGTTCGATAGGGTCAACCACGAGAAACTTCTTTTTAAGATGGTCTCGCGGGGTGTGGACCCTCGTATTGTTGGTACATTGGCTGCTTGGTTCCAAACACAGAGATTTCGGGTAAAGTGGGGATTTATACTAAGCCTGGCATTCTCTGCTCTTAATGGTGTTAGACAGGGTGGTGTCCTTTCTCCTTTATTATATAACCTGTATGTGGATGAACTAAATGTCGTTGGCTAATACTGGTGTTGGTTGCTTTGTGGAGGGTTTTTGCTTTAATAACCTTAGCTACGCAGACGACCTTGCTATTCTTGCCCCAACTGTAGCAGCCCTGAATAAGCTTCTGGCTGTCTGTGACCGGTTTGCCGTGGCTACTGATGTAATCTAGAGTACTAAATAGACTTTTTGTATGGCGTTCATCCCACCTGGCATATCTCTCAAGCAAATACCTACTGCTATCCTATCTGGAATCCCTCTTGTGTTTGTACAGTCGTTTAAGTATTTGGGATATACTTTCTGCAGTTCACTTAGAGACGACCTCCATGTTTCAGTGGTGTCCCGATCACTGTGTGTCCGTGCTAATATCCTTATTAGAAAGTTCTCTAGTTGTGATTCTTCAGTTAAAACTTTCCTTTTCAGGGCTTACTGTATTCCACTGTATTGTTTGTCACTAACCCACTTTACATCTGTGAAATGCGAGAATACTTTTCGGGTTCTTTATAACAATTCATTCCGGTGGCTACATGGGGTGGCTACATTTGTCGGTGAGGGTCTTCCTTCTTTTGGGGAACTCAGGCGTCGGTCAATCTTCTCTCTTCAGACCCGGATCCTTCGGTCCAGTAATCCACTCCTTGTGATTCTCTCGGGCCCAAACATGCGACTATCCTTACCTGTGTGGATGGCATGGAACCGTTAGCTGTATTCAGCATTTGATGTTGAGTAGCTTATTGTTTTTATATTTTTGCCCACACCAATTGTTAGTGGTTAATATTTATTGTTACTTGTTCAGTATGGCCCAAGCTGGCCGTTCTATTAAATTAAATAATAAATATTTAAGCGGATCATTTGCCGGTAAGAAACGAACCGGTAACTCGCCTGAATCCTTTGCCATTTTGACGAATCCCGGAACCAGGAACAGAAAGCTGGCTACCTAGAGAAAAGGGAAAACTCAGTCTTATAAACTCTTGTCGGATCTTCAATTCGAATATTGAAAAGTCAATATAACAAATAGATTACAGTCCATCTTTTCGGACTTTAAAAAGCCTATGATTTCCGTCTGAGGAAATTTATTAAGAGACTAACAGGAATAATGCAAAGTATGAATATGGATGGAATAAATATAGGTCATTTCATATTAGGTTAGATTTGTTATATTTTATTTGGTTTGAAGTTGTTATAGTTAAGGTATGATTATTACCAATTATTGGATGTACGAACTTTTACTCTCCACAGCGATTGTTTGATGTATTTGTAGTTTAGTTGACCAAGTAAGAAACCTGAACTTGAGCTTGTAAGGGAATGTCGGTCCAGAAAAGAGTAGCGGTCTAGCTGAAAGGAAACGGCGGTTCCCAAGCTCACCATGATCTTTTTGCCCACTCTCATAATGCCCAAGCTTAGAATGACCACGATCAAATACTCACGGTTCAAAATGCCCACGACTCAAAAGGCCGATAGTTCAGGTCGAACACGCAAAATCGAAATCGTCCGAAATGCCGGTGGCTCGAAATGCCTACAGTTCGAAATGGTTACAGGGGAGGCTATTATAGTCATGGTTCAAAATGTCGGCGGCTGAAAGTATCCACAGGGGAGGGCAAAATTTTCCTGGGACAGCAGACTTGAGATTAGAAGGGATGGGATTAACCCCGGAAAAGGTTGACAGTGACATCTTGCCACACCGACAACCTGCCACACCCACAGCTTTCCACACCGATAGCTCGCCATAATGACAACTTTCCACAGCGACAAGCCGACACACAAACATCTTGCCTCAGAGCGACATCTCGCCGCATTTAGAGCATACAGTACTTTATTCAATTACTATTTATTAAAAAAAAATAAAAAATAATGGAGCAGATAATTATGGGCAATGCCTCTCGATAAATCAAGCGCATTGCTACAATTATACCTACTGATAATTCTTTCGATTCTCTGGTTAGTTCCAAGTAAATCTTTTCTTTTGTTGAGGAGGAGAAAAACTGCCTTGATCCGGAAAACATCGATATTTTCTCCGATCTTGAACCATTTTAGGAAATGCCAAAGACTTCGGTGGCTTGATCCTATCAGCTGGTTTTAGCTGAGACGCAAACCTTCTATGTTGTTGTAGTTCGTGGAAAGTGATCGTTGCGTGTCGGGACATCTTAATACCACACTGAATTCCTGCCCGCTATGTGTTTATATTTAACTGCGACATAGGATTACTATTATGGATTAAAAATTTGAAAGGGTTAATTAGTTAGAGGACCCAAATTCCTTTGGGTCAACTGAAGCTAAATGTCTATCATATTTTTGGAATTTTGTTTTTCTTTTTTACCTAAAATATGACTTTTGTGGCGAGTCCCTTTGGCGACATAACGCGGGCAAGCTGTCAGTGTGGCGAGTTTTCGCAACTTTCCCAGTTGTCGGTGTAGCGATTTGTCTTGTGGCGAGTTGTCATGGAATCGTCCAAACAAGAAATAACCACAGTGGGTGAAGTTTGACAGGGCATCCAACGGTGGGTGGAGTTTGAGAGAGCTTTCAGAAACTTCTTAGCATGTGTAGGGTTCAAAGGTGTGGATTACGATTGGGATGAAATTTAGAACGTGCAAAGGTCGTATGCTAAGGATGACCTATTTTGGGTCCCAGACGAATGTGACCTCACCGAGAAGGGGAGTTTGAGGGGTATCGAGGTATAGGGGTATTTCCCGAAATTGCTCAGGCTCAATTAAAAATGTAAGGGTTGTGAGATCAGACCCTGTCGATAACGTACTTATGTGCTCGAACCGGAATCTGCACAGCATGTGAGTTGAGGGGGTTTTACTACTTAGTCCCCCAGGGTATTACTTGATTTAATCCTGCAAGAAAAGGTGCGACAGATTCATATATTCGCCAATCTCTTAATTGGTCGCCGGAGACTTCGTTTTAGTGTAAATTACCGGTGCGAGACATTCACTTGGACTCATGACTCGGCCGGATGTCGAGACGAAACGAGTCCTATACCTGCTCCGTAAACAACGAGTCCTAGTCTTTGAACAAGAAGTCTCGAGACGAGTCCAGAGTCTGAGCCCACCAGTTCTGCGTATATGGAAAAATAGACATGCTGAATCGATCTCTGAACTTGGTTTTCTGAGATGATCAGTTATTTCCTTTAATCTGTTTCTAAATTTTAATAATACAAACGTTTAGCAAAGACTGGATGTCTACAAGACCCAATAGTCTAGATCAAATATTAAACTTTTTGGATCCCATCGAAAACTTTGACCTTGTTTCTATAGTCTACCCTTTTCTTTTATTTTGTCGTTACATCCCCTTAGATGCTCTATGGAGTCACAGCACCTAAAGGAGCACAACCGTCATTGTTTATCAGTCCGCCAGACTGCGCCAAACACACCTATTGCACATAGAAACGAAGTACTAAACCGTCTTACCATTGACCATAGTGCAATGATAATCACTCCCTTCTCAAGTCCGAAACAACAACATTTCCTCGGTAAACACATTTTTAAATTCCAACGTTTCTTTTACAGAGAGTAATATTATGCTTGCGCGCAACACCTTCACACAAACCTGAGATATTATTGTTGCTGACATTTCTCCTGCGGTTATTTTGTCCTGCGGTTTCTTGTCCTGAATGCTACGAAGACAGACTCAATACAATAAAAGATATTTCCCATATTTTATAGTATAATGATACAATATCATGAATTCCCTCTAGGGAACATTTAGCCTACTTTTTATTAATTACCGTGTCATCCTCGACGTGAAGCGGAATTCGCACAGACGGCGACTAAAACCTCTCAATGATTAAGTCCAGAACACGCCAGTGATCCTCAGGAAGAACGAAAAAATGTCGGCGAACGACTCAAGCTCAACAACCAAAATCCTGTGTCAACCAATCCCGGCGATCGTTCGGAACGGCTGTGGTGACGTTTCCGGCTCTTCCGCTAGGTACGTGCGAATTTACAACGGCAAGGAGAGTTATCAAGAGTATTAAGAACAGTTCCTACTTTCATGGTGCAAGATTTGGATCGCTTGGTTTCGCTTTCACTGTTGAAACAGTTTTAAATGACATTTCTTCGTACTTACATGAAAAGTAAGTAATTTATTTATAACTCGCCATTTTGAAAAAGTTGCTTAGACGAAAAATAAACTGATATCAGAAAAAAACGACTGTTTTTTGGGGGGGGGGGGGAAACGACTGTTTAAGAAAAAATCGACTGTTTTTACGAAAATTACAAAGTAATTCCTTATAAACCTTTCCTGTGGTAATTTTCCCTTCTAATCTGTTTTTCCGTTGTCCCGGGACATTTTGGCCTCCCCTGTCGAGAGTTTGAGACATCGGCATTTTTAACCAGGAACACTTTAGCCTCCCCTATGTGCAGTTTCAACCGTCGGCATTTTGAGCCGTCTCCATTTTGAGCCGTTGGCATTTTGGAAGATTTAAATTTTGTGGTCTTCGACCTCCCTTGTGGTAGTTTTTAGTCGTGACCATTTTGAGCCGTGGGCATTTTGAGCCCTGTGGATTTTTATCGTGGCCACTCTGAGTCCATGGACATTTTGAACTGAAGGCCTTTTGGTCGTGGTCATTCTGAGCGTGGGAATTGTGAGAATGGACAAAAAGCTGGTGATGATTTTAGTAACCACCCATGAAATCACTCTTTTGACATTTTGTCGAAAATTGTCGTTTAACTGGGAACGTCTGATTCATTCCCTTTCGACTATGCGAACTGGACTTCTCCCTCCGTTAAGACCAAGAATGGTCATCCATTCCGTCTTCAACAAAGAAAAGTATTCAAAGAACAAGAGCTGAAAGCTAATATGGCACTTACAAGGACAGTAGTAGCCAAGGGTGGGTATCGCGACATTTCGCGCTGTCTTGAAGTTGGCCCTCTTGAATCATGAAAATGTATGGTTTATTCAAAAGTGTGCTAAGCACCTTGCGGTTACTATGCTTACTTTTATTTATTTATTTATTTAACTTCATAATCCACCTTACGGCATATCACAAAAAACGAAAAAAGAATCAAACAAACAAAACCGAAAACACGAACGCTCTCATCACAAAATTCAGCTAAACGCTAACCACCATCGAATACAGACTTATTCAACGCGATCCAAGCGGGAATCGAGATTTGTAGCCAAATCGAGCATATAGCAGCAAGTAAGTGTTTATCACTAGCAATCAACCGCCTCCTGAGAGATTTCCGGGAAATCCGAATTCCCAGGAAATTTAACACTTGGAAATCAGCAAACATTTCCGTAGCACTGCAGAAAGTAGGAATACCATGTAGAAACCGGAAAGAATTATTGTAGCTTATTTGCAGATTAGAGAAGCACTTAACAGTCGTATTAAAAACAAGTGGCAGCCCATAAACAATTGTACAATACGATCTAAACAAATAAGTTTTAACATCAGTAGTACACTTTCTGAATCTTCGTCTCAACCTATTCCCTCTTGCACACAGAGATTGCATAGCCGAATGCACGTGAGAATCATCACATAGATATTCGTGGAAAATGTAACCCAGGTAGGTAAACTGGTCAACAAAATCAAGCGCTCGACCTGAGCCTCGTTTTTGTTGCATGCTGCAGGTCCACTTCTCGGCCGCTTCCGGACTGATTCTTTCTACATCCGTTTTTGCTATGCAGCGCTTCCGAGGAAGACGGCAGCGCTTCTCGAGAACCACGGACTTGCTCCCTGACCAAGTCCGTGCTTCACTGCAAGATGCTGAAGCGCTGCCGCTTCAACCAAGAAGAAAGTGAATCCAAAAACGCATATTATGCAAAAGCAAAGAAGTGCTGCAGCAGCGATGCGGCAGCGCTATTGCAACACAAATTTGTTGACAACAATTTTTCTCGTGTATACACTGTAAATAGTTTCGCCGACTAAGGATTAAAAGTAACTGCAGTATTTGCTACTGGGATTAATCGTATCTGTACTGAGATCAGATTAATCAGAATTATAGATATATTTTCTTTTTAGAGACAAGTTTCATCCCAGTAACAAATACTGCAAGATTTTTTACAGTGTCTGTTCTTTGCAGTAGCCCATGGATTTATCACTCCAGAAGGTCGCCATAGGGGTTATCTCAAGACTGCTTACAGTACTCTTGAAGACTAACTCGCAGTGACTATAAAAAATCACTGTGTGCCCAGCGAAGAGCCAGAAACGTCACAAGAATTGTCTCCAACAGAGTATTGATTGGTTTACATAGGATCTGACTAAGTTTAAGGATTATTTCGGCTGACTTTTCTCACTCTTCCCCCGGGTGTTTGCTGGCGTGTCTTCGAGGACATAGAGTGTTGCAACATACAGGCACTGTGAGCATAGATTAGTCGAGGCGGGTTACTTGGAGTTGTACTGGATGATGCACAAATAAGAGGATGTCCTACACTTAATCTTGCCTGTTCTTGCCTTGGGTGTAAGCTGCACAATTCAGAGAAATATCCTAGTCCGGACTGCTAATAGTACAGAAGTGTGGCATGAAGCCGCCCTTACTATGGCACCGCCCACCCCCCAATTGGCAATGGTACATGATCCTGCCACCTTGGATCATGAAGCTGCCACCCCCAGAAAAATCATGTAAATTCCAAGAAAACAGCAAATTTTGTTATTTGCAAAAGGTCAAGGAACCTCTCTGACCAAACAGCTGACCTCTAACTTCACCATGTAGCAAAATACTATTTTTAGCAAAGTGGGCGGGTCGCTGTCACTACCGCAACACGTCAGTTCGCATAAACGTCAGTTCGCCTAAACGAAAAATCCGACAGTACGTCAACACGTCAGTTCCCCTACACGTCAGTTCCGCTACACGTCAGTTCGACTACACGTCAGTTCACCTAAACGTCAGTTGCACTACACGTCAGTTCGTCTACCGTCAGTTGACATAAACGTCAGTTGACATAAACGTCAGTTCAGTCACCGTCAGTTCACCTATTTTAGAAATCCGTCAGTTCGTCAACACGTCAGTTCAGCTACACGTCAGTTCCCCTACACGTCAGTTCGCTTACCGTCAGTTGACATAAACGTCAGTTGACATAAACGTCAGTTGACATAAACGTCAGTTGACATAAACGTCACTTCGCCTACAAAATCCGTCACCACCCCCAGAGATTCAGACCCGCCTATTAGTTCGAAGTCGACTGGGTCACCGAAAGCAATTAAGCAGAGGGAATAAAACCCAGGGGATTAATAAAAAGAAGCCGACATTTGCGCATATTGATGAGGGTAAAATTAGTTAAGAATCATTGGGAGCTTGCAATCAGATGCGGCAGACGGGGCTAGTCAAACGAAAACTGAAAAATATGAGGTGAACGTATAATTAAACACAAATAAGGGCTTAACAACCATCGCAAGGTGAAGGACCAAAATGTGCCAGTGATTCTCATTCTTTTCCGAAAGGGTACCGGAAACAGTGAGGGACGAACTCTTTTCTCTTGGCTCTTGGTCAGTGCTTCCTCTATTGTCTTCAAACAAGACCAAAGGTTTCGACGGGATCCCACAAATTTCATATCTGATCCAGACAGTTGGATCTTGTAGATAAATAGAGACGTGGATTCAGCTTGCGTGTTTACTCCTATAAGTCGTATATACTTTGACGAAATTGATCAAAACTTCCAGCTGCCTTACTGCTCACATATTTTCCGGTTTCTGCCTGGTTCTTGGCAAGCTTCTTGTCCGTTATGTACTATATACTACCTTACAATATACTACAGATAAAACTTTAACTTTTAACGAATCTTCAGGTTTTGGCCGGAGCCCGAACTTTTTGTCCGGCGTGGAATATTGACACATAGGTTCAGCATGCCTCCTTATCACTACACCCATCCTCTAATCAACTTCAGATAACAACGTTTACTTTTTCAAAACTTTACTTTTTCAGCCGGATTCCGGGAGAATATGTCCGGGTAGAAAATAATTGCCATATGCGGATGCAGCATGTCTTCTTAAGCCTGAATTGAACATCTAATCAAGCTCAAATACAACTTTTATATTATACAAATTTTCCGGTTTGGGCCGGATCCCAGGCGAACTACTTGTCCGGCGAAAAAAAAAATTGTTTAATACGTGTTCAGTGTGTCTTCTTACCCCTAAATTGAACCTCTAATTTACTTCAGATTAAACATTTCTTTTTCAGAAATTTTCCTGTTTTTGCCGGATTCACGGTGAACTACTTGTCCGGCGAGAAAATAATTTTCATATTCGAATTCAGCATTTCTCCTTATCTCTGAATCGATTATCTTATTAGATTCTGAAATATTTTTTCGTCCCTTAATTTGACCCCCTCCCGACCCCTAAATATAGGGCTACAGACCCCATCTTCGAAATCGACCTGTACTTTGACCCAAAGATTCTTTATGCCAAATTTGAACGAAATATCTCAAACCCTACGAGAGTTATCGTGCTAACAGAGGAGAGACGGCCAACTCTTACGAAGTCATAGGTGCGGGATCCCAAAAAGTAGTAGCCCTCCAAAATAGTAGATAAAACTAGAATTTTCTGTTAATTGATAGTAATGCAATCACCAGTCCCATTCACAAGTTAGTTCTAAATGAGCCTTTTACTTTCAAGCTCCCCCTTAAGAATAAATTAAAAAAGTAAAAAAATATATTTCTGTCTGCTAAAATAAAAAGTTTCTAATATAGAGCCACATTATCCACATTAGAGCCTAACATCAATAAATTTTCTCCCCAGAAATAGCTATTATTCCAATAGTTCCGAAAAATTCATAAAAACAAAACAAGAGCTGTAAGCTCATATGGCACTTGCAGGGGTTAAGATATATTTTTCATCAAAAGAACTTTGCGGTTAAGATGCGCGATGTAAGGGGGCTAGAACTTTGTAAGCAAAGCCCTTGAGGCAAAAATGATACTTGGCTGATGGGGACCATGAGCATACATATTTTGCTTAAAAGTATTTTTCTTACTTTGCGGTCAAGGTTGATACGGTAATAGTCGGATTTGGGAAGTAGCTATTTATAAGCAAACCTTGTTGAATATCTAATATTCCAGCGAAGTTTCGTCATCCTAGCTCATCTGGAAGTACCTTAACTCGCGATTACCGGAAACCCCCCCCCCCCCTCCAACTTCACCCACAATACCCGGAGCCAATCCGGTTCTGTAAATGATGCCCAGAGCATCTGTTTGTTATTCTACAATGTTCGATCCCGATCACACCAGTCTAAGCGGGTCTAGTATTCCCCCCCCCCTCAACAGTTGTAGGATCCGATCCGGAAATGACGAAGATCGCTACAGGGATATGTCCTCTGTTCATTTATTAAATTTCACTCGAATCCGATCGCCCGTTCCAAAGTTGCGCATGACTCAATATTCAGGATTTCCGTCCCTCCACTCCCCCCTAAGATTATCATATCGAAGATTTTTTTCTATTTCCAAGTCAGTTTGAACGGGTCCCTGATATGCCTGCCAAGTTACGTCATGAAAATCTCCAGAAACTGGAATTCCGGGAAACCCCTTACACCCCCACCCCCCAAGTGTCCGGATCCAGTCCAACTGTGTAAAGATTAACCTGGAGCAGATGTTTGTTCTTCCCAGTAAGTTTCACTCCGATCCCTCCATTCTAACCGTTTCTCGAGATTTCCGGTCTCCCCCCCCCCCCCAGCTCCCCCCTAGCTATCGAATATGGTCAAGACTTTAAACGGGACATCAGACATATAGAATCTACTCAGTTACTAAGTTTCATTCCAATCCGATCACCCGTTCGGAAGTTACACACTGCTCAATTTCCCGGATTCCCCCGCCCTCCCCCCCCCCCGAGATGATCGGATCGGAAAACTGATTATTTCTAAGTTTGTTTGGTCGGGTCCCTGATATGCCTGCCAAGTTTCATGGTCCTAGCACATCTGGAAGTACCCGAACTCGAAAAAGTGTGACAAACTGCCCTCAATCTTCAAGTTCGCACAGCCCTCCACTCCCTCAATATGGTCGGATTGGGAAACTGATTATTTCCAGGTTAGTTTGGTTGGGTTGCTGATATGCCTGCAAAGTTTCATTGTCCTAGTACATCGGGAAGTACCCTAATTCGAAAAAATGTGACAAAAAAACCGGACCGACCGACAGACCGACGGACGGAATTATGATCGATATATGGCACTTGAGCCAGAGGCTGCAAGTGCCATGAAAAAAAAATATTCCTTAAGCCCAAGCTGACTTTGAAAAATATATTCAAATAATCCATACAACGGGTACGTCTGCTAAGATTCATTGGCAGGGATGAACATTGACAGCCTGACGAGGACCCTTGCCAAGAAGGGCCAAATATCGCTGCCAAAGCATCGTAGCTGACGTACCCGCTGTATGCATTATTTAAAAAAAAAAAAGGAAAATAAATATTTTTCTACTTAAATACAGAAAGTTTTAACACAGAGTGAACCAGACTGTTTTAAAACTTTATGCCGCAGTAAAAAATTTCGAAAATCAGACTCCTTCATGGTAAAAATTGACCAGATTACTTTCCAAACAACAGTGTGTCGCAGACAAAATTTTTTAAGATGTATGTGTTTTCGTTTTTTTTTTTATTCGCTTACTACCCGATCCGACCATCGTGGGGAAGTAGTCAACTCATCGTGGATTTCAAAAGTTTATATTCTAAAAACATATTTTGTGTGAACTGATGACGCAATCATTATTCTCATAGGCCTAGCTATCCCTCAGCGATGACAAACAAGACCAAAGGTTTCGATGGGATCCCAAAAATTCAATATCTGATCCAGACAACTGGGTCTTGTCTTAGCCAGATCCAGTCATCGCCAGACTCCTTGAACATTCTTACAATTAAAATTCAGAAACAGATTAAGGCCAAATAGCTAATCATCTGAGAAAAACTTCCTACCACTACCGCTAATTTCCCGATTTCGGCCAAACTCCAGAACTAATTGTCCAGTGAAAAAAAAAGAAAGCTCAAAAATGAACTCTGGGTGTCTTCTTTCCCCAATAATGAACATCTAGTCAACTTCAAATAAAAATTTAGCTTATAACACATTTTCCGAGTCCAGCCGGATTCCGGTTGAACTATATGTCCGGGTAAAATATGATTGTCACACACGGATTCAGCATCTCTTCTTACCCCTTGTTATCTAATCAACTAGAAATAAAACTTTAACTTCTACCAATTTTCCGGTTTTGGCCGGATTCCGGGCGAACTACATGTCTGGATAGAAAGTTGTTTTCACATAAGTGTTCAGCATGTCTTCTTGCCCTAAATCGAACATCTAATCAACTTCAACTAAAACTTTTAATTTTGACAAACTTTCCGGTTTGGGCCGGATTCCGGTCGAAATACTTGTCCGTCGAGAAAATGGTTTTCACCACCGTGTTCAGCGTGTTTTCCTACCCCTAAATCGAACATCTAATCAGCTTACAATAAAACTTTTACTTTTAACAAACTTTCGGGTTTGGGCCGGATTCCGGGCGAACTACTTGTTCGATAACAAAATGATTTTCACCATCGTGTTCAGCATGTCTTCTTACCCCATAATCGACTATCACATTAGCTGTTTCAAAATATTTTGTTTGCCCCTTAATTTGAAACCCCTCCCCCACCCCTAAATGTAGGGCTACAAAGCCCATCTTCAAACTTGACTTGTCCGACGACCCAACGAATCCTCAAACTAAGTTTCATCAAAATATCTCATCCCCTTCGAGAGTTATCGTGCTTACAGACGGACGGACAGACAGACGGACAACTTTTGCGATGTCATAGGTATCCCTCCACGTACGTTTTGGGATCTCAAAAGTAAGGGCTGGAAGCTCAAATGGCACTTGCAAGGCTGGGTCAGATGAAAGTGATGGTCAGAAGTATTGTTTCCACTTTCTGGTTAAGATTCGCACTATAAGGGTGCTGAAAATTAATTTCTAAGAAAAACCCTTGAGGCAAAAAGGATCATGTACATGGCGATCGTGAAAAAGTAAATTTGCTTAAAAGTGTTTTTTGTATTTTGCGGTTAAGATGAGTTCTTTAAGGAATGGTGATCTCTAACCCTATGATGTCAAGTTTCTAATACTCCAGCAAAGTTTTATGGTCCTAGCACATCTGGAAGTACCTTAACTCACGATCATTCCGGACACCCCCCCCCCCTTCCCCCTCGAATCCGGTTCGATTCTGTCAGTAACGTACCTAGGACTTGTGCCTGTACTTCCCACCAAGTTTCATAGTGATCGCTCCACTCTATGCGCGTCACAAGATTTCCGGTTCTCCCCTTCGACCCCCCCTCCCAGTTGATCGGATCTAGTCCGGACTTGAAACGGGACATCTGAGACATGGGATCTTTCAAGATATCAAGTTTCATTAAGATCCGATAACCCGTTCGAAAGTTATGCATGCCACTAATTCCCGGATTCCGCCGTCTCCCCCTCCCCCACGACTGTCGGATGGGGGAGTGACTGTTTCCAAGTTAAGCTGGTCGGGTCCCTGATATGCCTACCAAGTTTTATCATCCTAGTCCACCTAGAAGTACATTAACTACGGATCGCCGGAATTCCGGAACCCCCCTCCAGCTCCCCTCATAGTGTCCGAATCCGATCCAGTTCTGTCAGTTGTTTATCTAGTGCTTGTTCTTGTTCTTGCCACTAAGTTTCATCCGGATCGCTCCACTCTAAGAGTTTCACACTATTTCCAGTTCCCCCCTCCAACTCCCCCCCCCCCCCCCCCCCCGATTCATCGGATCCGGTCCGGACTTGATATGAGATATCTGAGACACAAGGTCTTTCCAGATATCAAGTTTCATTAAGATCCGATCACCTCTTCGAAAGTTATGCATGCCCCTGTTTTCTGGATTCCGCCACCTCCCCCTCTCTCCACTATGGTCAGATCGGTCAAGTGAATATTTCCAAGCTAGTTTGGTCGGGTCCCTAATATGCTTGCCAAGTTTCATCGTCCTAGAACTTCTGGAAGTACCCTACTCGAGAACAGTGGCCTGACAGACCAAAAAGTGATCGGTATATGGCGGAGCTGCAAGTGCCATAAAAATCTAATTGTGTTTTAGTTGCCCAGCCATTAGTATTTATATCTTGAAGTTGTAAGCTAGCTCTCTTCAAAAGACATTTATCAGAACCGACTGTCCTTATTCGCCTCCCTGACCCCAGCTTAGCGAAGCTATCAATTACAATGAGAGTTTTCCCTGGTGTCTACCAACCGTATTCTTTCTTTCGTAGCGTGAACCAAAACTGTCAGAATTGACGAGAGCCTCCTGACTTAATTTTTGCCCTCATTAAAAGTGAATTGTCGGCTTCTCTTATTAATCCCCTGGGCGAGCTTCCGTAACTATCCCGTCGACAACAACATGTGACCAAACTTCCGGGAAATGTGTGTGAACTGACGTTTATGCCAACTGACGTTTATGCCAACTGACGTTTATGCCAACTGACGTTTATGTCAACTGACGTTTATACCAACTGACGCTTATGTGAAGTGACGGTAGCCGAACTGACGGTAGGCGAACTGACGTGTAGCTGAACTATCGGATTTTAGGATTAGGTGAACTGACGTGTAGGTCTACTGACGTTTATGTCAACTGACAGTAGGCGAACTGACGTTTGGTCAACTGACGTGTAGGGCAACTGACGTGTTGGCCAACTGACGTGTTGGTCAACTGACGTGTTGATGAAGTGACGTGTTGATCAACTGACGGATTTTTGGGAGTCAACTGACGTGTAGGCGAACTGTCGGAAAATGTTGGCGTACTGACGGAATTCTGTGGCGAACTGACGTTTATGTCAACTGACGTGTTGCGGTACTGACGGGACCCCAAGTGGGCGACTTCATGATCACTTGGGTGCCTATATTCTTTCGTGTTCTCCAGCTTAGCCTTGAACAATTACAAGTAAACTATGGTACCAGCAGAAAGTGAAGGTTCTAAGCTTCCTTTCAGGATACTCCACTGGATTTTATCTCAACCTTTACTCTTTTTCCCTAAGTCATTTCCCAAAAACAGGAGTTTAGGGTGGCGGATTCACGCAGCACTCCTGTACAAGATAATATACAACAAAATAGTTGCGTCCCATAGTCCCATAGTTGCGTGGCAAACGCCTAGCAAAAACACAAGCAAATAGTTTTTGGGATCCCAAAACGTAAGTGGAGGGATACCTATGACATCACAAAAGTTGTCCGTCTGTCCGTCTGTAAGCACTATAACTGTCGAAGGGAATGAGATATTTTGATGAAACTTGGTATGAGGATTGTGTGGGTCAAGAGTAAGGTCAAGTTCGTAGATGGGCTCTGTAGCCTTACATTTAGGGGTGGAGTAGGGGGTTTAATTTAAGGGGCAAATTAAATATTTTTAAAAATATTATATGATAGTCGATTATGGGGTAACAAGACATGCTGAACACAATGAAGAAAACCATTTTGTCATCGGACAAGTAGTTCGCCCGGAATCCGGCCAAAACCGGAAAATCATGCTGAACATGATGGTGAAACACATTTACTCGCCGGACAAGTAGTTAGCCCGGAATCCGGCCAAAACGCGGGAAGTCTGTTAAAAGTAAAAGTTTTATTTGAAGTTGATTAGATGTTCGATTTAGGGATAAGAAGACGTGCTGAACACGATGATGAAAACCATGTTCTCGCCGGGCAAGTAGTTCGCCCGGAATTCGGCCAAAACCGGAAAGTTTGTTCAAAAGTAAAAGTTCTGTTTTAAGTTGATTAGATGTTCGATTAAGGGGTAAGAAGACATGCTGAACCCTTATGGGAACAGTATTTTCTACCAGGACAACTTGCTCGGCCGGAATCAGGCCAAATCGGAAAATTTGTTAAAAGCAAAAGTTTTATTTGAAGTTGATTAGATGACAGATTTAGGGGTAAGTAAACACGCTGAATCTGCATATGACAATCTTTTTTTTTACCTGGACATATAGTTCGTTTGGAATCCGGTTGAAACCGAATTTTTTTTTAAGTTGAACTTTTACTTAAAGTTGATTAGATATTCTATATACGGATGAGGTGATACGCTGAGTTCGTTTCTGACCTTTTTTGTCTGGACAAGTAAGGTAGTTCGTTCGCAATTGTCTCGATCAAATATTAGATTTTTGGGATCCCATCGAAACCTTTGGTCTTGTTGTTCTTACTGCCAAAAACATTTTCTACAGGTCTGAGGTATCACCTTCATTTTTTTATTTCTGCTGACGTGAAACAAAGCATGTTGTAGTTGATCAATCCAGCCAATCATTCTTCGTCAAAATTTAGACGAACAGGGCTGACATTACACAATCTGGTTACAGATTACTTACTTACTAAAATAGGGTTGAGGTACCCGATGGAAATGCTTTACTTCGTTGCCGAACTTCATCTAGCAAACTTTTGAACGTTAATCTTTAGTATTTTATTAATCGTAGTCTAGCATGCTATTGACCATATTTATCATAAGACGTCGGTATAAATGTCACAAAATTGAATATATTTGTAAATTTTTCTGTCACGACGTTATGTTTTCAGGTAAAAACAACATTTGTTGTAATCAGACATTAATCGTCTGATTAGTGAATATTAGTGACGCGAAAAACAAAAAGCGAACTTGACGATGGTCATTCATAATCGCTTTTGTTATACCATGACCATCAATATGAAGATTGAAATTCCTTGTGACATTCCTTTTTATGTCTCTCGGGAGAACCATACAATGCAAACCGGGATTTGAAGCACACTCAATGAAGTCATGACCTATTGAGTTTCAACATCTGTAGTATTAAGTTTGTCAGACGAGTGTAAACTAAGAGTAACGTAATTAAGGCTTTCGAGGATTACTGAAATTACCGAAATAGTAGAATAGCATGGAATAGTCAAAATAATACCAGTAGGTGAGTGTATATTTTGTGTTTTTTCTTCTTTTTTTCCGAAATGTATAATTGTATACATTTCGATTTAGTGAGTTAGATTTCGATTCAGTAGTTAATCGAAAGACGAAAGTTCACCTCAACTTGGACTATCTCCTTTTGGACTATCTCCTTTGTCTTTTAGTTCACTACTTACAAATAATTCGATGTCAACGGTGCATTTTCCCATCAAATAAAGTCTTTGGTTTTCGTACTGAGGCCTTGCCACGTGGGTTCTAGTTTGTCGAGGACCCACATAGAAGTCCTAGTTGTTTTTTTAATTTAATTCAAAATTGTTTCTAGTTAGTTTGTGAGAGTAGAAGCCTATTCCATCTGCGTAATATTTGTTCATTTCCACTGAGCCTATTAAACATGAAACACGGTCTTTTTTTTTTTTTAAAGAATCTGCCTGTTTTCATCTGATATTGACCCCGAAAAGATACAATTTATGTTACCATATATCTTACGTTACCTGTATACGGCCTTTGGGTTTTTTAATACAGATATATATACAGTTTGTCGTACTTTTAACTAAATTTGACGGATCTGTAAAATCTGCTTTGCATCAAATGGCAGTTTCTGTATATTTTGATATATTCTTAATTGCTTCGGAATTTTCTTGTCAACCCCCGAAAGCTTGTTTGGATCAAAGAGCCAGCAACCGCTGTTTCAACGCCCGCCCAGCCCACTGTGAACAGGCTTATCACTGCTGCCTCCATTCGATTTTTCTTCCTCAGTGGTTTACTGCGTTACACCTTCTCTGTAGAGGTAACGACTTTTGATGTCCCGTGTAAGATCCACCTCCGCTCATTTGCGTCGGGAGTCGACTCGACTCAGCTTGGGTGTGTGACAGAGATAGGGACACAGCAGTTTTTGCTCTTATTTGTTCTTGATCATAGTAGGATTTGCGTTGCCAGGATGGCCATAGATATTCTGGAGGTCACTACTAGACCAGGAAGTGGAAAATCAAAAAATCCCTTAGTGTGTTCAATTAAATGTTACGAAAATAAGTTTGAAGTCATTTAAGCTTTAAACAGAAACCATACACAAAAAAAAATATCCAACCACACTGTGATTCACATCACCACATTGGTAAAAACCAGCAGTCATACCTGGAGCTGGAACACAATTTTATTATCTTCCTGTTCAGCTCCACTTCGAAATGAGCCGGAAGTCTAGTTAGCACCATTGTACAGTCTAAACTCTCAAGGACTGAACAGAGGCTTTCTGAACAAGTAAACTTCGAGTTTCTTACTGCAGAAGCATCTGACTTGCCAAATTTTAAAGATCCCTCTGGTACTTGAGCAACTCCAGAATATTCATTATAGTTTCATCAACTAGTGCAGTCGATAAATAGCAATTTGGTTAAGGTACAAGATTACTGGCCTGACCGTTTGCATAGGAGAGGGTCAGGTAGGTCAGTCGTCAGACTTACAATGCCGTTACAAAAGTAATAGAAGCAGGAGAATCCGTAGATTTGTCTAGCCATGGCATTTGAGAGACTTTTCCCACAGACTCCTTAAACTAAAACTTGACCTATATCAGTTACAGTCAAGTTAGCTCTTAGACTGCAAATTCCTCAGTGGGCGGAAACAGATTGTCTCAGTTGTAGATCAAGAAGGAAACAGGGAGTTGTCAGATCCACTCTTTGTTACAAGTGGAGTACCTTAAGGGCCGAAACTTGGACCCACCCTGAATTGAACCGATACGAGTGGGACCTAGTTGGCTTATCAGAGACACACCTCCTCCGAACTGGAGAAGAAACTATCTCTGGAACCACCCTCCTACTCTCGGGACGTACTGCTGGCATCCACATTCATCCTCTTGCAAACTACAAAAAAGGCGCTTTCTATCACGCCTGTGATAGAAAGGATAGCAACCATTAGACTAAAGGGATCCGTGTTAAACCTTACCATCATCCAGGTATATACTCCTGATTCTGCTCGAAGTGAAGAAGAATGCAAACCAACTTTCAACTTCAAAGAGTCACCAACCAAAATACAAACCAAGATATCCTCGTCGTCATAGGTGACTTCAACGCTGTCACTGGCAGCGATCCGACTGATCGAAGAGATGTTATGGGATGCCATGGCTGCTTGAACGGAAGAGGTGAAACGGTTATTAGCTTCTGCAGAGAAAAAAACCACTGTATACCTAACACCGCCTTTAAACACAGACACCGCCGTAAGGTCTGCTGGAGATCCCCCGACGGATTAACTGAAAACATGATAGACTATGTCTTGATATCTAAACGCTGGGAGTCCTCAGAAGGGAGTCCTCTAAATAGAAGTTAAATCTGATAAAAATATAGTTGTTGATAATGAGGAAACTTTTATTGAGGAGATGGAGACTTTAATGGAGAAATTGAATAATGATCATAAATATAAAGTAGTTATGGGGGATTTCAATATTGACCTCCTTAAAGTTCAAGCCGTCAAGATTTTCTTAATTCAATGATTTCTTCTTTCCAATACCCCTTGGTAACTATTCCTACACGAGTGACTGATAAGTCTGCGACGCTGATCGATAATATATTTGTGGATGGAAAGCTGCTTGAATGTTCATATGCTGATGTTTTACTTACGGATGGATCTGAACATTTTTTCCTTCTTAGTAAAATAAAAAATTCTTACGGGATTAGAAATAAGAATGATAAACAAAACGTTCTTTCGTGATTTAAGAAAAGATAATTTGAAAAAATTTGTGAAAGAAATGGGTGACACATATTTTACTTCGGCATTTGAAGAAGACAATCCGTCGGTTGCGTATGATGTTTTTGTCGCTATATTTACAAAGGTATTGACTGAGACGTGCCCTCTTAGGAGACTTTAAAGGGGTAGTACGAAATTCCCAAAGAAACAATGGCTTACTCAGGGTATCATAAATTCTATAAGTCGGAAAAATGAATTGTATAAAATATACTTAGGTGAACCATCTGTCATTAATTATCAGCAATTCAAAAATTACCGGAATACTTTAAACAGATTGAAACGGAAAGCTGAAAAAATTTGCAAGATGAATTTATGAAGCATAAATGTGATATGAAAAAAACGTGGAAAACGGTAAATTCACTCCTGGGACAAAAGGGTAAAATAGAAGTTATTTGACCACCCCAAAGGATGTCGCAAATTATTTATGTGAATATTTTTCTAGTTAGGGTGCGAAACTATGTGATGATGCTCGGAAAGGAATTAACCGGGCTCTCAAAATAGTTCAGTCAGAAGTTCCAGTAGATTGTCCGTTGGTTTTTAATGCTTGCGATACAAATGAAGTTGGAAAAATTATCAGTGGAATGCAATCAAATTCAAGTGGTGTAGATGGGATTTCAGTTCAGATTGCTAAATCAGTTAAACCAGTTATAACACCAATTTTATCTAAATTGATTAATAAATCCATGGAAAAAGGGATTTTCCCAGAAGGTTTGAAAGTCGCTAAAATAATACCATTGCATAAAGGAGGTAAGAGAGATGACCTTTCAAACAAAAGACCCATTTCTATCCTCCCTTTTTTTCAAAAATATATGAAAAGGTGATAGAATCCAGGCTAACTGATTACGTTGAAAATAATAAAATTCTTATAAATGCTCAGTTTGGTTTCAGGAAAAAAATGTCAACTGAGATGGCGACTGTTGAACTTGTTGACTGGGTAAATACGGCGTTTGAAGCGGGTCTGATTCCAGCTGCTTTATTCCTGGATTTGAAGAAGGCGTTTGACACGATTGACCATAAACAGTTATTACATGAGCTGGAAAAAAAGGTGTAACTGAAAAGAGTTTGTCATGGTTTGGATGTTATATGAGTGACCGGAAGCAAATTGTGATGAATGGGTGTTTTACTTCTGTTGCTAGTGATCTAGTATCTAGTATTGAAACTAATTTAGAATTAATAGTAAACGGAAATCAAATAAAAAGAGTAAAGGTAACAAAGTACCTGGGTTTTATGATTGATGAAAATCTATCATGGAAAACACATTCAAATATTATAGCTTCAAAATTGACAAGTCCTTGTCCTTGACCCTAGGGTCCTTGATCAACTACTTGATATTTCAAAAACTAGAGATTATCAAGTTAGTATTTTCACATATAAATTTCTCAATAATATACTTCCCTCCTCTTTTGAAAATTTTTTCTCCTTTAATAGTGATCTCCATAGTCATGATACACGAGGGGCATCAAATGTGGTACACCGATTTAGAAACACGACTAGAGCTTCTTTCGTGATTAGAAAGTTTGCCCCCTCTGTATGGGATATAATTCCAGTTGAAATTAGAAACTCGAGTCATCTGGCATCCTTCAAGGCTACAGCGAAGAGATTTTTCCTTGCAAAAGAATAGTAATTGATGCGTGAGTGTTTTTTTGTAAGCAGTATGTTTGTTGTATATGTGTGAACCGTGTATGAATGGCATTTAGAATAATGTAAAAACAGTGTTACCACAGTAGTTCTATAAAGGGGCTCCTAGCTCACCCTCCCCCCAATTTCAAAACCCCATTTTAACATCAATTTCTTAAATTTTAACATCCTTTTCACCAAATTATCCCCCTTTTTAAGAACATTTTTATTTTCTTACTTCCAAAATAAAGGATACAAGAAATGAGAAATATTACCGTTTACTACATATAAAATACTACAATATACACTACTTCTTTTTTTTCATTTTTTTTTCAAATATTACTGAGTAAACAGTTCTAAATCCACATATGCTTCTTTGTTCTTGTTTTCGCGTACAATAGGCTGCAAAACCAGATTTTTCTTTAAAAGTAATTCGTTAGCAATGGCATTATATTTCTGAGTTATAAACAAATCACAGGGTTTGTCATTATGATTAATAACTACAACCAACTTATCACCATATTTTGTCTTAGCAATTCTCATTTTAACGATAGTATATTTCAAACCTAGAATTAGTTCTTCTTTCCTGATTGTCTCATTGTATTTATTCATTCTGATTGTAGACAAGAATTCCTTTGTGGACTCCATTTATTAGGGGATGATTTTATTAAATAAAAATCCAGGCTCACAAACTCACATACATATTTTTATTGATAATATCTAATGTAGCTTTTCTTTCATAATATATAACACAGTAAACATTATATGGTACGGGTTGATTATCTTTCAACGTTAAACTTATTTCAATATCAGCAGTTGTTCCATTATAAATATTTGACTCGTGTTTGGAAACATCGAAACAGAATAGTGGATATACTTCTTTAAATTCTTCTATACTAACAACACTACCAGTATCAAATGCTAATTGTTTATAACCCAAATGTATGAACCTATTGTAAAGATTTGAGTATTTACATTTATCATCGCTAAAATCACATTTAAGTGGTTCTTCAGGATATTTATCCCCATTAATTCTAAGTTCTATGTCTGTTAAATTCATATGATCAAACACCATACTATTCATTAATTGATTGTTATGCTTTTCATTTTTCTGTAGCATCACAACTACTTTTGTTGGATTGTTTCTCTCAGAAATAAATTTCCAAGTGTGTTCCTTATTTTGACTAACATCACTTTTATAACTATTACATGCTTCCCACATCAGATTATGCTTTCTGTCCTTTGCCAATCCCTTTTCTAATTGACTCATCATTTCGATACTAGGAGCTACAATAGGGATCTTCCAGGATAAATACTCGATGACCACTTTCAAATTAGTATATCCGTTTCTTATAATCATGTTGTTATCATCATTTCTTCTTAGAAATATTTTATGCGATGCACCTCTGAAGAATCGTTTGTTTCCTTTTATGAATCCAAACAGTTCTGATAATGGTAAATACATATTTACTAATTTACTGCTCTTTGTTCTGTTATATCCTTTTTCAAATCCTTTATTATAATTATCATTATTGGTCAACCTGACTGCTGCAGTCCCTGCAGTAAAAGAAGCAACTACAGGATTGATTTCTTTTCCTTGATTATAATCTTTATACCAGAAATGATCTGCACTTCTAGAATAATCATCAGAGTATTCAATCAACTTTGTAACGGTGGTTGTAATACCAACATGATTAATTTTTTCAACCGATTCATCGTTTATTACATACTCAGCGGTACTGAATAAATTAAATCCATTATTCGTTAAAGTAGCAACATCGGTTGCAGCTATAGCAGTCCCATCTTCGTTTACTATTCTTACACTGACATCAAGATAACTTTCACTTGGATAAAACCAAGAATCTAATTTCTTTGTTACGAATTCAAACTCTGATTTATTAGATACATTCACATCTGTTTCTTGAATTTCTTTAATTTCATATTTAACCACTGTATCATCCACAAGCGGTTTATCAAAAATGTTCCATTGCGGACTGATAACTTTATTTACTGCCATTTATATAAGAAAGAAATTATTAAATACAACTTATTTCAGAATCTTTAATGCACTTCCAGTCATTAACGTTTTGATCAAGTCCTGACTTCTTTGATTTAAAATCCTATTATTTGTACCGATAAGATCCTTCATCGATTTTTTGTTTCCAATTACATCAATGAGTTCCTTCTTGTTTACATTGATCAGATCTTTCCCATATTCTATTGCTCTGTTTTTCAACAACTCAAATCTCGGTTTAATAATATTATTATACATTGACATAGCCCCATCTTTTATTTGTTTTGCTGACGTTTGAAATAACTGGGAATTAACAATGTTTTTGAAGACACTACTGATTCCACTTCCATACTGCCTTTTATAAAGTAATCGCTTATTATTAATCAACATTTATGGGTAAATAATTTTATTTCACTAATCCTTTAAGCTTTTCTTAAATGCAGTACGTATCCAACGTTATCACCATTCAAATCGATAGGTCTTCCCAACTGATCAGTAATTGTCATTCTCAAGGAGTAAATAAAGTCTTTCGTATTGATAGGAAGATAAATGAGTTGTCTTGGGTTCTCAACAATTTGACAACCTGGTTCTGTATTCGGAACAAATGTCCAAATGACATCTGATTTACTTTTGTTTACGATAGAACTGTTTACGAGAGAGCAGTGAATTTGAATTTTATCAACGCTTCTTGTTATATTCGGAAGCTTTGTACCTTCATTGATTTTCTTAGATATCTCACTATCCTTATCAAATCCTGAAATCTGACACAAGTCACTATTAAATCTAAACACATATTTTTCTTGTAATAGTATGACAAATCTCATAGATGCTGGATTGGATGAAATTACAATAGGACTTTTATCTTTTGGTGTATCAAAATACTGACACAAAAAATAATTCAAACAATCATCGTTAGGCTATACATCCCATTAGGAATAGTAACATTCATCCATCCCCCCTCTTCGTCTTTCCTGTATTGAAATATATTATTTCCAAATTTATCACTTATATTATGCCATGAATACCACAAAGTACACTGATTCAAACCTATATAATAATCACAATTACGATTCAATTCGATTGGTTGACTAAATGTTATATCAATGATACTTTCATTACCTTCAATGTTTAACAACACCATTTATTAGAAATATTTTGTATATATTGAATTGTAATATCTCTTCGTAAGAAATTTAGTTCGCATTAACGAATCCAAAATATCACTAGCTTCATTTCTCACCTCATCAGATGTATTTCCGTTTACTCTGCTACCTATCAAAGTGTATAGTTTTGAAATCATTTCATCACAATTCATAAATACTCCAGTTCCTTGTTGTTTGACTAATGGCAAATTATTTTTAATGGTTCTTAACCTATCCCTGTATTTCTTTATGAAATCAATAATCTGATCATACTCATTCGAATCTCTTTTACTTTTCAAACCACCATAACTTTGACTTATCGGTGTTAATTCAGCCAAAGCATCTTCTATATTCTCTGGGTTATCAAAGTAAAAATGAGGCATCTCAAAATATTCTCCTTTATATCTTCTATGATTATCTCTATATTTCACATTAATGCTTTTAATAACTCTTTATCAACACCTTCATTCACATCAACAACTTTTATACTTGTTGGAGATGCTCCTAAAGCGGTTGACTGCATTTCTACCTCTGAAACTGGAAGCTGATATGGTTGATTCGTTTCACCTATCTGGAGAAGCCTTGTTCTTGAACTATCATCACCTTCCTGTAGTTTATTTATGATCATTTCAGTGTTTTCTTGTAATTTTTTTATTGTATCTTTAGTGTTTTCTTTTTGTGCTATAATAACTGGAGCGTTTAATTCTGAAGCATATTCCCGAAATCCTGCCTTCTCCATCTCATTTTGTTGAACCTTTTTTCTCTGAATTTCTCTGTTCTTCACTATATCCGATAAAATATCACTCAAGCGTCTTGAATCCATTTATATACAAGTAATTTTATTTAATAATAAATTTTGAAAGTTCTTTTTCATAAGACCCTCCTTGAATTAATTCCCCACTTTTGTCAGATATTTCATAAGTAATGGGAATGGTAGGTCTGATGGTTGCTATCTGAAATACTTCATCCGTATAATTCGGTAAATATCCTTTATCAAAAACACTTTTTTCTTTTTTAATTCTGACTAAATCTCCTACTTTGACGTTTCCTGTGATTTTGCAGTCATCTACTGGAGGAAACAAAGCATTGTAAACCTTTTTCTGATTCACCTTTTTACTAGCATCAACTGGTTTCATTTGTATTGAGCGGTGATACGAGTTATTATAATTATTTACGAATACAGGTAAAATATCAATCCATCTGTTAGTGTTGTTGTGAGTAAAATATTTCCATACCTTGTCTTTCAGCGTTCTATTGAACCGTTCAACGATTTGTGCTTTCAATTCGCTTTCAGATGCAAACCAGTGTATATCGTTATTTTTCAAAAAAAAATTTGAACATTTCTCATTACAAATTCCTTACCTTTATCAGTTTGCAACTTTCTAGGAATTCTTTCTTTAAATATATGACTGAATGCGTTTATTATTCCAGCACCCGTTTTATCTTTCAAAGGGACACACCAAGCATATTTACTAAAGCAATCAATAACAGTGAAGATGTAATTTGCTTTATCATTCGCTTTTTTATATTTCTGGAGGTCAAGTAAATCAGCTTGCCATTGCTCATCAACATAGTGAACATAGACTCGTCTCCTTTCAAAATTGTGATAGGAAGGTTTGTATAACGTATACACATTCTCATTTTGCAACACATTTCTTATTGTATCTTTAGAAACGTTCACTCCATTTTCTTTTAACTTTCTGTGAATATCATCAACACCTGAATAATTAGAATAATACGTCTTTAAAATATCTTTTTCTGCGTCGAGGTTTTTTTTAAATACAGATTTTTCCCCGATCCGCAAATAACACAATTACCTTTCAGCATTGGAACATTGTTTTTCTGTGACACTGCAGATTGATTCAGTATAAGTTTTCTTTTTACATTTCATACAATAAATCTCCATTTATTAGAAAAAAAATTTTATAAACGAAAAGCTACCAACTTCATTTTGCGCTTAATGTAGGAAATACAGTGAAGTCCGCAGTTTAATTCATCTATATTTTGAACAGCAAGATTTTCATAAGCTATTTTTTTCTTTGAAGTTTTTAGATATTTAATTATTTCTTTTCCTGGGGGAATACCGAAAGAATCAAAAAATTCTACATGGGGGTATTCAGGTAGATTACAAGAGGCAACCCAGTGAGTTCCAGGCATTCCTAGTTTATCATAATTAATGACACCACATTCTATACTATTTATATGTTTGGGTAGCGTATCTATAGAGAAAACACCTCTAAACTGTGGTATATCCCCTAATGCATCCATAATATCAAAATTGGTTAGAGGTCCTACTTTACTTTTGTTTCTTTTCTGATGTCCCCGTTTTTTGACTTCCTAGGTCTTCCACGTACCCCATTACCCACAACTTTTTGTGTTTCAGGAAGCTTAAGCGCTCCACCTATGTTGACATCATCGTTTTTTTCCTTCCTAGGCCTTCCACGTACCCCATGACCGACAACTCTTTGTGTTCCAGGAAGTGTAAGCGCTCCACCTATGTTGACATCATCGTTTTTTTCCTTCCCACGTACCCCATTACCCACAACTTTTTGTGTTCCAGGAAGTTTTAGCGCACCACCTGTGTTGGTCATTCATCTGTTTGTATGATACATCAATATCACAGCCCTTATTATTCATTTTACATGTTTCAATTTTATCAATTTGTCGTTTACTTGAAAGTAACTTTACAGGTTCTTGTTCATTTTGTCTACTATGACTAACACGTATCTGACATTTTTGTTTAGCACCAAAACATTTCTTCAGCTTTCCTTTCTGAAGCTTTGACAAATAAACTGTATACTCCATTGTTTCAACCATTTATTAGGGAATTAATTTATCTTATAAAATTTATTTACCAGCCATCATTTTTTCTATTTTGGAAACGAATTGTTTGTCAACATGTTTTAGCTCTAGAAGCCTTTTTAAAATATTTACTACTGCTCTTTCTATATTATTGATATGGCTTAGTTGGTCAGCAATCTTTGCTTCGATAATACTGTTATGGGTGTGTTGTCCAAGAAGCTTTTTGTCATAATCTAAAAGATTCGTAGTTAACGTAGCTAAATTAACAGCATCATTTTTGTTTCTAGGGTTTTGAACATTTGTTATCAATTTGTTCCTAGCGTCAATTTCTTTCTCATTAACTCGAATTATTTCTTTTACAAATAACCCTTTATCTTTAATCCTTACCAATAAATTATCAGGAGAATCATGTACCGCAGTTAATCTGTTGATATCTTCGCTAAAATACTGATTTGTCCCCACTTGTTGTGCGGTAATTTCTTCTTTAAATTGATTCAAAATAATAGTCATAGATCTGAAACTAATAGCGTCCTGGTCAGCTTTCGCATCCCCTAACATAATAATTCTCTTATCTTGTAGGTTAATATTACCGTTCATCAGTAACTCTCTTTTCATTCGATTCGTTACTAACCTTTTTCCCAACACTACCGAATTTATTCATTTATAACAGAACGAAATTATCTAGAAAACTTTTCAAAGTTTTTCCTATAAATCATATCTTTATCTTTTGTTTTTAAATCAACAAAGAAGAATCCGTAGCCTTTGGTTGCAACCTCGAATTGTTTCATAAAGTTCTCAATGTCTACATGATTTTGTCTGATTAATTTTATTTCTTTTGGATTAGAGCACTGAAAGAATGCGAAGTAATTACATTGAAGTCTTACCACCTTTGGGGTTTTATGATAGCTCTGTGATAAATAAACAATTGAGGCATTTTTCTATCTTCCTCGTATGAATAAGTCTTCTATTTTCTTCTGGTCTTTTTCAGTAACAAAATCATCGAAGATATTCAAGTTTTGGTATTTAGGGTCTAGATCGTCAACATCCATAATATCATTAAGGTCATTACTTACGGTTAAAATATTCGTCGTTTTACATTTTGATTCCAAGGTGGTTAAATTGGTTATGAGATCTTTATATTTATCTTCTTCAAGATCTTTTGCATACAAGTATATTCGGTTGAAACAGACATATTCATAAATTAAATTCAAGAGTAGATTGGTTTTTCCTGTTCCAGAACTTCCACAAATTAATAATCTGAATGGCCACTGAGGTGCAAGTTCGTGTTTGTTCTGATAGTTATTCTTTTCGCTAAAATCATACACTTTGATTGGTGCCTTTTCATTCATTTATTTAGGAAGATTTTTTCATTATAAGATTTACTTGAGTATTTTAAGTATATACTTGAATTGTTTAAGTAGGTACTTGAAGTTTTTAAGTAGGTACTTGAATTTTTGAAGTGGGTACTTGAAGTTTTGAAGTAGGTACTTGAATTTTTTAAGTGGGTACTTGAATTTAATGTTTATAACCTAAAGGTAAAGTGTGTATTTTATCGCTTGTTACTATCCTTTTATCATCCTTAGGATCTAACACTTTTTTATTCTGTTTTTCTAGAAACATATTGTGCTTGTATGATCTTAAGTTATACTGGGTTATAGAAAGGTTTTCCGTTTTACCAAACAGTACATCCTTATAGTTTTGAATGGTAATTTTATCTTTAACTATATTGGTTTTTATTCCTTTTAGTTTTTTGCTAGCTTTTGAAGGGTCTTGGTTGTCCTTTAAATAAGCATACACTTTTGATCGTAATCCAACAAACTCTGTCATAACCTGTCCACCTAATTCATCTTTCATCATTCCTATCACTTTCTTATTTACATTAGGGAATCCGTATGGATTATCTTTCGCATAATCAGATGTATCGAACCTCTCATTTAAATCTTGTTTGATATCTTGATAAAAATCTTCAGTTCTAATATCATATATGAAAGAATCAGTGTCCATATAACATAAATCAATTTTATCTCCATATTTAGGCTTCATATAATCATAATGGAATTCATACATCAGAAACTTGGATAGTTCCAATACAGCAAAGCCGATATACATTGGTTTGTCTAGTTTTATCTTTTCCTTTGACATTCTTGCTACTGAAAAGTTTTCACTTTTTGTCTAAAGACCTGTTGATTGAAGACCTTCTTACCAATAATGATGTCGTTTTTCTTCAAGAGCATTTATTGACTGAGGCTTCGTCCAGCTCCCTTCGCCGCTCCCAAGATCATTCTATCTTTATCCAGGCAGCAAAGAAGACAAATGGAAGACCCTCAGGTGGTCTTGCTACCTTCGTTTGTACCTCTGTTGGCTCTGTCCCGGTTTGCACTTATTCAGATCAGAATATCCTAGCTACCCAGATCAATGGCACTGTTCTTGTAAATGTCTACTTCCCCTGCGAAAGAAAGGACAAAAAATCGCTCGATGCATTTTCGAGCGCTTGCAACAAACTGAAAGCTGTCCTTCAAGATTGTACAAAGCAGAAGAAAACCTGGATTTTAGCTGGCGATTTGAACTGCAACTTGCTCATCGACAGTACTCGGAGCAGCCTATTCCTGTCAGCACTCCCGACTGGATATATGGTTGTGCCTAAAAACCTTGGGCACACCTATATCCATAATATAGGCGGCACCACGTCCAATCTGGACCACGTCATTGTCTCTGATCCTTCTCTGGTAACCGACATAGTGAATGTTGATGAAGAAAAGATCGACGAAGATCATCTCATCTTGACATGCAATATCAACCTACAAGGGGCTTGGAAGACCATACAATCTAGTAGGACTTCAGATTGGTATACGCGACGCGACTGGAAGCATGCTAACCATCTCCTTTTTTGCCAAACACTTACCTTTCTCCTGGCCTCGATCAAAATCTCTTTCCACCTACTTCAGACTTCAGTACCTTCCAGAACAACAGAAACTGATCTGAACTGTTACTATCAACAAGTAGTATGGTGTATGCGTAGAGCGGAAGATTTAGCCGTCCCGCTTGAGAAAATCCGTCGAGGTACACGGAAACCATTTTGGAACATCAACCCTGAGATAAAAAAGCTAAAAAATTCAGCAAAACTTTGGTTGAGAATTTGGATCGCCTGCGGCCGGCCTACATCCGGTGCAGTTTCCAAGCTAAAAATAAAGACAAAAAGGGAGTACAAATCATGTCTGAGGAAGACTCGCCTGAACGCAGCCGATGCCCCACACAACAAGAAGGCCTGGGAGAACGTCATTCGCTCGGACAAATGTAATCCGGAGGTACCCTCCATCCTCTCTTGTTCGGACTGGATGTCTCACTATACAAGATTGTTTTCTGCCTGCAATGAAAAGGTATCTTCCTTCTTTTCAGTCTACACTGACCGTTACTTGTCACCAAGGTTAAAACAACATGAAATTTTCCCGATTACAATATCTGCCATCCAGAGTGCATTGAAAAACATGAAGAAAAAGAAGAATCCAGATAGAGATGGAATTTCCCAGGAGCATTTAAAGTACGATTTACCAGCCCTTAATAACCACCTCCAGCTATTGTTCCAGATGATCCTGTCAACATCCACCTTACCGGAAAGTTTTCTTCTGGGTACGATTACCCCAGTCTTAAAAAGAGGAAAAGATGCAAATCATTGCAGCTCTTACAGGCCAATTACTGTTTCATGCATCCTCAGCAAAATTTTCGAATACACTTTGGCACCTGAAATTACTTCTAAATGTGACATCGGAAGCCTACAGTATGGTTTCAGAAAACGAATTGGATGCTCCCATGCCCATAAGTCACTGATCCAAATTCTAAAGCAAGCATCAGCAAAGAGAGAGACAGTTCATCTTTGTGCGATTGACATCGCTGGAGCTTTCGACAACGTTAACCACGTCCAGGCTCTACTGTCTTTGATGGAAAACGGCGTAAATAGGTCGATCATATTGGCCTTAAGATCGTGGTACTCGAAATGCAAGCTGGTAGTCAAATGGCAAGACAGGCTGAGTCACCCTATTACAGTGAAAAAGGGAGTCCCTCAGGGCAGGGTCCTATCGCCCCAGATTTTTAAATGTGCAATTGCTCAGTGCCTAAGAAAGCTTACGCCAACTTTTAACTTCCGTGGCATCGATGTTAGCTACCTGGCCTATGCTGACGACGTCCTCCTTATCAGCCGATCCAGGAAGGGCCTTGAAACAAACGTTGCTAGCCTGAACCAAACGCTTGGCGAGATTGGCCTATCAGTCAACGCTAGTAAATGTCAGTACGTTTGTTTCAACGCTCCTGCTACTCTTCGAAAGCCCTCTCTGAATGTTGGAGGCAATGTTCTCATAACAGAGGAAAAAATTCGATGGCTTGGTATAACAATTGCGCAAACGATGCGAAAGATTTGTGAGGAAGCAGTTAAATCAGCCGCTAAAGGAATTAGATATGGCTACTGCAAAATTGTGCCGAACCGTTCGAGGTATAGCAGACCTGGGCTTGGAAAGTTATATACTGCCTTTTGCGCACCGTATGTTAACTTCCTTGCTGGATTACATACTATACTCAGAAGAAAGGACCTTCGACGCATACGCTCGACATACTTCAGATATCTGAGATTTCTTCTCTACCTACCCCGGCGCACACGGAACCGCTACCTGATCCGCCGTTTGTTAATTTCCGACCCGTTGTTGACGCTTGAAGCCCTCTCCTCTAATTTGTGTTCTCCGATTGGAAAATTACCTGTCCATGATCCAATCAACGTGATTCTAAATTAGTGAACCTTTATGGAAAATATTTGTTGAGTTTTTTGCGATTATTTTATATTTCTTTATCTTTTTTACTGCACTTGGCCCTTGGGCAGTGCGTCATAAATTCATTCATTCATTCATTCATTCACTTAAAAATTATTTCAATTTAAAGTTGGGTTTCTTTATTATTTTCTCTCTTGTTGCATCATCCGTTATTATTTCCATATCCGCTCGCTTCCTTACGCTTTCCATAGTTTTTCCAAAGCAAGCATTACTCATAAGCTTAAAGAAATCCTTTTCAAAATCATTTGTACCTTTAGTTCTAAGTGCTGTGTTGTGGTCTATATATCCTTTTAAGTAAGCACTTTCAGTGAATCCTAGAATTCTCTGTACTCTTTTCAATATCAAACCTTTTTGTAAATATAATTCTAGATTCCTGTGGTGAACCACATAGTTGGTTTTATCTAATACTGTGGTACATAGCTTACCGTTAAAATGTTCGGGTGCTAATGGTAAATCCTTGTCTAATTCGTGTAGTTCTTTTGGATATTCTAAATCTACCTCATATATAGCACCCACATCTTGTCTCACCGACTTAATCGTAATCACCGACTTGATATGACTTTTCAGATGGTTGTAATACTCGATTGATTCGTATTCATTCCTTTCTTTCAAATCATCCGGTATGGAAATGAATTGGAAATCATTCGCTGGTAATTCTTGTGACATTGCCCACCCATATAAATTATTTTTATCCAAATACACTAAATAATTAGATGGCTTATTCTTATTATAATCACTTGTATATTTGTTATTTGCTTTTGCGTATCTTTTTATACATTGGGATACACCACCTCTTATTCCTTTTTCTATAAAGGTATACATGTCTTCCTTTGAGAATAACGGCAAGTCTACTTTCGAATGCTTTAGGAAAGCATCCCATGTTAGTCCAGGAGCTGAGAAGTAATGAAGTGGATTCAGATCATAATTATGTATACAAACGTTCCTGAAATTCTCCACAACATCTGATAGAATTAACACATCACTTTTTAGGTACAACTTGGTATAATCAAGTAATGTTTCACAGTTAAATTGCTTCCATATAGATACCGCTCTTTTATAATCACTTTTGTCAATACCTTTTCCCGTCAACCTAGAAAAAAAGCTTTCTATTGGTGGTAACTTTGTACATTTCATTTTATCGAAACTATCTACGAATTCATAGGGATACACCCCTTTTTTAATTATTTCTTTGAATTCATCGTCATTTTTGAAGCTGTTAGATGTGAATTTGAAATTCTGTCTTCGATGATTACAAGGTACTTTGCAATCACATGTTGCTAAATTTGCTGATAGTTTGTCTAAAGATGAAGCCAAAAATCTAATTGAATCTATAAACCGCATCTCATATTTTATTTCCGTATCCGCTTTTGTGATACTTATTGATTTCGAGAATGAGATGAAACTTTCTACACGTTCAAAAATTCCGTTATCAGGTATCAATTCTCTAACAAATAAATGAGAATCACATTTTGATAAATTATGCATTACTACAGGGATGTGCTTGGGAATCCTGTATTTCATATTACATTCAGCATGAGCAAAACCTCTATCTTCTCCTGTCATGAGGTCGTGATCAAAGTGTGGATTTTCAGTAATTTCAGTTGTACAGATGTGACAAGTCTTTATAATTAGTTTATTCCATTTGTCGGTAATTTCTGCATTGGTATAAGTATGGTTTCTTTGTCTGCTTTCATATTTGTTTGCAATTTCTGTGGATACTTTTGTAACAGTTTTAACAAAATGTTCTGCAGCGTCTTCACCGAAATAGTCATAGTATTTTTTCTGGTTTGTATCAAAGGAACAGCATACCTGAAATCCGTAAGCAAATGGTTTATGTTTGGCCACTTTTATTGTTTTCTTCCCGTGTACTTGATTGTACTCTTCATTATAAGACTCAAAGTCTGCTATTATGCAATAAGGTACTTTCATTTGATTTGCAATATTTTTATATCGTATACTTGAACCTTCAGAAGGCATTATTATATCAGGATCTTCGCAATTATTTTTACTTTCATGTTTTTCAAAGTATTCTTCCTTCTTATAATGCCTTCCGCAATAAGTGCAGAGGTATGTCTTTGTTTTCTTTTTAGATATTTGAGGACCAACTAATCTGCTCAGATCCTTTACCAGTACATAATAACGATATGTTTTGCAGTTTTCCCATTAATTGTACTTTTTAGTATATGACTTCTGATAATTTTCTCTTTTTCAATTTGAAATAAACAAATCTTAATGTTGTATCTATTTTCAAATTTGTGTATATCTTTAGTATCCATTGGGAAGTTGGTAACCCCTTTGAAATCAAATTCATTTTCATATTGTTTATATTTCGAAGTTCTCTCAGCGTTGTCCTAGGTTGGGTATAATTGTGCTAAGATGGACCAAAGAAAGCATTTTTGATCTAAGTTTTTATATTTATGCACGCTTTTTTATTTTTTACGAAATCTGGCAGTATTTTAAACATTCCTCCCATGTAAGATTCTATTCGTGTCATCCTATAATCAATTCCTTCATACCGACTAAATTGTAGCCCAGTTCGAGGGGTATTACTTAAAGAACTCAGTCTCTTGTTATTATCATTCAAATGATTATGAGTAAGTATGCTATTTTTATTTAAAATCCAAGAAGTACTGTTGTAATATAATACTACTTCTTCATCATTCTCCTGTCGATGGAAAATAACACGAGTTACAAACTGAACTCTATATTGATTTATTTCGTTCATTCGCCGCTGTAAATCGTTAAAAACAAAAGCAATAAGAGTATGTTCATCTCTTCCATTGCTTTCAACTGAAACGTTTACAGTGTACAAATTCTCACTTTCCCTAGAGATAGTAGGTTGTTGTTCTTCTTCAGTTCTAAATAAATGATCAGGAATTAATTTTTCTTCTTTGATTTTTTTTCTTATTTATGAAGAGAGTTGATAAACCAATTGGTTTCTGTCTACTGTTATCACGTCTTTCTGTTTGATCTCTTATGATATCTCTATTTTTCTGTACGGAATCTTTATGTTTGGTAATAATATTATTATAGTATTCTTCAACCTTTTGTATGACTTCTTCTCAGTTTCCGCGAGTTGATAGGTTCTAGTTTTTTAGAAATCTTTTTAATTGACTCGTATATTTTTCTTTTATCTTTTCCTTCTCTTGTGTTATTTTTTTAATGGTAGTATTATTTTCTTTTATCTCATCTTCCAGAATGGTTCGTAATCTCGGTTCTGGTTTGTAGTCGGATGGTCTGTTCTTATTATGAGTTCTTTCGTTTCTGCGTTCAATTTTAATTTTATCTTCAGCTATCAAAATATACTTATTAAGATTGTTTATTATATTATTTGTTATTTCATGTTTCTTAGCTCCATTTGTTTTGATTTTCTTAATTTTCGCATAAGTCTGCAGTTCATTATATGTGTATAGCGGTAATCTTTGTATAACCGATTTGTTGTTCGATATATCCTTTTTACAAAGCTGAATAACCTCTGCAGTATTCATCATTTAATAGGGGAACATTTTTATTAATGAATTTCTCCCATCTGAGTTTTCTCAGCCGTAAAGAAAAGTACTGGTTTCAGTATGCGTTTCACAGAGCAAGCGATGTCTAGATTCTCTCCGACCAGTCAAGAAAGATTCAGTACAGTTCCGTAGATAGCAGATGTGTTTTGCGTTTCACGTAGCAAGCGCTGTCTAGATTGTCTCCAATCAGTCAAGAAAGTTTCCGTACAGTTTAGCAGGTGGCAGATGAATTCCGAATCGCGAAGCTTTCGTTCAGTCAAATAATTTTTCGAAACAATTTTATTATATATTAAATGGAAAAAATAGAAAAGAAAATGTATGTTTACCGTCGCAGTTACAAGTACTACAATCGTATAAGTAATAGCTGACTTTTATCCAAATTTCTTTTCTCAGCGGCGGGATTATCTGCATTTCTTCTGTTACCATTAGCATCGTTAAGTCTGGGTGCTGTCGTTATTGAAATTATTGAAAAGCAGTTAAGCATTGTTGATAGAAAAGCAGAATTTAGGACTATTTATGATTTTTATACTGAGTTGTTGTCAATGCTAAAATGCGGACAATTAACAATTGAGGAGGTAATTCAGCGAGAAACAGAGATGCGTAAAACTTTTCGATTTTTTCCTCGCGAAAAATACATGAAACAAGTCCGTCTGAATGGCTATAAATATTGCAAGAATATATCAATAGTTCAAAAGAATGTTCCACAAGTTTGACACACTCGCCATCAACGGCCAAAATTAACACGCAGTGGAACACATCGGATCTAAATAAAATCTGTACAGAATTTCTGAGTGACGCCTGGATCATACGTCATCTGCTCTGACGCAATGCATTTAACCTACAGGCCGGAGAACTTCAAGAGTCACATCTAACTCGACTGACGCCTGGTTCATACGTCATCTGCTCTGACGCAAGGTATCGCATTTGACCTAATGTATCGCATTTTACCTAAATAAAAATCTGTACAGATTTTTATGTAGGTTGGAGAATCTGCAAGAGATTTGAGTCGGTTCCAACTCGACTCTTGCGTGCTCCAGCTGCGAATGACGCAAAATCTTGTTCGCAAAGCTTTTTGTTCATTGATATCTACATCACGCTGGAGACTAGTTTTTGAGAGTTGCGCCGCTCTGTCGATAATGAGAGATTTGGATTTTTATTTAATAAAATCATCCCGTAATAAATGGAGTCCACAAAGGAAGTCTTGTCTACAATCAGAATGAATAAATACAATGAGACAATCAGGAAAGAAGAACTAGTTGTAGGTTTGAAATATACTATCGTTAAAATGAGAATTGCTAAGACAAAACATGGTGATAAGTTGGTTGTAGTTATTAATCATAATGACAAACCCTATGATTTGTTTATAACTCAGAAATAGAATGCCATTGCTAACGAATTACTTTTAAAGAAAAATCTGGTTTTGCAGCCTATTGTACGCGAAAACAAGAACAAAGAAACATATGTGGATTTAGAACTGTTTACTCAGTAATATTTGAATAAAAAATGAAAAAAAAGTAGTGTATATTGTAGTATTTTATATGTAGTAAAGGGTAATATTTCTCATTTCTTGTATCCTTAATTTTGGAAGTAAGAAAATAAAAATGTTCTTAAAAAGGGGGATAATTTGGTGAAAAGGATGTTAAAATTTAAGAAATTGATGTTAAAATGGGGTTTTGAAATTGGGGGGAGGGTGAGCCAGGAGCCCCTTTATATAACTACTTACCACATTATGTAGATTAGAGAAGACTGCCACATGCGGCCAACAAACCCTCTGGGGCTTTCTTAGCAGGTGCTGTAAAATGTTTTGTATACATGTGTAAAATAAAATTTAATCTAATCTAAAAAATCTAATCTAAAAATGAACACTGTATCCCTCCCTGGTGCAGACTTTGATTTAAACCACTCGCTTCTGATGTAGAAACTTAAGCTACGACAGAAACTACTCTCTAAGACGGCAATAATCCCTAGACTTGGACAGAACTGCTTCACGACCCTATAACAAAAAGGCGCCTGTTCCAGGATATCGTAAAAAAACCGAGCCATCCTCGAGAACATCACTTGCCAGAAGTATTTGTGTTGCGAGAGCAACACTTTGGTTTTGTCCTGGTTTTTTTTTTTTTTTTTTTTCCCTATGCCGCCAATTTCATTTTATTCCTGGTAACTGGGAAGGGTCCTCCTACCTACCTGATGAATATGACATTACATTTTGGAAAGCTCCGTAGAACTCTTGCCTGGGGCCAATAAGGATGGTTTTTGCTTGTCCTCGAGCCAGAGCCTACGGTTTGCGAAGTGAAGTGGAGTTGTATAGCCTATGTTAGAGAGGACCATCTGAAGTTGTGTAGCGAACCTTTCGTTTCATCAAACCATGTTTCTGCTTTCGAGTGGAAAGCTCCGTTCTAGCACGCAAGCAGGCAGGCGCCAGTTTCAAATTGAAGATGCACTAAAATCTATAAGTGTTAAATATATGCGGCAGTTACCCGGCCCCACAGCCAACATATCTTCTTTGAGTGATAAATAGAAAAATCTACAGAGACAAAAAAGTGGCTTTTTCCCACGGGTCCGAAAGTGCTGCCATCTATTGTTTCTATCCATTTATCTGCGCGATTTCAGCTGAGTTTATCGTTGGTTTTTGCACTTGGGTTGCGGTAGACAAATGGTATCACATGTGCCTCTTAAACTTCAAAAGTTATCTAATTGCTAAAGAAATTAGAGCTTATCCTTTGCTCCTTTCTAAGCGGTGAGGTTAGAAAGTTGGCCTACGGCAAAAAAGTCAACTTTTGAACTAAGACAGGTAGAATTTTTTTTCGACGGCAATCGATAGCAGTTGATGAGCTGATCAAAGAATATGTGCTTCATTTCTTAGTACAAAATTTTCTTCATGGGATACACCAGTTTGAAAATTTCAAGGGGTTGACAACTTCAGTAGTAAGGTACAGACTGAAACCAAAAACAGGCGATAACAGTTGTGAGAAATGTAGGGGAATTGTAAGCAACAGTCGACTGTTAGCTCATAATCATCTTCGGCGATGAGGGGTTTTCAGCTTTTGCTTCTTGGTGTATCTGTTATTTGTTTTCGGTGTATTCGATGGTAAGAACAATTGGGTTCCCAATGGTCAGATATGCAAGGGAATTGTAAGTAATAATCGGCTGTTATGCTACAGTCATCTTCAGCGATGAGGAGTTTGCAACTTCTGCTAGCTGGTGTACTTGCTAGCTGGTGTACCTGGTATTTGTTTCCGGTGTATTCGATGGTAAGAACAATTTCTTTTCCAATCACAAGACATCATAGGGACTTTAGTAAGAATCGGCTGTTCTGGTACACTTATCTTCAGCGATGAGGGGCTTGCAACTTTTTGCTAGCTGGTGTACCCATTATTTTTATCCGGTGAAATTTGATGTCTATCACGGAAGAGGGACCTGGAAGTAAGAATCATTTCACGAGGGGCTAGAAATTTTTGCAAACTGGTGCACATTGTATGCGATTTCTATAAATCTGACGGTAAGAAAGTTTTTATCCATGGTCGATCGCTGTAACCTAGGGGTACAAACGATAATGTAAAACAATGAGGTAGTTCGTAATAACTAATAGTGTCATCTGTGGTATTATAATCCTGAAAAGTTACGGATAGCTTTATAATATCAGCTAGTTTATATAAGATATTGTTCCAAGTTTTCATCCGTCACGATGTCTACGATTGAAAAGGATAAAGTTCAACTGACTGCCAAGTCAATTTAGTCCCTTTTCCCGATATTCTTTGTTGCTGTTAGGGCAATCGATAGCTCTTGATGAGCTGATCAAAGTATGTGTCATCCATTTTCTTAAACAAAAATCCGTCATGAGATCCAGTTAAAAATAATTTCAAGGGGTGGACAACTTCAGTAGTAAGGTACACACTGAAGCAAAAATAGGCGATACCTATTTGTTGTTAGTGATCCTGAAAAGCTACGGATAGCTTTATCATACCAACTAGATTATATAAGATATTGTTCCAAGTTTTCATCCGTCACGATGTCTACGATTGAAAAGGACAAAGTTCAACTGACTGCAAAGTCAATTTAGTCCCTTTTCCCGATATTCTTTGTTGCTGTTAGGGCAATCGATAGCTCTTGATGAGCTGATCAAAGTATATGTCATCCATTTCCTTCGTAAATCCTTCATGAGATAAACCAGTTTGAAAGTTTCAAGGGGTTGACAACTTCATTAGTAAGGTACACACTGAAACCAAAAATAGGCGATACCTGTTTGTTGTAATTTTTCCAAGTTTTCACCGACCATTTTTTCGAGATTCGACTTTAGCTACTCTCGAAGCTATAACTGATCGTGCAATCTGTTTATACAAATAATAGAAAATTACAATCTAAGCACTTTACATTTCCCTAGTTAGCATACTTTCCAGCCTCCAGTCGGGTTTCCTCGTCACTTGTCCTGGGCAAACCAGCGTGTGACGATTTGTTCACTTTTCCCAACATCCTATGGTAGCTGATGACAACCAGCAAGTAATAGATTCTCAAGGCTGCAGAAAAAAAAGAAAGGTCAAAACGATAAAAGACCTAAGGAATACTACATTGGTAGATTCACAAATATCTCAGCTAGTAGCGCTCGCCAAGTTAACTTATTTGCTGTCTGGATGCTTGGTGCCTGACTGAAATCATTCAAAACGCATTTATTCAGCTAGGTCCCGGATAAAACTGGGACAATAAGAAACAAACTCTCAACCCCTGAGCATTTTGTTGGAAGAAAGCCAGGTAAAAGCTGTGGTATAAATTTGTTTTACAACATGGACCAGCCGACCGCTGATCAAATTTTGGAGGAAATACTTCAAATGAAGGTAAGTCTGTCAGGACTAGACGTTGCCAAGAAAGATGTTACAGCGATGTCTTCGAAGATTAATGGCAGCATCTTATGTGCAGAGAGCAAATCAAAGGCTTTGCAAGAAGTTACTTCGAGAGGCTGTACGTTTAGGTCCCGGGTAGAACGTACGTCTGAAGCAAAGTGGTACAACATAGTTCTTTACAGTTTTTAGCCAATGATTCAGGTAAGGTCATTGCAAGATGACATCGTTTCATGCTTAAACTAGGTTATACCTATTGCCGTATAACGAGCTGGGACATCAAGGACGGATTGCGACTAAGATCAGCACATTCACCCTGTCTTGATCAAGTTTTCTACCATGGAACCAAGGAAATCCATTGCTACGCCAATTCTCTCTCACGGCATCGTCAGATTATATTACTGACCAAGAAAAATTGTGCACTAAATAAGCTGAAGCCAGTGCTAGAGCGTGCAAGAGCAACCGGTTGCAATGACGTCACGTTAAGAGGGGCCTACTTTTGTGTCGGTAGTCGTTCGTGTACAGCGTGTATAACGCGCAGTTTCTTGGGTGTAATCGAAGACTATATAAATATGGCGTATAGGCTACGTATTCTTTGGGTTTTCGTTGTCGGGGGGGAGGAGGGGCGTTCGAAGGGGTTGATATCTGTTGTTCAAACTTCAAGGTAAGTTCGTAGATGGGTCCTTTAGCCTCTTTAGAGGAAGAGTAGGGTTTTGAATTGACAGTAAAAGAAATGGATTTTTTTTTTAGATATTCGTTGAAAGGGGTAAGGACGTCCGGTGAATCCACATCTGAACTTAGTTTTCTTGTTGGACAAATGATTCAACAAGAATTCGGCCGAAACTAGAAGTTTGGTTGAAGCTCAAAGTTGTTTCTGAAGTCGATTAGAGATTCGGTATCGGGGTAAGGAGAATATTTCCTCGACGGATAAGCTGGCAAAATTTGATAGTACCTATACTTTGGATCGAAAAACTCGGCTCTCAATGTTACTATCTTTTTACTCTGCATGCAGTTTGTCGGGCATACCGGAAGGATGGGATTCAGTTTAAAGTTGATCGACCTTAAGGATTTGAGTGGGAAAAGGTTAGAGGACGTGTATTTAAAGGTATGGATAGACAAATTCTGACTGAGATCAGAACATCGGCATGGCTGAGACCGCCTTCTCTTTGTTGAGTAGTGACTAGTTTTTGTTTCTGTTGGCGGCTCAGAAATCGGTACTGTGGTTCATCTAATATTACCGAGGTTTCTGTTTCCCTGTGTTCTTTTCTGTGATTATTCTCTCTTTTTTTATATTCCATTTCCCATCTCTATTTTCTGACCGACTACTGCTATGTCAAACTAAGCTTTTCTTCCTATATATTTATGTATTCTTTGTCTATTTCCTTTTTTCTTTTCTGTCTTGTGACCAATCATTGCTATGGCAAACTAAGCTATAGTAGAGGGGAAATTGATTGTTTGCCCGGATATTTACAAGGCTGTGTGGTTTCTGTAAAGGCTGTGTGCTCATCTGCTATTTCCACGGCCGTGTGGCTGGTTGGAGGGATGTGTGCCAAATTTGATATTTCAGAGGCTTTGTGCCTTCTCGAAGAACTATGTGCCCATTTTAATTTTCCAGGGATGTGTGCCTTCTGGAACGGCTGTGTGCCCGTTTGAAATTTCCCTGCTGCTAAAATACGAGGAATTTGATTACAAAAAAATCCAACAGACCTTTGTGAAGTCGATTGGGAGATGAGATACTGGAGAAACGTGCTTGCTGAATCGATATCTGAACATTTGATCAGCTGTTTGAACGTAAGTTGTCAAAGAACTCCAAAACCATAACAATTGTTGTACACATTCACCCGGTTTATGGATAAAGAGCAAAATGTTAAAGAGGTCTAGCAAAGACTCGGAAATGTACAAGATTCGATTGTCTCGATCAATCAGTCCAATAGATATTAAATTTTGAGAACCCATAGAAATATTTGGTCTTGTTCCTAAGAGGAGGGAAATTAATACTAAGGACAGGATAAGCTTGGATGGTAAAGATATAGTGATTAAAGAATCATTCTTTTATTCGGGGGTTATTTTGAAATCAACTGGTAAGTTTTGTAAGCACTTGGATAGTGTTTTGGTGAAGGTTAACAGATGTGTGAACGGTATTCTGCGTAGTAATTTGAAGTGAGAGTAGTCAGTAGTTCGACTGTCGGGGAGGAGAGAAAATATTTGTTGCTTTTTATTATCTTAAGTAAGCTTTCGATAATGCGGACATATAATTGTTGATGGTGTGTTTACTGACATGCTCCTCGTCTCCCGATTTGTTTATTTTGTTGTTGTTCGAATGCACAGAAGCGTGAAGTTGGTAGTGCAGGTTTCAGAGAAACTGTCGAACTGTTTTCTATAATTGATTTCTAGCAGGGATGCACGGTTTCTCCTAAGATTTTGTCTTTATATATAAATTATGTGTCAGAATTTAGAAGAAATAAAATGGCATCTATGATGTTGCAGAGCTGTGTTAGTTATTATTTGCTGACGATATAGTTTTGGTGGTGGAATCGAAGGAAAATCACCAGTCTTCGCTGGAATTTGTGAACGACTATTTAAGTTTGAAAAAGTTGACTTTAAATGCGGATAAAACAATAATGATGGGTTTTCTTCAGTAATGATGGGTTTTATATTGATCACAATAATGATGGGTTTACTTCAGGGGGGGGGGGGATTACTACAAAGGACTTCCCCGAATTTTCGGGGAAGGTTGGGTGGGAAAGCTTAAGGAGAAAAGTATGCTTGGGGCTAGGCAGCTTCGAAAGCTCTTTCGGATAGGTTAGAAGCATAAAGAAGACTTAATGTAGGTAGAATTTACTAGAAGAGTTATTTGTTGTTTTTTTTATCCGGGCCAATAAAATACTTTTCGCATAAGTGTTCAACATGTCTGCTTACAACGAATCTTACAGTCGAACATTTGATCAGTTTCAAATCAAACTTTTACTTTTAACCAGCTTTCCTTTTTTTCCGGATTCCGGACAAACTACTCGTCCGGTGAGAAAATGTTTTCACCATCGTGTTCATCATGTTTTATGACCCCGAAACCGAGCATTTAATCAACTTCAAATGAAACTTTTAATTTTAACCAACTTTCCGGTTTTCTAGGGATTCCCGGCGAACTACTTGTCGGACGAGAAAATGATTTGCATATTCATGTTCAGCATGTCTTCTTACTCCATAACCGACTATACCATTATCTGTTTGAAAATCTTTTGTTTGCCCATTATTTTGAACCCCCTCCCCCACCCCTAAATGTAGAGCTACAGAGGCCATCTACGAAATTTACCTTAACCTTGACCCAAAGAGTTTTTACACCAAGTTTCATCAAAATATCTTATTCCCTTCGAAAGTTATCGTGCTAACAGACGGACAGACCGACGGATGGACGGACAGACGGACAGACAGACGGATGGACGGACAGACGGACGGACGGACAGACAGACAGATGGATAGAAGGATAGACGGACAACTTTTACGATGTCATAGGTATTCCTCCACTTACGTTTTGCGATCCCAAAACAGACAAATTATTCCAGAAACCCGGTGTTCCGCTCCATAATATGGTTATATGCCACTTCGGAGCTATTCGGTGAATAGTGATCAGAATTTAATAGATTACTAGCAACTATCACAGTGTTACTGCCAAATTTTACCTGTTTGTCTTTTTAAAAAGTAAAGAAAATTCGGTTAAATCAATGCGGTTTGCTTCGTCTAACAGGATAGATGAAAAGAGTAGATCACCGATAATTCGGATCTCATGTGAATTACTACTATACAGATGCTGGAGCAACAATTGTATCTGTATGGATACTTGCCCTCCTTAAGGTTGACCATTACCAAACACACAAGGTAAGATCCATCTGGTTTGCTAAATTATTTTATAACAGCCCTCCCTCTCTAAGATTTATTTTCCCTGTCTTTTCTGACGGACGTTGGCTGACAGCTCGAACCCAACCAAATAAATCACTACAAAGTCCAGATCCCTGTCACAAGGTCAAAATGCAGAAATGGCAAAAGACCGTTTGAAGAAAGCCACCACCATCATAACGCTTCAGCCAGCCAATCAGGAGTTTGCCTTTCTGAAGGGCAAACCGGACGACGCGACCTACACCCAAAGGAAGTTCTCCCTCGAAAGATTTTCGGGCTGGATTCGGGGAGTTTTAATCTAGCCGTTCACCAGCACACTTGTTGGTACAAGAATTCAAAATGTAACTAAACTAAGTTTATTTCAGATCCATCTTCCTCCGCCGCCCTCGCCGAACTCTGCACAGCTCAACTCATCTCTTCTTATGTAACATACAGTTTGCCAATCAATGCCTTCTTCAACACAACCATTAATATACTACTCGTCCTCCTACTTCTAACTCGCTACCTATCTTTCATCTAACTTATATTTTGTACCAGATTCAGAATATAACAATCATGCATTATGACTTGAGAGTCTACGATTTAAGACTTAGAAAGCGGGTAGATTGTTCACCACAGCAGATTGGAAAGCAAGAACCAAGTATACGCCTTGCCGAACGCTATCGTCTACGCTACCTAAACAACCCTCAATCCGGCGGCTGCTCGCAAGCCGCCAAATAAGGTCGCCTTCGCGTCTACCATCTCGTGTAATACAGTCGATCGTAACCCGTACACGCGTACCTAACTCAAAAAGGGTTACCAAAGAAGTAAAACCACCGAGGGAGCAATACAAAGTGGTGATCAGCGGTGTTCCTTCTTGCTCTGTGGTGACGTCCTAGCTATTTTCTTTAATTCCAACTCGGTTATTTTCGCCCGAGTCGACTTTCTTTGCTGCCGGGGAGAGTTCCATATCGACATATTTCTGCTATTTTATTCATGATAATAAGAATCAAATTTGAAATTTTCCCGAAGGTAGTATACTGGAGTTTTCCTCACCATATTTATTTGGGTACCGTCCAGTTTTTGTGATCCCAAAACGTAAGTGGAGGGATACCTATGACATCGCAAAAGTTGTCCGTCTGTCCGTCCGTCCGTCCGTCCGTCCGTCCGTCCGTCCGTCCGTCCGTCTGTCCGTCCGTCTGTAAGCACGATAACTCTCGAAGGGAATGAGATATTTTGATGAAACTTGGTGTGAGGGTTCGTTGGGTCGTCGGACCAGTCAAGTTCGTAGATGGGCTTTGTAGCTCTACATTTAGGGGTGGGGGAGGGGATTCAAATTAAGGGACAATCAAAATATTTTGAAACAGCTAATGTGATAGTCGATTATGGAGTAAGAAGACATGCTGAACACGATGGTGAAAACCATTTTGTCATCGGACAAGTAGTTCGCCCGGAATCCGGCCAAAACCGGAAAGTTTGTTGAAAGTAAAAGTTTTATTTGAAGTTGATTAGATGTTCGATTTAGGGGTAGGAAGACATGCTGAAGACGATGGTTAAAATTATTTTCTCGACGGACAAGTATTTCGCCCGGAATCCGGCCCAAACCGGAAAGTTTGTTGAAAGTAAAAGTTTTATTTGAAATTGATTAGATGTTCGATTTAGGGGTAGGAAGACATGCTGAAGACGATGGTGAAAACTATTTTCTCGGCAGACAAGTATTTCGCCCGGAATCCGGCCCAAACCGGAAAGTTTGTTGAAAGTAAAAGTTTTATTTGAAGTTGATTAAATGTTCGATTTAGAGGTAAGAAGACATGCTGAAGACGATGGTGAAAACTATTTTCTCGACGGACAAGTATTTCGACCGGAATCCGGCCCAAACCGGAAAGTTTGTCAAAATTAAAAGTTTTATTTGGAGTTGATTAGATGTTCGATTTAGGGCAAGAAGACATGCTGAACACTTATGTGAAAACAAGTTTCTATCCGGACAAGTAGTTCGTCCGGAATCCGGCCGAAACCGGAAAACTGTTGGAAGTCAAAGTTTTATTTCTAGTTGATTAGATAAGCGATTTAGGGGTAAGAAGAGATGCTGAGTCCCTGTATGACAATCGTATTTTAGCCGGACATATAGTTCGACCGGAATCCGGCTGGAATCGGACAATTTGTTATAAGCTAAATTTCTATTTGAAGTTGATTAGATGTTCATTACTGGGGAAAGAAGATACCCTGATGTCGTGTTTGAGCTTTCTTTTTTCGCCGGACAAGTAGTTCTGGAGTTCGGCCGGAACCGGGAAATTGGCAGAAGTGGCAGGAAGTTTTCGTCAAAACAGATATGACTTATAGGGGTAAACACACATGCTGAATCCAAATCCGAACTTGGTTTTCTCAGTTGATTAGCTATTTGGCCTTAATCTGTTTCTGAATTTTAATTGTAAAAATGTTCAAGGAGTCCGGCGAAGACTGGATCTGGCTAAGACAAGACCCAGTTGTCTGGATCAGATATTGAATTTTTGGGATCCCATCGAAACCTTTGGTCTTGTTAGTTCTGTTGTATATTTTCGCAGCCGAAAATCTTTAGGAACTTATTTTCACCTTTTAAACCGTAATTTCCTAGCACAGGGAAGTCATTTATTTCAAATTTTTCTTTCTAGCTGTTTTGAAATTTGTTTACTTATTCATTTTGCAATTTATTTTATCTTTCTTTAACGTCTTAGTCCTTACCGCAGAGATGCCCGCCTATTTATTCAATGATTTACCCTAAGTCACTCATTTGCCTAATTTTCTTTTCATTGCGATCGAAACCGTTGATCTTCTTACGGGTAATTTATGAGCTGTGGTGCCATATGTACTATTTCTGTTTTATCAGGGCAATGTATTGCTGTCTCACACGTAGCCTATTATATACCATAAAACCCTGACCTTCCGACTGTAAATACATCGATCCGGAAAACAACGACAGAAAACTGTAAAATTTTAACGACCAAGTACGCCCCTAGATTTCATTTAATTGTCACGGTGCTGTTGAGCTTTTTCCTTTTTCTGAAGTTATTTTAATTTAATTGAATTGAAAACTAGATGATGAAATTCAAATCATGAAGAATACTAGGGACCGAGTTGAAACAATCCCTCTCCTTATTTCTGATATTACGTTACGATTTATGTAAAAAAATTTAGGGACGCGTTAATAGCCTGAAAAGGATTGCTACGTAATGTGAAATCGCGGAAAATTGTTGAGACAAAAATTGTTGACAAAACAAAAGTAGCCGATAGGAATGATTAATTTTAGCAAAACTGTACCTTGTCTTTTTGCAAGTACACGAGCCTGCCTGTGTGCACTAATTATTAATTATTCATTGATTTTGAGAAGCTTCATTGAGCTTAGTGACACATTTTTCTTCTTTAAATATGGAGAACGGTTGAGCAGAAAATATTCAGGAATTTAAAAATTAAATAATATTTTTTTCTTTGTTTTCTGCTAGTATTATAGTATTAGTGCCTCGCCTATACACTTCGGAATTTACTCCTTAAAAAGAAACGTCGGCGAAAAATACTCTCATTTCAGGATAGGCATAGGTCAATATCAGCTCGGACTTGTTTGGTACCTCTTTAATTCGTGGCTTGAACAAGGAAAGTCTGAGTTAGGCTATGCTGATTAACAAATTTTTATTTCTGAAAGGACAGTGGTAGAGATTGTTTTGTGGAATTTATGATGACTGATCTTTTGAATCTGCTGATTAACAAATTTTTATTTCTGAAAGGACAGTGGTAGAGATTGTTTTTTGGAATTTATGATGACTGATCTTTTGAATCGGGTCTTAACGAGTATTAACAAAATAAGGAAAATGTTATTTTAAGATATGATATAATAAGCAGTTGTAACAAAATGTGATGTCATAAGTTTGCTTTTGCTTTTGGGATGTAGAAATAAAATACTGTAATCTTTATAGCTAGCAGTTAAGCCAATAAATGGTTGTGTACCGAGCGTCATGGACGAAAATGAACTGGTTGTAAAATTAAAAAGAATAATTATTGACTAAAGTTTACAACCTAATTCTTAGCTTAGCAGCAACTTCTTACATAAAATGACATGGCAGTGGCAGAGTGTCGAGTCGGTCAGATATTCTGCGAGGTGCAAGAGGAAGATGCTGAATTCTTGACAAGTGTGGCTGAGACAAGTGTGGCACGACTAAAACTCCCCAGGAAAATTAGATTAGATTCCCGTGGTTACCATCAGTTTTCAGGATTTTCTTCCGCTGACCTATTTCGGTAAAAACGCTTCAAGAGTACTGAACCACAACTGGGTTTGAGTTGGCATTATCGAATCAGAGGAAGCAAATCACTAAACCTTACTTACCTTACCAACCGACACCTACATTAGTAACATAGATTTTCGAGAACTCGAGGCACTAGAGAGGAACACAAGGAACTAGGACAAATTCGGAATTTCTGGCAATTTCTACATAGTTTGGAGCATTGGGGATGCCCTTATAGGGATGCCTATGAATGCAGACAGGGATGCCGCGATTGAGCGATGATTATTATACCCAGGACGCTGGATGATTATTTACGGCCAGAGTAGCCATAGTTATGTCACGCAGTGACCACACTCGTCTACAGGACTGTTTTAAGCCTCGGGAAGGCGGATGTTTTTCTCTAAGACCAGCTTATAATGATTGAGAAAAATGCTCCGAAGAGAGAGTATATTAATAAGTCGTACGTACGCCATTGATTCTGCATACGGAAAGGAAAATAAATGGTCCTTTCTGATTAATATTACCGAGCTCGGAAGAAATATACTTGCACGTGGAATATACGCCATGGATACGGAAACCAGAAATGAAATCCGTCGAGCTTCAACCACTGAAAAAGGAATTATTAAGCGCTAATTTCCATCAATTAAAATAATCATTTTTACATGGTCTTGTTTTCTCAAAATACTGGTATTTGGAGGTACATAGTACATCGAAATATAGGTATGGAAATTTCTATCCCTTTGTTTCTGTAAATTTTAATGTCCATGCAAGTCTCGCCCCAGGCAAATTGAACTGAATTGCCCGCGAGAAATTTTGCCCCCAGAATGTGTTCAAAGAAAGTAAAAAGAAAGAAAGGTTGAGAAGCCAGAAAATTAAAGTTGTAATGAAATATGTTCCGATCTCTGCTCTATGCCTCAAGTTCGAAAAAGAAAAAAATTAGTAGTTTGTAAGCTTGTCTCTTCGCCAGTCGGTGGTTGCAAAATAAACAAACTTGGTAAGTTGACACAAATTCGGTAAGTTGGAAGTTGGAAGAAAAAAAGGTTTTAAAGGTATTAAAGGTATTGGTGAAAAAACATTTGAAAAATAGAGGTGGAAAATTATACGTAGCAGTTGTGGATCTAAAGTGGGCTTTTCACAACGTTAGTAGAGCGTTGCTTGTAGAGTATTTAGTAAGGATTGGTCTACCGGTAGCATTTGTTTTGATTGTAGTTGAAATGTATAAGGTGGTGCTTGTGTGGTAAGAGTGATGGGAAAATTTTCAAGGAGCGCAAGATCGTATATTGGAGTTAAACAGGGTTGCACCCTATCGCCGAAGCTTTTCGCCCTGTTTTTGAATGACATTGAAGAGTATTTGGAGGGCCGAGGAGCTCCAATGGTAACCCTAAACCTTGTAAAATTGTGTGTCCTTTTGTTTGCTGACGATATGGTCCTGGTCGCCGAAAGCCCGGAGAAACTTCAAAAGTTGATTGATTTATTAGAAGATTATTTAAGTGTTAAAAAATTAGAATTGAATACGGATAAAACGGTGGTGGTGGTATTCAGGAAAGGAGGAAAAATTAAAGACAGTGTGGTATTTAATTATGGTGGGAGAAACTTGAAGGTGAAGGAGGAATGGGTGTATCTTGGATGCAAGTTTAGCGCAAAGGGGAAAATGGGGAAGCATGTAGAATTTAGTATAGCTAGAGGTAAACGGTGTGTCAACATTATACTTAGAAGTGATATAAGAAGGAGTTGTAATTTAAAGGTATTTAAGGATATTTTCAAAAGAAGTTAGTAGTAGGTTAATTGACCAAGAAATCCAGGTTTGGTTAGCTAGGATAAGAGATAGTGGATCCTTGAGTTTGTATGCAGAGGATAAAGAGATTTGGGGTGAAGAAATTTATTTTAAAGCGGGTCTAACAAAAGAGGAAATGAAACTAATCTTAAATATGAGGGCAGATAGCTTGCCACTTGGTGAAAGAAGAAAGTATTTGGGAAGTGTAAGGGAAAAATCTGGTCCTTACTTTTGTCCAATGTGCGGTGAGGGAGATGAGGATCTAATTCATTTTATGTCTGGTTGTGATGAAATTGAGGATCCGAGGGAGGAAATTTTTAAGGGAGGGATTCATGGGAGGAAGTGGTTGGTAAATATTATGCGGAGTAGGGATTTTCTTAGTATAAGAAACCTGGCGAGGTTCCTCAGAGTGGCCAGTCGGCACAGGGAAAAGTGTTTGAGTGGGGTTTAGTGTAGTAGTGTGACCGTTTATTTTGTATTTACATGTTGTTATTTAAGTGTGTTTGTTATGGCCTTTGGGCTCTGAAGACAAATAAATATCATAGCATATCATATGGGTCGTCACGTTATCCTTTCGGAACTTTGTCTTCGTTATATTAATGGGGAAGCCCATCATTATCTAAGATTATTTTTTTCACTTCCGAAGGCCATGAATTTCGTTTGTCTTCGATATTACTTATAAGTGTGGTTACTTGAGAATTCTCTTCTTTGGCAAGGATGAAAATTTAGTCAAAAATCTTGTAAAGTGGGATAAGCTCTGTTTTCGTACAGGAAAACAGTTCCTGGTCTCTTTTTATTTTAGGTTGTTGGGTTCGACCGGTTGAACTGTAATTCCGAACCCCGCGGTTTATTTCACTTTTGACCTAAAAATAACCAAATTAATTATTTGTCGATGTTCAGGTCCTTAATTCCTGTTATCACCCCCTTTCTAAAGGACTGCCATTGTCAGCACTTTTCCCCTCTTTATTTTCTCTTTACATAGTCTCTACGTCCAGCTTCCTAAACAATTATCCTCCGATATTCAAAACTCGGCTTTGGTTGTCTAAAGTAGAATTTTGACGGATCTACCTTATTTCTTTCAGTCGTACCGAATATCATAATTAACGTTTTCTTTAAACTTAAGTTTAGTATCTTTTCATGCTGGTAATCATTTATAATATGTCTATAGCAAATTCAAGGAATTCGGTGACTCCTGAGTAGTCACAGTAACCTAAACAAGGGAAAATATTCTGGTTCTTGTAGATTAATCATTATTTATTTACAGGTTAATTACTACCCGAATTTGGTGAACTGTGAGTCCCTTCTGGTGACTTACGAATCAGGTGACTTTTGCCGGATTTCCTACGATTTCTTCTTCTTAGCTTGCTTCGTATGTCTTGGCTTTTCTATAGTTTCCTTATTGCAATTAATATGCTTTTATCGATCCGCGCATTTTTAGAAAGTTACGAACTTGCCTAATATAAATTCGATTTCCATTGACCCTTGACAATTACTGATCTTAAGGACATGATTTGTTTATTTACTGCCTGTTTAAAATTATCGTGTTCGTTTTGTCTGAACAGTTATCTGGAAATTGCAATTCAGCCAGTATTCTGAATATTTATATCTGATGGTTTTGAGATATCTGACATTAACATAAGGCTGCTGAATTTTCTGCTGTTAAGCAGGCGGTTTAAGGTTCTATTTTAGCATTGTAAACCCGTCAACTAATCCATATACAGGTACTTTATTTTGTTTGCAAATGGTATAATCATAGAGTAGTTATCATCGCATGTCTTTCTATATCTTTCCTATTTGTACGAGTTAGTTCATAGTCCGATTTGTGTTTCTGAAATAACACGACTGTAGTAGCCTAAGTTTATACTGGATTTTATCCTTGCTCAATCTTCTCGTTATATACTTCGTCTACGAGCACTTACAGAATAACTGTGTGTTCTTGTTACGGATAGTATTAGGATATTAAATATCAAAGTTGACTCGGTAATCTGAAATAATGCGGGCTGAGAAAAGCAACTCCATATTTGGTAATAATTCAAGCCTCGGGACGATGGAAGTAGCCTTATCAGTTCCCTGTTGTTGAACATCCTTTTCCTGAGTTTTCAGGCACGTTTGATCAGGACTTTGGTTTAATCTTTTACATGTAGCGACTGCGGTTAGCTCCTACGCAGTAAGCAAGAATAGGATTTTGATGTGAAGCTTGAAACGAGCAGATGATTCTGAGAGTTGACTGTAGCGAGACATATGTCTGTATTATTAGATTACCTCACGTGCTTACCGAAATTGGTTGTTCTAAAGGAATAAATAAAGTAAGTGTTAAAGAAAAAGAACCGACCTCCCTAAACGAAAGACTACGATCCCTATACGCCTTCGAAGGTTGAATACTGCCGCCGCTCGAACGCTACCATATAATGATCCCAAGTGGGACATAAACCGCCGGTCGGAGTATAAAGAGTAATAACAACGGGGCAAGAACCTCTCATCGGTTTACTGGTGGCGCGTTGTCTTTCGTTTGGAGGGAAGGTATAGACTAGATGTTTAGTACAGTGTATATTTTATTGAGTGTATTTTTCTAGATCAAGTTTTTGAGCGAACGTAGAATGTCTGTCGTAGACACAGCAAAGATGTCACTTGGCACACTTTGCAAAATCGCATACCAAGTGCCTAACTTTTGATGGTAGCGGCGATGTATTAGTATTTGTTGAGACGCTTGAAAACTTGAAATTTTGGGATAAGTCTATTCAGAGCGATGAACTTATCCGGTTGGCATTCATGAAAACAACGGGTCATGCGGCTAATTTTTTAACCAGCCACGCAAAATTCGAGTCATTCGAGGATTAGAAGAAAGCCCTTTCCAGACAGTTTGAACACACGTCCTTGAGAGCACGTCTGATTCACGAAACTCTTCGTCTTGAGGATGGCGAAGACCCATTCCCATTGTTCGAAAAACTAAAATTAAAGACTTTGAAACTCTTGGGTTTTGATCAAGTTCCGTCGGCAACTGAAGAAAGTTTTCTTGGCTATTCAAATCTTTTGAAAAACCTACTTCTTGACAGTTTTTCCCCTACGCTGGGAATGCGGGTGGTTGCTAAGTGTGGAATGCGGGTGGTTGCCACAGATTTTGAGGAGGCCACACAAATTTTGATCAATGATTTTCGGGCACGTGAATTTGCTAAAGCCAAATCGCCTCATATGCTTTCCGCTATTGCTTCCGCTTCAGTTGAAACTAAGCCTAGTGTACTAGCTGATACAACCTCACGAGATGGTATGGTTCGGGAAAACATACCAGGTAACCGTAGCGACGGCACTATTTTTGAGCGTTCGAGTCGCCCAGTATTTTGCCGTCGCGATTCGTTACGGAATGACCAAATGTCAAATGACACTAGCAGCTATAGGGGCAGATCTCGTGACACGAGAGGGGACAGGAATGTTTGGGAAGGTCGCCGTGAGAGGTCCGATTCCCGAAAATCTGGCGGTTCGAGTAAGAGTTGCTACAACTGCAAGAAAATCGGTCATTTTGCTCGTGAACGTCGCGCACCGCGTAACAAATCTTGTTTTAATTGCCAAAAAGTCGGGCATTTGGCAAGGCAATGTCGCAGTAGATCCGCCGGGTCTAGTTCCAGAGTGTGTTTTACTTGTGGGAAACCGGGAAATTTCTCAGGGGAATGCCATATGTCTGAAAATAGCAGCCGTTTAAACTTGTAAGGGGACGCGCACTTTGCCACGTTTCGGTAAATTCTGATGCGCATCCTGTCCCGGCTTATTTGACTAAAAATATGGGTGAAAATTTTATTGCGTCATATTTTGCTAATTGCAATGGAGTGAATTGCAATGCCTTGCCGTATTTTAGTGCTTCAGTGTGTGATATTCCTGTACGCGCGCTTGGGGATACCGGCGCTTCGATTTCATTAATAAGCCATGATACGTTTTTGCAGTTGCCTGTTTTAGCTAGGTCAAAAATAGTTAAAACCATAATGATGTTAGTAGTGCTACGGGGCATTCCAAAGAAATTATTGGATGTATTTCAGAGAATGTTAAAATCGATGAACACGAATATTTGGAGACGTTTTTAATAAGTGACAAATTGAAGGTACCAATGATTTTGGTGTATGGATTTTTAAAGAAGTACGACCTACTAATTGATGCTAAAAATGACAAATTAATCTGTAGAGGCGGTAATGAGGGAGAGGTTCGGCGTGTTCGTCAATTTTCCGATCCGTTGGCAAATCTGGTTAACCTTAAAGGACAAAGGGAACAAAATTGTTGTTTTACTAGAAGTCAGTCTTGGGGTCCACAGTCGATCTCTTGTCACCCTGTGGGTCCTGTAGCTAATTTACCTCCTCCTGATTACCCTTGCCCTCTTCCCCATGTTTAAAATACTTGTAAAAAATCTGAAATCGGGTTGGTAAAACCGGAGGTGGAAGCTGTGAAACCACCGAAACGCATACACCGTCTCCAACTCGTTTTTAGGACTAACGTTAAGACAAAAACCAGTAAACGTTGTGTGTTATCTACCAGTAGGGGGCCAATTGATACGGAAGGGTTGTTTTTGGTTTTGCCTACGAGGGAAATGAGCGAAAGATTTCCAGATTTAGTCCTACCGGAGCAACTGGTAACTACGCAGGACGGCATGTTTCAGTTATTCATAGAAAACTATTCGGACAAAGATATAAAAATTCCCTTGTTTTATATGGCGAATGCAGAAGCTTGGATTCCGGATGAAAATGTTTGCATGAGTGTTACCGACTCATTAAAACCAACAGAGGTTGTTACGGGTCCTGGTTTTCTGCCAGACAGTGAAGTGGATGCGTTCCTCAAAATGTTTAAATTAGATCATCTTGCGAAGAATCCAGTTCGAAAGCAAAATGTTGAGAAACTTCTTATTGATAATCATGACGTGTTCGCGAAGAACGATTTTGACTTGGGGACTTGTAATATTGAGCCTTTTGTAATTGATGTGGGTAACGCACCCCCACAGAAAGTTCGTCCCTATCACATTCCAGTCCACCTTGAACCCGTTGCAAAGGCAGAAATTGACCGAATGTTGGCTTGTAAGGTTATAGAGCCAGCCGCTTCGCCGTGGCTAGCTCCGTTATTGCTGGTCGGGAAAAAGGATGGAAGTTATCGTGCGGTTACCGATTTTCGTCGCCTAAATGATGTGACAGTGGGAGACGAGTTTCCGCTCCCTCATATAGCTGCTATTTTAGACAAATTGCATGGCAAAAAGATTTTCTCTGTTCTTGACTGTTTGAGTGGTTATTGGCGGATGGAAATTGATCCGGAAAGCCGCAAATATACGGAGTTTTCAGCACCCGGATACGCCCAGTTCGTTTACGCGAAACTCGCGTTTGGTCTAAAAAACGCGCCTGCGGCTTATAGTAGAAATATGCATAGAATTTTGAAACATCTGTTTGAAGAAGGGGTCGCCGTCTATCTGGATGACGTTATAAACGCCTCAGAAGACGACGATTCGCACATGGCTTTGTTGATTAAAGTTTTTACCGCTTTCCGCAAAGCCGGTCTGAAATTGAAAGCGCGGAAATGTGATTTTTTTAAGGAGGAAGTTATTTTCTTGGGTCATCGGGTCGACAAGAATGGAGTCCGTCCAGACCCCAATAAGCTAAGTGCGGTACGTAACATTACATACCCAAAGGACGTCAGCGAACTGCGCTCATTTATAGGTCTGTTTTCGTATTTTCGCAAATTCGTCCCCCAGTTTTCGGCTATAGCGTCACCCCTAATCGATGCCGAGGTCAAACATGCTGCGGCTCAACAGGAAGCCTTAGCCATAATTCACTGCATCAGGTCATTTCGCCCTTATTTGCTCGGTAGAAAATTCATTGTTGCCTCGGATCATAAGCCTCTTCAATGGTTGATGAAGAGTACAGGGAAGGATCTTACCGGAAAGTGGGCTAGAATGCAGACGGAACTGCAAGGGTACGAATTCGAGATCACGCACATCCCCGGGACTCAGAACGTCGTTGCAGACGCTCTAAGTAGGCTCCTTACGACTATTCCAACTCCCGCGATAATGGCCGTAATACCAGGGGCGGATAACCAGTTTTCCTCAAAGGAACTGCGGGAATTGCAAGGGAAGGACGGGTTTTCTTCTGCAGTACGTAACTACCTTAAACATGGCAGTGGGTTGCCCTCTCAAATCGAAACTCAAGTCCTGCGTGAAATCGAAAATTTTGTTCTTGACGACGGCTTACTTTGTTACGTTTACACACCGTATCAAAACTGTGGCAGGCCTGATTTGCGGGTAGTACCAGTTTTACCTCGTTCACTCATTCCGGAAGTTCTATTTGATTGCCATGATTCAAAAATATCTGGTCATTTTGGGTTTCTCAAGACATATGAGCGCGTGCGCAACCGTTTTTACTTTCGGAACATGTACAACGTTGTCAAGAAATTTGTGCAGTGTTGCCTTGATTGTTGTCAACGCAAAGGTCTTAACCACACACTCTAGACCACTCGATATGGTCGGTATCGATCTTCTCGGTCCATTACCCGTTTCTAGTCATGGTTCAAAATATATTGTCGTCATCACCGATCATTTTACGAAATACATCGTTCTTACGGCCATAGCAGATAAAACAGCGAAAGCTGTCGCCAGGGCGTTTGTTGAGCATTTTGTTTTAATTTACGGGGCATGTGAACGTTTGATAAGTGACCAGGGTACGGAATTCATAAATGCGGTATTCAAGAGTATACTTGAACTTCTTGACATTAAGCAGCTTCTTACATCTGCGTATCATCCTATGTGTAACGGGGCGGTCGAAAGGCGGAATAGGGATATAGCAAACATTTTAAGTCTATATGTCAAGGACAGGGGGCATTCTGATTGGGAGGACCAACTTTGCTATGTCCAATTTGCTATGAACACAGCTTTTCACGAATCCATCTCGGACAACCCATTTTATGCTATGTTCCTTCGCGACGCCAGTTTCCCGACGGACACCGTCATTAACAATAGGGTCTATTATAATCTGGATTCGGATTACAAATCGGAATGATTACTTGGCAGAGAACTGCGTATCAAATGATCAGGGACAACTCCGATATCGCTCGGGAACGTCAGCGGTTCTACTACAATAGAACCGAAAATCAGAAAACCCTAAAGGTCGGTAACCTTGTACTTTTGCATACGCCACCCGACGCGAGGTTGCGAAAATTGGATAAGATACGTTGGGTGGGACCTTATCGAATAAATGCAGTTTTGGAAAATGGCCTAAACTTTAAAATCACAAGGCTGTCAGACGGACGGGTGGAAATTGTCCATTACAATCGTTTGAAAACGTACATTCCCAGGAGTCTGTGGGAAAGGGACGTTATGCAAGATGAACTGATTATACCGCCTAATTTTGACGAAATTCCGGCACCCATTTCCTCTTCCGCAGAAAATCCGGCCGGAAATAAACCTGAAAGTTCGCGTACCGGAAAAACAGTTACTTGGTGGGACAGTCCACCTGCAGGTCAGAAAACTATCCCCGATTGCGACCCACCAAACCCACCCTCCGTTATACCAAACCCACTTACTGAGGACATGTATGATATTGGCGCGAGTGATTTTGCTTTTAGACCGGAATCCTCGGTTCCGGGTCCGGAATCGATGGATGATTTTCCGAAATTTCGCCAGCTTCCTCTATTTCACCGCCCTTTAACATTACAGCCGTATCATACGGATCAACCAAATGAACATGGGGATTGCAAAAGACGTTATTCTCTGGGCTCTGAAGATTTAGAATGGGGTGACCCCTATACTGAAACACCTGTTCGCAGGCAGGGGTTGGGAAGCTCCTCCAGTCTCGAGAGCGAATTATTAGACGATGCGCTGATGAAAAGAGAACTTTTCACACCAAGGACAGTTGTTAGATGCTCTATGCCAACTTTTGGCGAGGCACCAGTTTTGAGACAGGGAATCACACCATCTCATGATTTCTACGAAAATCTCGCTGGGGTGGGGATACCGTCATTAGAGGCCCCAAACTACCGTCTAGAGTTCGAGAGCACAACTGCGCAGGATCCGTTTAGTGATCCTGTGGGCATAAACGATTCATTCACGGGTAATAACTTTCCTCAGGCTAGTACGCGGGTTGACAGGTCCCCAGACTTATCACCTGTTCGATCAGAAGAAGAGACACTAAATCAAACGGTAATTGAGACACCTCAGTCTCGGGGGAGTAAAGCATCTCGGTTACCAGAATCAGAAGAAACCAGCCCTCAACGGGGAGGTTTTGGAAGGGGCACACTTGAGGAGACACCGGGTCATTCCGGACTCGGGTCAAATTTTAGCGATGGGGTCAATTATGGGGTCAACCGTTCGGGTAGTATGCCCCAACTGAGAGGACCGTTTGGGGAACTCGAATCTGATCACCCTGGGTCTGAAGCTCCTATTGATCTTAATAACCCCCCACCAATTTTAATTCGTGATAGAGCTTTAAGCCACCCTACGGTTCGTTCAGAGGCGCTTAGATTACGTACTCAAGCCGCGCGCCGCGGTGCAATGCAAGATGTTAGGTTTGATCTGGCTACGAGAGGTACTAGACAAACGTCCAGAGAATTTCGCCACCCGAATAAGTTAGGGTATGATAAGCTTGGAAGCCCTTATTTACCCGAAAATCAAAGGCAATAAATAGAGGGGCAAATTACTAAAAGTAAATTACATGTATAGTAGTTGTCAGTGTTTTATTACAGATGAAAGACAAATAAACACGATCAGACAAATATGGAAGTTAACGAGAGGAAAAAGATGGAGGCGCAGATAGGGTTTCAGAAGAAAAGCTGGACACGCGCGAACAAAAGATCAAGTTAGCACATCAGCAGAAAAATTTTAGGACTGCAGAAATAATAAACGTTAGGCTGAATTAACCAATAGTTGAACTCCGGGGCGTCAAAGGTCACCTTGCAGACGTGCAAGACTTGCTCTTTGAACCCCAAGATAAACTCGTCGAGCTATTGCGATTTTGTTCACATACAATAAGAGAATAGTAGTCGGTGGTCGCTAAATTGAATTAGTAATGTTGCTGTTTTACTGCGTACTCGCTTGGCTTTATCTTGCTTTATTTTATGTTTGGCGTAGCAAATAATACATGGACAAAAAAAAAAGTTTAGTTTAGTTTCCTTGTTTCAGAAAGATTGAAGAAATCATAAAGTTTAATAAATCAATAATAGACCCAGAGTTATAATATTAAAGGCCAAATTATGTTTTAGCTATTGGTCTATTGTTATGTAATACGCTTGAAAGTGCCAAAGACAGAATAGCTAACTGTCTAGGCACCGGAGACGGGTACGATTTCTAAGAATTTCATCCTAAAGATCTATAAATAATGTCAGAAAACGTAGATTGTCTAATTCACCAAGTTAGTAGGGAGTGTCAAACTCCTTTAACCATTTTATTTGCATTAAGTTTGGTCTGAGCCAGTAGGTAAACAGAGAAGCGAAAGAGCAAAATTTTGTTTGAATTAAATCAGGGTGAGAAAATATTGGAGAATTAAGCAACTTAAAATGGGAAGTAACGTGTAGTGATGTCATGCACTGATAAACCTTGAGTGAGCTCGGTCAATGTTGGTCCCCTTGACCGAAACTACGCGGTATTTTACCCGTCGATTATTTTGTTTTACTGCACCATGTCAGAGGGCTCAGTAACAATCAATCAGTTATAATCCCTAGATTGTATTATGATACTAGATTGAACGAATGAACAAAATAACAATTGTATCAGATTGAATCCCTGAAATACTGAGTAAAGAAATTTTGTTCGATTTTTGCTTGTCCCAAAATTTTCCCTAAGTACTTTTGCCCTGAAAAGTAAGAGTTCGCTCCCCTTTGTTGAAAAGCGAAGGTCACGAAGCTCAAGTAACAGATTATGCCTAAAAGCTATGACACAATTGAAAACCTGTAGAGCCTATACAGCCACGATTTTTCAATTTTGCTTTTGCTGACTAGCTTTGCGGTTTTGCTTCACGCGAGTAGCTGACGTACTTTTGCAGTATAATTGAGTCACAGGATTTTTAAATAATTGCTGCTAGACACGTATTTCGATTGATAGACAAATCGAGTGAGGGTTTTACTAATTATTGTTTTGAGTCTTTCAGCGCTTAGAAGGACACACAGACAGTGTCAACCAATGGTCAATGGTTGGAGATATTAACCGGCATTTTATCCAGAAGCTCTTCATGATAGCAAGTATAGACAGATAGATAGATATAGACAGATATGGTTGAAGCATACGTCCAGCTTCACTTTGTTACCATGTGCCGTAGAAATCGCGCCAAATTTTTTTTGCTCTGCCGCTAAAAGCTACCGTCAGAGGCCATCCAGCTTAAATGAATTAGCATACGTCGCGATTTGAAAGGTCAGAACTTGCGGTCAAGTTACCCTTAGCGTACTTTAAACGCTCAAAGAGAAGTCGTGGGAAATTTTAAACAGCTCCCGTTATCTGCGGTTTTTAGCATCTGATGTGCGTTAAACGTCAGATTTGAGGTGTCTTTAAATTTTCGCGAAGCACATATACAAATAACAAGAAACACGAAGAAGAAAGAAACATGAGAATGAGAGGACGCCGAAAGTAATCGTGTAAAGCGATTAAATAAGTATTCCAGATATACTGCGTTTATTTTATATTACAGGTCGAGCCGAAGCCGAACCAACTTAGTCCTTACTACGAGTCTTCTCAGCAGAAATCCCGGTCATGGAGGAGCAGTTCGTCGAGCATTTGTTGAGGAGCCAGTCATCGCTCTCAAACATCAACCTTGCCAGTGGTGGGAAAGAAGAAACGATTGCAGCGCCATCTGTTTCTCGATTTAGAAGTCACGACGCAGACGACTTATGTCCGCATCAGCAGAAGTTGAACTAAGAAGCACAGAAGAGTTTAGCTGACAACGGCCCTGCCTGGGTGCAGCATGAAAAGCCAACTAGTTCAACGCTTCGCTTCGATAACGCCAACAGAGGAACCGGTAGGGGACTTCAATATGAACCCCTATCTAGTATTCCGAATCAGAATGCTTTATATGGCATCCCGAGGAATAAAATGTCAACCAACCATCATTCGTAACCATTCCGGTCGAGTCAACCAACCATCATTCGTAACCGTTTCGGTCGAGTTTTCAGCAGAACGGCTGGAAGCAGTTTTGCCATAAACCCAGCAGAAGTTATCGACGAGGAACGACTCAACAGAAGTCATCAAGTCAACCGAGTCAGCGTCGAGTCAACCAACCATCATTCGTAACCATTTCGGTCGAGTTTTCATCAGAACAGCTGAAGACGAGGAACTACTTAACAGAAGTTATGGACGAGGAACTATTCAACAGAAGTCATCAACGAGGAACTATCAACAGAAGTCATCAACGAGAAACTATTCCGATGGAGGTCTCCGTTGGTCAACTGAATGATATTTTGATGTGTCCCGAGAACGCCAGTGCAAAAGAGAACTTATAGCCCGGTTGCACCGTTTTGCAATTTGTCATGGCACTGTTTTTGCACCAGACTAAACAGTGATTAAGACATTTATAATTTGTAGTGCTGTATTTTGCCGCTGTATCATGTGATTCATCATGTAAATTATTCGAAGGGCCTCAGGCCACAAATTGTTGTGTTTTGTTAAATATGCAAAATATGCTCGTCTAAACTTAAAATTGTATTCAAAAGGGCCGAAGGCCATAATAATCCTTCTTTTGTTGTTGCGTTACATATTAAGCGTGTTTATCTAAGATAGCAAATGTTAGTTTTCAAATGTTTCCGAAGGGCCTAAGGCCACAACTATAACCTAATATACAAAAATAAAAATAAAAACATTAATAATAGTAATAAATTACTAGACAAAATGAAATAAAATAAATAATTGTAAAATGTTGTCCGTACAATATGGTAAATTTTACTTAAGTTGAAGTAGATAAAACGAGATAAAAATAATTCATTGTAGTATGTTGTGTGTATAATATGGTAAATTTTGCTTAAGTTGAAGTAAGAACCGATTTTCATTGGTTCCGATAAAACGAAATAAAAATAATTAATTGTTTTATGTCGTGTATATAATATGGAAAAATTTTCTTGTTGTCGGTATTGTAGTGTCGTCGCGATTTTAAAATAGGTAAAATTAACGTTTGTGTTAACGTAGTTTTCAGTTTGATCGTGACCGCAGTTAAACCAAGTTCCAGATGCGCGAGAATTAATTTAATTGGGAGAGGCATTATTTTTCTTTTAATTCACATTTTCGCGGGTGTTTTAGTAATTTAAACTTCATCTTTATTCCATTAAAGTAAAAAAAATTAAAGTTAAAATTAGAAATTAACTTACAATTGTAAAATTATAAGCTAATTGTGTTGCCATAAATTATAAATTTAACTTCTTTACGGGTGGGTTAGCCAAGTCAGAACTCGATACTGATTGTATAAAATTAGGTCCTACCCTGAACGAAATTTTCGAAAGAGGGAAGGGATGCAGACTTTTATTTTTAAATGCTTTTATTTTATCAGTGCATAAAGTACCCTTTTGTCAGGAAAGTATTCAGCATACTATGCCTGGGAGCAAAAGGTTTCAGGTCTAAAAACTTGCAAACCACCGCTCATGTAGACTTTCGGACAAAAGGAAGGGTAGAGGCTTTAAATGCTTCTATTTTATCAGTGCATAAAGTACCCTTTTGTCAGGAAAGTATTCAGTATACTATGCCGGGGAGCAAAAGGTTTCAGGTCTAAAAACCTGCAAACCACCGCTCATGTAAACTTTCGGACAAAAGGAAGGGTAGAGGCTTGTAAAGTTTTTGTTTTCATTTTATTGAAAAGCCGATACTGGAAATGGAACATCTGTCGTAACTAAGAGTTAGACAGGTTGATCAAAAATTTTAGAATGCAAAAATAAAGTAAGCTAAGTAAAGAGAAGTTTATAAAAATCAAGTTCTGGCAGTGGCATAGTTTGTTTTGTCGGGAGTCAAAACCTTGAAAGGGATAACGAGTGTTACGGATAGTATTAGGATATTAACTCCATATTTGGTAATAATTAAAGCCTCGGGACGATGGAAGTAGCCTTATCAGTTCCCTGTTGTTGAACATCCTTTTCCTGAGTTTTCAGGCACGTTTAATCAGGACTTTGGTTTAATCTTTTACATGTAGCGACTGCGGTTAGCTCCTACGCAGTAAGCAAGAATAGGATTTTGATGTGAAGCTCGAAACGAGCAGATGATTCTGAGAGTTGACTGTAGCGAGACATATGTCTGTATTATTAGATTACCTCACGTGCTTACCGAAAGTGGTTGTTCTAAAGGAATAAATAAAGTAAGTGTTAAAGAAAAAGAACCGACCTCCCTAAACGAAAGACTACGATCCCTATACTCCTTCGAAGGTTGAATACTGCCGCCGCTCGAACGCTACCATATAATGATCCCAAGTGGGACATAAACCGCCGGTTGGAGTATAAAGAGTAATAACAACGGGGCAAAAGCCTCTCATCGGTTTATTCTATCATTTCTGTGATTCAACACCGCTCCAAAATCCTTCCATGTATATCAATTCTTTTAGTGCCCTGAATCTTACGCACCGCTGCGACTCTTGTTCGGATTTCTATGTGATATAGTCATCTTTCGCTGAAGAAATGTTTTTATCTACAGATTGTAACGCCACAAGATTGTAAGAGCAACTATCAGAATTTATGAAACTGATCTTAATTAGTGAAGTTCAAATAATTAATTAGATTGCTGTAAATTATGTTATAGTCAAGTAGGTGACTGTTGAAATTGAAATTTGCTTGAAATTCTAAGACAAAACACAGAGAAATATTGATAAGACATAAACATCTGTGTAATTGGGAATTCTTGGGATGGTGGATAAGAAAATACATTGTTATTCGTTTATGAACACAATTTCTGCATTTTTCCAGATTTGACGTATCGAATCCTTTCTGAATGTACCCTGAGGACTTCAAGGTTGGTACGATTTTCACGAAGAAAGTGAGCTTGCCAGAAACGGTAAAGCAAACGCCATCTCATGGATGTTGTAGCTGCTGGGTGCGGGTTGCGTAACCGATTAATACCTAAGATGCTCCGCTAGATTTTTAGCCATCATGGATAGTTTTGGACCGGAGATTCTTTCTTTCCAAAACAGGTCAGAAGTTCCCACACTTGCGAAAATTGGTTACTTCGTTGCAGATTGAGGCAGGGTTGAGACTCACTTTAAGGTGATCTCTGAGATGACTCAAGTTGGTACCAGACTGTTCGATTTGATAAATTTAATCTGGAAATAAGTTTCTTTACTATCCAAGGAAAACGAAAATTATCAATGTATGATCTTGGTTACTCTATTGATAAATGTCGTTAAAGATTTGAACTTGAATTGAAATTGAAGTCTATTTCTATTTTTCCGAATTTGATCTTGGCTCAATCCATCTCGTATCTACGCAACAATGTACATGTTAGATCGTTGATCAAATCGTTGGTTCTATTTGTATTCACTTGAAAAGAAAGGAAGAAAATGAAAGAGAAAGAATGGCGAAAAGATTAACTCCAACTTCGATAGAAAAAGAAAGAAAGAAAAACTGGAAAAAAATATGTCCAGATATCGAAGAGAAGAATAGAAGAAAATTAAAGAATGTAAATCTTAGCCTGTTTTCTATGTATGTCTTACCCACATTGAAAAAATAATTGGGTAGTTGGAAATATAAATATTTGGATAGTTTTGTTAAATATGTAAATATTTTTCAGCTCTTTGTAATTCGTGTTTAGACCATGACACTATAAATGTTTCAGTAATTTGTTTAACTCATCTCTGAACTTTCTCACATAGTTATTATTTTTGACCCAAATATTCTGGTGTAGAAACGAAAGGGTCAAAGTTAGAAAGAATTTTTTTTTTCTCTATTCCAGTTCGTGTGTAGCGTTCTATTTGTGATTCTGATAGCATCGAAAGATCAGCAATTGTCCAAACAGATGAAAAGAAAAAAAAGGAAATTGGATCTACGTAAGGTTTTCTAAAATTTATCAAAAGTTAAGTTCTACCTTTGTTTCATCCTTAGATTGTTCTCATACTCCCAAAGCTTTAACCCAGTCCATCCGACGGCCAGCAACCGGAGCACCGAGCCGTGCTTTCTTAAAGCCGCGAAGTATGTAAGGATACTTCCCCTCCTTAAGGATGACCATTACCAAACACATAAGGTAAGATCCATCTGGTTTACTAAATTATTTCATAACAGGCCTCCCTCTAAAAGATTTATTTTCCCTGTCCTTTCTGATGGACGTTGGCTGACAGCTCGAACCCAACCAAAGAAATCACTACAAAGTCCAGATCCCTGTCACACGGTCAAAATGCAGAATTGGCAAAAGACCGTTAGAAGAAAGCCACCACCATCATAAGGCTTCAGCCAGCCAATCAAGAGTTTGCCTTTCTGAAGGGCAAACCAGACGACGCGACCTACACCCAAAAGAAGTTCTCCCTCGAAAGATTTTCGGGCTGGATTCGGGGAATTTTAATGTAGCCGTTCACCAGCACACTTGTTGGTACAAGAATTCAAAATGTAACTAAAAAGAGTTTATTTCAGATCTATCTTCCTCCGCCGCCCTCGCCGAACTCTGCTCAGCTCAACTCATCTTTCCTTATGTAACATACAGTTTGCCAATCAATGCCTTCTTCAACACAACCATTATTCTACTACTCGTCCTCCTACTTCTAACTAGCCAATTACCTATCATCTAACTTATACTTCGTACCAGCTTCAGAATATAACAACCATGCATTAAGGCTTGAGAGTTTGCGATTTGAGACTTAGAAAGCGGGTAGATTGTTCACCACAGCAGATAGGAAAGCAAGAACCAAATATATGCCTTGCCGAACGCTTTCGTCTATACGCTACCTAAACAACCCTCAATCCGGCGGCTGCTCGCAAGCCGCCAAGTAAGGTCGCCTTCGCGTCTACCATCTCGTACGATTCAGTCGATTGTAACCCGTACACGCGTACCTAACTCAAAAAGGGTTACCAAAGAAGCAAAAACCACCGAGGGAGCCTTATATATCTTTTGAAGGGGTCATGAGTGTTATGTTTACGATTTTCTGGGGACTTTTCTCGCTGAGGTCTGCAATGTGTTGCGGGATAGCGAGGTTGGTCTAGGGTAGCCAGCTTCAACCTGTATAGTAGGTAACTGTAACGAAACTCTTTTTCAATATTCTCAATGCGGCAAAAGTTATCTAAAGGGATCGTAAGCAGATGACAAGTGAACTCAATAATACGTCCACTAAAATAACTAGTTGATTTGTAGGTGGTCTTTAGAAGGGCAAGAATATTTAACGAGCCTTTTTCAATAGGGAAATTTAGCGGAATGCTTGTTTCTGACTTTAGTGTTGGTAATCGCCGTTTCCGTATCTAGTCCACTGAAGTGTTTGTTTTGCGCTTTTCTCTTATCACGCCAATATCCCTTATCAAACAGTGCTGTGTAATGTTAAATGTAATATATCTGATGGAAGTAAACAACAAGATTAATGACTTGACTGTTTGATTTTGACTGTCTGTTTTAAATTAAAAGTTTCTTGACTTTGAGCTTATTCCCGTTGCACATCTATAAAAGTTCGTTAAAATAAAGGATATCTAGCCTCGAACAGGAGAGACTGGCGTGCTACTTTACAACGGCGAGAATCTTATTTGACGTCGGTGCTTGAAGTAGTCCGAGCCTTTGGATTTGAGAGAAAACAGAAGAAAAATGATGATTGTAGACTTACCGAGGTAACAAGCAGTGATGCCAAGCATAATATACCCTGTAACAGCCACGTCAGCTGAAGTTTCTGGTTTCAAAGTTACGTTCTGGGATATCAAAGCTACTGCCACTAAGACCAGGAGGATGGTACCCGCAAGTAGATCAACGACTTCTAGGATGATATAGAGAACGACGCAAATTCTTTGTTTCTGCAAGAAACACACAAAATTGGCCTTGCCACAAGGTCTAAGAGCATGATAAAAGTCATCGTTTCCGCTGTATCTTACCCCTTTTCTATTGTATTGAGGATTCTAGGCAAGTAAAACAAATTGGCTGGGGCAAATCTAGGCAAAATCTGATCCCTGTGACTGATTTTAACGACACCTCCATTTATTAATTAAATCTCATGCCCTGTATTTCTGCAACGAGGGTGTTTGATCAGCGATGGTGAACATGACTGATGGATTTTCTTACGTAGTTTTAGGATAGGTGCCTTATGACGCAAGGCCTTGGGTTTGGGCAAAATTTCTGCCACTTGAAAGATTGAGTATCCCGCTCAATCATTGCCTACTTCACTTCAAAGGTCTGGGACACAGCCACTTCAAAGGTTTCAATACGCAAAAGTTCCCGCACGAAAGGTAATATATACGATCACAACGAAACATGGGTAGAATTAAATAGAACAATTCCCTTTTAGGTACGTCCTCGGGCTTATGGAGAAGAAGCCAGGCAAGAAAACTCAACGAAACCAAGGACGAAGAATTGCTGGTTCGCCCACCTCCATGGGCATGCAAGAAAGCCTATTTTTATGTGCCTTAATTTTAGTACGGTTACTTCAGTAAAGAAATTTAATAAGGACTTCCAGTGTTGGTTTCGAATTTCTATCCTCAGTGCGGAGGTCCCCCTTTCGATATGGAGAGCAGCCAATTCATTAGGCAGGATACGGAAGGTGGGGTAAGAGGTACGATAGACCTCAAACGGGCAGTGGGAAACGGATTTTAAAATGACTAAAATGGTCTGGATCAACCCAAAAGTGGACTGTATAAGCTACTAAACGGATTGAAACAGTATTAAAAGTCCAGCAAAAACGGTTCCTATCAACCCGATGCCGGTGAATTGCTCTCCGAATATAATTTATCGTAGCCCGCCAATGGATCAGTTACCGGTGCACGATAGTCCGACATCGCTTTACTACAATCCGCATAGAGTTTACCAAGTCTCTCATCCACCGCTCGATAACGGTTCAAATGAATCTGCGAGGCCTCCAAAAGAGGATTACAAAATCCCAAGCATTCACCACTCCGATGTTGGATTACCGTAATATTCAGGTGGGAAGGGAGACGAGGCGTCGTAAAACAATTTTGGATTACGGTAAACTGCCTGGTTCGTCCTGCGGTTTACATTAAGCTGGAGTCAGAGGGATTGCTTTTAGAGTGTATGCCTCGGTATAAGTACACCGCTTTTCTGTTCTTTCCAAGGGCTACTCCATACTTCCTCGATACTGTGCTATTACTTGACCAAGGCGGAAGTATCAACAGAAATTTCGCAAACTTATAAAAAAAAAAAAATACAAATTGGTTTACTATGTGACCAGCAAATATACTCCAAAATACTCGCGTCATACACTTTACCTAGAATGCCTCTCCTCTGGATTGTAATCAAAACCATTCAATTATTCCAGTTTCATATAACAAGAGCATATTCATTTCCCTCGGAGTCGTTGCAAACCCCGGGAGTAAATGACATGATATAGTATCCGCTACAGATTTTCCAAAACTTAAAGCACAATGGACACTTCTAATGCTTTATTTTGTATTAAATGCTTCGCAAATAAACATTTCCGACTTCCTTTAGAAGGCCCTACGAAAATCGGCCGTTTTCTTGTTATCCCTTGTCTTTACCTCTCTGGCATTTCGGCGATCCAAATCTTAGGAGCTGGGATATCGTAGCAGGAAATTCAAAAACTCCCAACAATGCTTGATAGAAAAGGATATATTTGAGATGTCACCAAAGTCAAGCCGCATATGCAGTTTACCTGATTGTATTCATCAGAAGCTCCGTGTTTTAAAGTGCCTATTAAAAGTTTTCTTTGTGGAATAGTGTTGTGAAGCTTGATTAACTTGCTTTATAAAATGTACCAGAATATTCAATAAGTTTATAAAAATAACATAGCTACACAAATCATTCAAAAACAAATAGCCTATTCAAATCTGAATTATACAAGCTGATTTATGCATAAAATAAAGAACTGCTAAGTGTTGAAAGAAACATCACTTTTATCTTTGTCCAAGCTAGTAAATTGAGCATGTACTGGCCCAAAAAATTACGCTTTGAAATATCACAGAGAGGAAACTGTTGAAAAGGCTGCTGAGCTAGGGAGTAAGCATTGTTCCTAGGCTGTTACAGAGTGAGATTGGGGTAGTTTGATTTGCCCATTGAACTTTAATGCAATAAGGCTTACGAGTTTTTTCAGTGAAAACACTTTTGAGCAACATACAAATAGCAAGAATACTTGGGTCGAACAGCCAGCCCAAAGATATATCGTCACTGTCAAGGCAAAACCATGTATTCTATTGACCTTTTTACGATTTTACGATTTTTTAGGTTTCGAAAAATTCTGCGTTGAATGGTCCGTAACTCGCATTTTTCTGAAGCACATTGACGGAGTTACAGGTATCTGAATAACCACGTATCTCAATAATATGATGATTTTGAGGAAATACTGAAAGGTGCCAAGAAAGCTATTAATCATATTCTCGCTGACGCACGAGAATAGACAACATTCAAGGAGATACAGTAGGTTACTGTTTTCTATTAGTGTGTCCTGTCAATAATTTATAGGGCCATATAGCGATTGTAATTGTGTCCGTCAGTCGGTCTGTCGGCCCCGGTTTTGCTGGTTCGGGCAATTCCAGATAAGCTAGGACGATGAAACTTGGTAGGCATATCAGAGACCGGACCAGTTCATCCAGACCGGATCCGGTGACGTTGGGGGGAGTCGGAGGGGGAAACCGGAACTCTTGGAAAACGTTTAGAGTGGAGAGATCGGGATGAAAATTGGTGGAAAGAACAAGCACAAGTCCTAGATACGTGATTGACATAACCGGACCGATTCCGCTCACTTTGGGGGAGTTGGGGGGGGGGGGGCAAATTTCTAGTGATCCGGCGAGTTTGGTGCTTCCTGATCTGCTAGGACGATGAAAATTGGCAGGCATGTCAGGGACCCGAACAGACTGACTTGATAATAGTACTTTCCTCTATCCGACCATCAAGGGGGGGGGGGAGCAGGCTGGAGGGAGGGGGAGTTCGGAAAAGTGAGGTATTTTTAACTTAAGAGAGGGTGATCGGTTCTTAACGAAACTTGCTATAAAGAAAGACCTCGTCTCAGACACACCATTTTTAATTCAAACCAGATCCGACCGGAAATCTTCGAAAACGCTTTGAGTGGAGAGTTCGGGATGAAACTTAGTGGGAAGGAAAAACACAAGTCTTAGATACTTGAATTGCATAACCTGACCGGATCCGGTCACTAAGGGGGTTGCTGGAGGGGATCCTAATTTCTAGTGATCCCGCGAGTTTGGTACTTCCTGGTGTGCTAGGACGATGAAACTTTGCAGGCGTGTCTGGCACCCGAGCAGATTGACTTGAGAATGAAGTTTCCCCGATCCAAACATCGTGGGTGGAGTGAAGGGATCATGAATCCGGAATCTAGTGGCAAGCTGAGCTATTGAGCGGGTGATCGGATTTAAATGAAACTTGCTTCAGACGTCCCATTTTAAATCCGGACCGGATCTGGTTACATTGGGGGAGTCGGAGGGGGGAATCGGAAATCTTTGGAAACGCTGGTTCGGAATTCTATTGATCGCGCGAGTTCAGAGAGCGAAACAGAATCATCTGACTAGCCTTGTCTGCGGTATTGCGCTGGTATCACCTTCTTTTTACAAACTGCTCAGTAGGGTTTGACGAAGATAAGCGGAGTGATACAGTCTGAGATACGGACGGTTCTTGGAGCTTTTCTTTTTCAATTTGATTTCAATCTGAGATACGTGGTTCTTCCTTGTCACTTTTTCTAATAGGCTTATGGTGCACCAACAAGGCAAAACCACATTTGTCATTTTTTGAGGAAAGTAGGGCAAATACCCAAAAATCATTTGTTCCACGGGATTCGTGACGAAAAATGGCCTTTCTAATATGGAAGGCTCAATGTTGTAAGTATTATACCCTAGACATTATACAGTATACCCTGATACGTGGTTTTCCTTTGACACCAACGATATCAGAGAATCGTTGGGCTTCGTCAACTGTCCACCAGTATCAATTTCGATACGCTCTTAATTAAATACCATTGTTTCAGTTTTACTTTTCTGGTGACAAACCTACTTCTCCGTACTCACCATCAATAATGCTTAATTTGCTTCAATTCCTTTTACAGTGTGGCTTATATTCATACTGTCGTTAAAGTTTCCAAAACTGAGAACTATAGAACATAAAACATGATTGAAACGATAACAGGCATAGACAGTAAGGTTACATAACACAGTGTACGAGTAACCTAACAAAAAAAAAGAGAAAAGGGGGCAAGAGACCACGAAAACTGAACCAGAGGAGCACCAAGTTATATAAAATTACGGGGGAGACTACAATCTTACGGGCGAGACCACCATCTTACGGGGGAGCCCACCGTTTCAACTCAGATAATAATTCCGGTGTCTCTTACGAAACCTCTTATCTTCAGAAACCAATAGCAGATACATCATTTTAGATATAGCACCCTCCTGCACTCATGCATTTAAGATGGATTTGACTCCACTCTACAGCACTGTAGGTTTAGTCTGTAGATTTTCCAAAACAAATCAAGCTCATAAAAATAGTGTTGAAAGGGCTATTTTCAAACACGACCTATAAATACCAGCTGTGTTTTTGCTGTGGAAAATAAGTTGTTTTTTGTTTTCCCATTTGTTGTATAGGCAAAGCCCTTACCTTAACAGCACCTACTAGAAGGAATATAGCAGCTAATATGCCAACAAGACTCATTCCAATCTGCCACTTATACAATGTCGTCCCTTCTGCAAAAACACAAACAATTAGGCGACACGAGGAACTGGCCCAGGAATAAGACAGAAACCTTGCCTTTGGTCAGGAATGACTACTATAAATACAATGTGCATCTTTACTTTCCCAATAATCATAAAAACAGTAGGGCCCTTCAATTCACCCACACGTCAGTTCATAAAAACGTCTGTGTGCCTGTAAAGTTGGTCCTATGCCCATTTGAAAGGTTCGAATACGCAACTGATCCCGCACGAAAACCCTTCGTCCTATCGTCCGCTCACTTATGTTCAGTTCACTCACCGTCCTAACTCCACACGAAGGTGTACATGTCACACGTCATACACGTCGCATTTTTGACGCTAATGAGTTAGATCATCATGATTGGATCAAGAAAAGTAAGTTGAAAGGGCTCCCAGGCGATTAAAAATAAGGAGACGACGTTTGCGTGTTTTAACGAGGGGGAGTGATTTGATGTTAATTTTTACTACTCCACCATTTCCATACGAGACTCACACACACTTGTCTTATCCATGGCAGTTGTTTCCGCCATCCATCGAGTGTCACTCCAACTGGAGCACTTCTGGGAAAAGGGCCAGCACCAGCTCTAAGTAAGAAGCTGAAATGCAGAAGTGCCTCTCAGACGGTATTTGAACCAGGATCATCGGCTTTCATAGCAGTTGATTTACATTGAAAACATAATTCACGAACAACTATACTACAGCCAGATATGACTGGGCCATGAACAGGGATCCCACCGAAGGTAAATTGGTCCAAGCAGATCACATCCTCGATCCCAGTTTGACGGGATCAGAAAGGTTTGTAGTAGACGGAATATTATACATGGGATTTATACTGAAGCAATTAAACTAGAAGTACTTTTTGAATTAAATTTAGAAGTGTAGGACAACAATGTCGGAGACTCTTACGCAAACCAGAACCTGTATAGCGGGCCTCATGGTGAAAAACAAACAAAAGCTAAGTTTGCGAAAGAAGGAATAAGAGAATTACGAGAGAAGGAACATTGGCTGCTAAGAAATAATGTGAGAACTTTCCTGGATTATTTCCTGCTTCTTTGATGATACTTTCAACCATCGACAAAGAGCTGCCCACCTAAAAAAGAAGGGCTAACTCATTTCTATGAATTCTCGTAGAAATATGCACAGTTAACAGAGAGTAAATATAATTATCATTACAAAATAATAGACACAAAATGTGAGTAAATATATTGAATCAATATTATGAGTGAGATCGATTCTTCGTCCCTTATGGAAATAATTCAAGTCATCGTATTCTGGGACATTTTTTCAATCGTAAACAATTGAAAACAGTTGGAAATAATTGTAAACAATTATTTTTTTACTATTGAAAACAGATTGTCAACAGTTGCTTACGATTATAAACAGTTGTTTGCAATAGTTTTCAATCGTTTGCGATTGGAAACAATTGGAACAACTTACAATCTTAAAAAACTGTTTGCAATCGCAAACAACTGTTTCCAATCGTAAACAACTGTTTCCAATTGTAAAAAAACAATTGCTTATGATCGTTTCCAATTGTTTTCAATTTCTTACGATTGGGAAAATGTTCCGTAATACGGTGACATGAATCTTTCCATACGGGTGATACTGTTGTCTGCACAACAAACTATCTCGTTCGTCAAGTCTCTTCTTTTTCTTCCCTAAAAGGCTTAGCATTTTCAGCGATTGGAATATTGCCCTAACAAGGCATGTATATATTCCTCCATAAAGTTTAACCGAATTTGAGGTAGGATATTCGAGTTAACCATCCCTCATTCACTTAACAGGCTTGAAGAACCGACAAAACTGAATTACTCGTTGCATGTATGCATTTCTCCATAAAGTTTAACCGAATTTGAGGTAGGACATTCGAGTTAACCATCCCTCATTCACTTAACAGGCTGAAGAAACGGATATTCGAGTTAACCATCCCTCATTCACTTAACAGGCTTGAAGAACGACGAAACTGAATTACTCGTTGCTTTCACTATTAATGTAATCGATTTTTATAGAATGAAATTTTTCCTTCGGATTGTTGGTAGCTCTAGGTGCAAAGTCTATGATTTAACTAGTTAGCAACTACAGTGGTAAACACAACCAACGGTAAACAACCGAAAAATAATTTTTTTTTAGGCCACACGCAATACGGAGTTTTTGGAATCCGAAAACCTAAGTGGAGGGATGGGGTCCCGTCAGCACCGCAACATGTCAGTTGACATAAACGGCAGTTCACCACAGAATTCCTTCAGTACGCCAACATTTTCCGACAGTTCGCCTACACGACAGTTGACCCCCTAAAACTCGTCAGTTGACCAACACGTCCCTTCAGCAACACGTCAGTTGACCAACACGTCAGTTGAATAACACGTCAGTTGCCAACCGTCAGTTCGCCTACTGTCAGTTGACATAAACGTCAGTAGACCTACACGTCAGTTCACCTAATCCTAAAATCCGACAGTTCAGCTACACGTCAGTTCGCCTACCGTCACTTTCCATAAGCGTCAGTTGGTATAACCGTCAGTTGACATAAACGTCAGTTGGCATAAAAGTCAGTTGAAATAAACGTCAGTAGGCATAACGTCAGTTGGCATAAATTTCAGTTCACACAAATTTTCCGACAGTTCGCTCACATATTGTTGTCGATGGGATAATTATGGAAGCTCGCCCAGGGGATTAATAAGAGAAGCCGACAATTCACTATTCATTCAGCAGTTAAACTGTGAGCATCAGAATTGGAGTTACGGACTTGATTGAATTATGTCTGATGCGGACAGTGATAGCATGCGCTCGGTGGGTGACAGGAAACTGGTTTACTCACCCGTGCTAAACTTCATACAGACTAATTTCGAATCTGGAATCGAAGATGAAGTCATAATTAAGCATGCCGTTGATTTCTTTGACGGACCAGTCATTTCCTCTGCTAAGCTGGAGGGTTGGAATACAGTTATCACAGACGTGCTAGTACCAAAGCGTATTGGTGCTAAGGCGGCTTCAAATAATATTAAGGATATTTTGGACCTGCTACGTAAGTGCGATAATGATGATCTGGATATTCCCTGCTACGTCATTCGTGTTCCTACTGAAGTCCCCTGTGTGCCAGCGGTAGCATATTCTCGACTTGCTGCGAAAGTAAATAGTTGCGAACAGATATTAAAAGTTATGTCTTCGAAAATGGTGTCGTACGAAGCCAATTTCCCATCCCTTCCATCTGGCAACACTGATAATGAAAATGATGCCACTGAGATCATTTCCAAGGTTCCACCTGATCTGAGCAACCCTACGAAACGCAGACAAGCTCTCGAACAAGTTTGCGGTCATGAGTCGATTCTGTCCGTTAAACCTGTTGGTGATAAGATGATCGTGTGCATCGACAGAACCGCTGCCCCGGAGTTCTGTGCCTCGGCGCAGTCTGCCCTACCCTCCTCTACAGTGAAAATTTCAGCCAGAAAGTATTACGGATTAGTAAAAGGCATTGAAAGTGACTTTGAACTCTCCTTGTTTAAGGAAGTCCCTGGGATTACTGATGCTATTCGTCTTGGGAATTCAAATTCCATAAAGCTCTGTTTCGCGGATGCCAGGTCACTCGATCATGCTCTAAAAGATGGTATCCGGATTGAGTATGAATCAATTCGAGTGTCTGCTTTTCACGACATTCCGCGATGCTGCAATAATTGCCGTTCACCCAACCACCTACAGGCGGCGTGCAAAAGTTCTCTCCCGAAATGCTCTCGATGTGCCAGTCCTCATGAGGCCACACGTGATTCGCCGTGTCAAATGCAGCCCAAATGCGCTAACTGTGATGGGCCCCATGTTTCGTACAGCCTACGGTGCCCTGTTCTACGTGAAATCGTTAACAACAAAAAGAAAACTCCAAACCTTAAATGAGCAAAATGGACGTATCTATAGTTTCATATAATATAAATGGTACCAAGGATAAAGATGATTCGATTGATTATTTGCTTTCTACTAATGACATTGTGTGCCTGCAGGAGCATCTGCTAAGTCCATCTTCTGTCAATTTCCTAAAGCGAAGCAAAGATCATTTTTATTTTGTGGTGAGTGCTCGGCGTACTCGTGGTCGCCCTTCCGGTGGTCTTGCGTGCATAGTAAACAGAAAGCTGGCCCTATTATCTCCAGTACAGTATTTTTCAGATAGAACTTTTTTGGCTGTCCGGCTAGGCGATACTGTGCTCGTAAACTGTTACTTGCCGTGTAACAAGAATACAGTGATATCTCTGAATGCTTATGCGAAAGCGTGCACACAGCTGCAGAAGTTACTTAGTGACATCAGTTCAAACGGTCTACAATGGGTTGTTTTGGGGGATATGAATACTGATTTAGACGCAAGTTCCCCACGTTCGGATATGATTCTGGATAGTCTCCCGAGCCCATATCGTGATGTTAAAAATGATATAGGTTACACGTATGTGCACCATACTGGGTCAACCACGAATATTGATCATTGTGTGTTAAGCGCAGACCTAATTTCCTCTATCGTTCGTGTTGACGAAGATCATAGCGACATTGATCACCTTCCAATTTCCCTGACACTTTCTATGCCTACAATTCCTTACAATAAAGCCCCAAATAAGAAAAAATGGTTCGAAAAAACAAATTGGGAAAAGGCAAATTGGAGCATGTATTTAATAACCCTTGCCTCACTGCTGTACCTGCAACTCAGTACCCCTTGCCCAAACAAAAAACTTGATCTGAATATTTATTATCTGACAATTATTTCATGTCTAAAGCAAGCTGAAGCTCTGGCAGTGCCCCTTGATCGATGTCGTATTAATACTCGGAAACCAATGTGGAATATTGACCCAGAGCTTAAACCTATAAAAAACAAAGCGAAGTTTTGGCTTCGAATTTGGGTAGCGTGTGGCAGACCAGTCTCGGGAAAGGTTTTTGATATTAAGCAGTCAACTAAGATTGCTTACAAAAAGCAGATCAGGAAAAACCGTCTTAGTGGGAAAAATTTTCCAAAGAATAAAAAAGATTGGAAAAACGTTTCAAATAGTTCAAAGTTAGATGAGGTCAATACTCGGTGTAATATTTCTTCGTCTCGATGGCTGTCACACTACTCCCAAATTTTTTCGAAGTTAAATCATTCTGTGCATTCGATGTATAGTAAGTTACTGAACAGTTGTTTACCTCGTAACTTGTCACAGCGCCACGTTTTACCTGTTTCGTACGAGCTTATCATTAAGTCAGTGAAGCGGCTCAAATCAAAATCTTGTGATATAGATGGTATTTCTGTTCAAAATATTCGGACTGATTGCAAAGAACTGATGTTTCATTTGCAGTTATTATTTCAAATGTGTTTGGTTAGTTCAATAGTTCCCGTCAGTTTTGAAACGCAGAAAGGATGCTTCAAATTGTGCTTCGTATCGCCCCATTACTGTCACGTGTACGCTAAGCAAGATTTTTGAATATGTTTTACTTCCGTCAATCAATGAGAGTGCATTTTACGGAGAAAACCAATTTGGTTTTAAGCAAGGAATAAGTTGTGCGCACGCGCACAGGGTACTTGCCAATGTTCTACGTCATGCTTCCCAACGAAATGAGCAAGTTCACCTTTGTTCGCTAGATATTTCTAAGGCGTTCGATACCATTGTTCATAGCCAAGCCCTGCACTCACTTTCTGTAAATGGTGTTAATATTTCCATTATTTTTGTCCTGAGATATTGGTATAGCAATGCGCACCTACGTTTAAAACTAAATGGGTCTCTCCTGCAAGAAAATATTGCAGTCCGTTGTGGTGTACGTCAAGGTGGGGTGCTGTCACCTCATATTTTCAAAATGTGTATTGCTGGGATTATTGCCAAGATCTCGCGGACGTATTTTACGGGATTTACTGACGTTTCTTACGTTGCATACGCAGATGATATTCTCCTTATAAGTAGATGCAAATCTTCCCTCTCTCGTACAGTTCAAAGGACTAAAAAAGGTTTTCATGACATCGGACTTACTTTGAACCTTGATAAATGCGAGTATATATGTTTCAACGGTACTGTACCAAATTCTCCTCTTAAAATCAAAAATACATCCATTCCCTCCGTTGAAAACTTTCGGTGGCTTGGGTTAACAGTTTGTAAAGATACTTCGTCCTTTCGCCAGTCTGTAGTATCTGAAGCTTGCAAAAAGATAAAATTTGGATATTCTAAGATTGTGTCAAACCGGTCTAAGTATAACCGTAAGGCTTTGGTTTCTTTGTTTTCAGTTTTTTGCGACCACTCTATACTTTATCTTTCTGGGACTTTTATTTTATTGAAAAAGAGCGACATACGTAAACTACGTACATGCTACTACAAATACTGTAAATACCTGCTTTATTTACCTATATCGTACCGAAATCGGAAAATAATCCGAAAATACAAAGCCCCTGATATAACGGCAAAACTCCAGGAGCTTCATAAAAATTTATCTGGACAAGCGTATGAACGGCTTACTCCATATCACGGGTTCATCCGTTTGTTCTGTTGATTTTGTGTGTTTATTTTGTTGTATTAGTGTTTCTTCAGTTGTTTATTTGTTTCTTTCTCTTCTTTACTCCACTATCCTCACATTGTTTTGTGCAGTGGGTTACTAATAAATTATTATTATTATTATTATTACTAGGCGGTCGGCCAAGACACCAGGGAAAATTTTCATTGTAATCAATAGCTTCCCTAAGCTGGGGTCAGGGAGGCGAACTAAGACAGTCGGTTCTGATAGATGTATTTTGAACAGAGTTAGCTTACGAACTTCAAGCTATAAGTACAAATTGCTGGTCAACTAAAACAAACTTAGAGTATATAAAAAAATGCTTCAGTTATTATTAGTCAGGTAGAAGTACAACTCATTTCCAAAGAGCACACGAATACAAATTTTCAAATATAATTATACGGACAATCAATGACTAGAAATTTATCAACACGGAAGATATGAACACACTAAACACAATGATATTCACATAACGGAGGAATTACGCACTAATTAATATAAATGCAAAAAGGGTATCTGCTGATCAAGTGTGGCCCAGCAGAGTTGGCAAGCATAAATACTTATTTACAAGACTAAGAAACTTGTTCAATTCAAAGCTTGAATTTCCATATAAACTTAATCCATACACTCAATTTAATCGGCTCTGAGGTTTCAAACCCGAAAATGTCTTACAATTTCGCTATGATTCGCGACTGCGTAAGTCCCAAGAGATTTCTTTCCGCCATCTCGTGCAGATTACACTTATAGCTGAGGCCTATCCCCGCTAAATTTGTTTTATCTGTCCCAGCTTCTGTCTTTTAATCTTTCTCGACTCACAAGACGTGTTTGCTTCCTGAATTTCCCAGCCCCCCTCCTATCCTACCCCCAAAAGTCTAGGTTCTAGTAATGAACAAAAACATGTTCGACTGCGGCGCCTTTCTCAATATTTTCTATATGATAGATAGTACTACGTTCAGGTGGGGCTTTAAGCTTAGGGGACTCGGTGAAAGAAAAATCTAAAATTCCCATTTAATGTTGTGTCACCTGACATGGCGATCCTTATTGCAGGTCTGTTGCCAGAATGTTCATCAATTTTGTACGGGTTGTCGACAAAATATCCCCATTCGAAACGTCCCCGGTGATTCGACAAAATGTCCCCCGCGACAAAACATTCCCATGACAAAACGTCCCCAATCAAAATGTCCCCCGGTTACTGATATAATTTTCATCGCTAAGGGATAGCTAGGCCTATGAGAGTACTAATTGCGTCATCAGTGCAGGCAAAATATGTTTTTGGAATATAAACTTTTGAAAACCACGATGGGTTGACTACTTCAGCATTTAATCGATAGGCCTAGTCAAGAAAGTCCCGATAGGCCTACTCAACACTCAGAAAGTGTTGCTCCCGGATATAGCCATTTCTGAAAGAGAGCGCAAAGATTAGTAGTTTGTCAGTTTTCGTTTTATCTCGTATTTAATTGGTTTATTTTGTGTGTTAGTTTACGCTACAATATAACTCATTGATCTCGTTTTTGTTCGATTTTTAATTTGGTGATATTTATAATTAAAACATTTTATTGAAGGATCAAACTCGTCCAACTGAAAACAGTAGATTTATGAAGCAATTAGGGCTATTTCCGATCTTTCCTGCTTATAAGGACTGTTCCCACATCTACGTAATGCACACTCTGAAGTTATTTTACCTCGGTTATGCACCTGAAGATCGAGTCGAACTTTAAAATCTATGCTTGGGGACGTTTTGCCGTAGGGACGTTTTTTCACTGAGACGTTTTGTCCTGGGGACGTTTTGACATGGGGACGTTTCCGCCGGGGTCGTTTTGCCAGGGAACGTTTTGTCATGGGGACATTTCGTCGGTAAGCCATTCTGTACATCATTAGTAATTATTGTTTCTACTTTTCCGTAACAAAAAAAAATTATACATTATTTGACTGAGGCACCAAGATTAATTTTCTGTTTTACCCAAAGAGTAGTCAGTTTGCGTACAGTGCTCTACTTAACAGTCCAGTTCGCAGTCGCCTTTCAGCGTTTATTCATCATCAGTATTAGATTAGAATGTAGCAACTTTAAATGCATTATGTAATGCCAAGAACAATGCTTCCACTCCTGCTGTCTTTCAAAGTAGAATACTGTATTTCAAACCATTCTACAATTTAATTTTCTAATCTACTGTATCTTTATTTCTACCGTTTTTGGCCTTTTAATCTTTTAGTTCTGCTCTGTTTTGTCTTTCAGGCGGATTGCCAAGCAGAAAGTACATTCATCTTAAAAAAAATTTGTCTGCGACACACTGTTGTTTGGAAAGCAATCTGATCGATTTTGACCATGAATGATATTGATTTTCGAAAATTTTGCCTGCGGCATAAAGTTTTAGAACAGTCTGGTTCAGTCTGTGTTAAAACTTGTATGTATTTAAGTAGAAAAAGGATTCTCCATCTTTTTTGTTTTAAATAATGCATAAAACGGGTACGTCAGCTACGATGATTTAGCAGCGATGAAGATTGACAGCATCGTAGCTGACGTACTCGTTGTATGCATTATTTTAATATATTTTTCAAAGTCAGCTTGGGCTAAAGGTATATTTTTGTTACCAGAAAATAGCATTTTTTCGAAATTATTGGAATAATAGCTGTCTTTGGGGAGAAGATTTAATGAAGTTAAGAATTTTGCCAGCAGCTCACAGTATCAATACAATGTGGCTGTATATTAGAATTTCTGTATTTTAGTAGACCAAAATAACTTTTCTAATTTATTCCTGAAGGGGGAGGTTGAAAATAAAAGGATCTTTAAGCATGAACTTGTGAATGGGACTGGTGAATACATTACTGTCAATTAAAGGATCCCTCTTGCTTATTCTGCCTTTTACAATATACGTAGCTCCCTTATGGGAGCTTCTTATATGCTTCTAAAATCCCCATCTTTCTCCATAGTTTCGTTTTGTGCCTACGAACTGTTAGCGCTTTTTCGGATGACCGAGTTTTGCCCGGCACGCAATGCAAAGTTTGCCAGAATCTTCTATGTCCGCTGACGACTCTTTCACAAATAAGGATGTAAGAATTTTCTGTTTTTGTCTTCTTTTATTTGCTTAGTTTTCCAACTCTTTTAACCACGTCGTGTTCAGTTTTCAAACGTTTTGCGCACAGCCGCCGCGTCAGAGAGCAGAAGGGCTGGAAAGAGTCGACAAGCTCTAACAAAAAATCGCTAACTTTGGATTGGAAGTAATGGTATTTCCGGAAAATATTTTTACTGATCCCTTTCATGGGGAAAAGACCTTGTGCTTTAACAGATAATTCTACTTTTATCTACTGTTTTGGAGGGCTACTACTTTTTGGGATCCCATACCTATGACTTCGTAAAAGTTGGCCGTTTCTCTGTCTGTTAGCACGATAACTCTCGAAGTCGTTTAGATATTTCGTTCAAATTTGGCAAAAAGACACTTTGGGTCAAAGTACAGTTCAATTTCGAAGATGGGCTCTGTAGCCCTATATTGAGGGTGGGAAGGGGCTCAAATTAAGGGACAAAATAAATATTTTAAAATCTAATATGATAGTCGATTCAGAGATAAAGACACATGCTGAATCCGAATATGAAAATTATTTTTTCGCCGGACAAGTAGTTCACCCTGAATCCGACAAACACAGGAAAATTTGTGAAAAAGAAAAGTTTAATTTGAAGTAAATTATAGGTTCAACTTAGGAGTAAGGAGACACACTGAACACGTATTAAAAAATAATAATTCGCCGGACAAGTATAGTTCGCCTGGAATCCGGCCCAAACCAGAAAATTTCTATAACGTAAAAGTTGTATTTGAACTTGATTAGATTTTCGATTCAGGGGTAAGATGACATGCTGCATCGGCATATGGCAATAATTCTCTACCCGGACATATAGTTCGCCCGGAATTCGGTTGAAAAGTTTTGAAAAGTAAACATTTTATCTGAAGTTGATTAGATGATCGATGTAGTGGTAAGGAGGCAGGAATTTATTTCCAAATTTATTTATATCCATGTTGAACCTATATATGTAAATATTCCACGCCGGATAAAAAGTTCGGGCTCCGGCCAAAACCTGAAGATTTGTTAAAAGCTAAAGTTTTATCTGAAGTTCGATATAGGGGTAAGGGATATACTAAATTCGTTTTTTAGCTTTTTTTATGGACAAGAAGCTCGCCAAGAGTCCGGTAGAAACCGAAAAATATGTCAGAAGTAAGGCAGCTGGAAGTTTTGATCAATTTCGTCAAAGTATAAAGACATATAGAATTGATCCAGTGTTGTCCCAAGTAGTTCTAATTTTTAATTAAGTATACGTACCAAGTACTCCAGGAAATGTTTACTTAAGTATAAGTATTAAGTACTCGCGTATTTGGATATTACTTCAGTACTGAAGTACTCAAGTATTTAGGTAGGCCTCTTACGGTAGGCTTAACAAAATCCCTGATAGGAAACATGGACCAAACAGCACATAGTTCAGATGTGAGGGGATATATCAAGTCAAGTTCTGAGGACCTCTAAACGCAGTGACGGGACACCGATATAGCTTCGTAAAGTGTGTCTGTCTATCTGTTCGTATGAGAACTCTCGAATGAGTTAGGTAGTTTATCTTTTTCAAACTTGGTTTCATGTCCTTTTCGTCAAAAGTACAGGTCGTTCATCGATGGTATTGTAGCCCTTCATTTCTTCAAGCTAAGGTTTGCTTCACGAGTGGGAGACATGATGAATCCAGATCATTTGTTTTGGCCCCTGACAACTGGAACTGAGAAATTTCCTTAGAGCTTATAGTTGATCAAGTATATATAGTTCTTTAATCAAGACAGAAATGTCCGGTTTCTTTGCAAGAGAAATATTCCTTGAGCCCAAAATGACTTTGAAACATGTATTAAGAAAATGCATAAAACGGATACGTGAGCTACGATGCTTTGGCAGCGATATTTTGGTCCTTCTTGGCAGGGGCCCTCTTCACGCTGTCAATCTGTGTCAGATTGATCTTTATCGGATGGACAGCCTGACGAGGACCCTTGCCAAGAAGGACCGAAATATCGCTGCCAAAGTATCTTAGCTGACGTACTTCGGTGACAGATGTTCCTTCAGCCCAAGCTGACTACGAATCATATTTGACGGGGCAAAAGGGACAAGTCTAACTTATCTGTTTTGCCCCGTCAAATACGTAGCTGACGTATCAGTTTTATGCATGACTTGAATATATTTTTGCAAGACATCTATGTGTCTGTATGTATGTATTGTATTAACATCAAAATCTTACTATCTAAAGACATAGGAAATCCATCCACTAGCTTAGTCTTCCCATCAAGTTGATAGTTCGGCCGCATTCTTCGGAATCCGGAGAAAGCGAGAACTTTTGTATTATCTAATAACGTGTTTGTCCAGTTGTTTGCCTTGGTATAGGGATAGTAAGATGAGTGACCCATCTGTCAGCTCCTACTCATGGGAACTACCAGGTAAGAAATCTTCCGTACTGGGTAAATGATGATGACCAGAGTCTGATGTAAACTGACAAAATTTCGAAAGACCAACATTATCTGACCAAACTTATTGGACAGTTTATTGAAAGGTACGGAGCGTGCCTATGTTTTGAACTAATCAATCAATCAAGAGAGAAAACGATTGCCTAAGGGATTTGATTAAGGGGTTGACTGCAGATAATAAAAAACATTCAGGCTACGCGATCTGGCAAAGACCGGAAGTGCTTATTACCAGATTTTCAGGATGAACAAGCAACACAAATGTTTTCTCTTTGCGATCTCACCGAAACCTTTAGTCTAGTTCGCAATGGAAAGTTCCGGGTCCAGTAGTTTATTGTGGGGGGGGGGCTACTCCATTTCTACCAATATAAAAGATCAGAGGTTAGAGACCATAAATAAACGTTTATATTTGTATGTTTCCTGGGGGGGGGGGGGGGGGGGGACGGAAACTTCCATCAAATTTACGGAACGGAATATAACAGAGCTTCAATTTTCAGTTTTAAAATTTTAACCGAATTGAGATTTTATCAGCTGTAGACTACATAACTGATGAAGAAAAGCTGCATAGTTAGCCATTCTTCAAAACCACTTCAGGCTCGCACAAAGAATCACTAGATCCTTATTGTCCATTCAGTTTCAGCGAACATTGATAAACATGGTACTGGAAATCGTGCTAATCTACTTGAGTACTTAAGTATCATTAAGCACTTCTATTTTTTACTCAAGTACGATGACTGTGTACTTCTGAAGTTTTTTACTTAAGAAGAGTACAAGTATTTGAGTTTTTTACTTAAGTAATTATTAAAGTACTTTTACTTAAGTATTTCCCAACACTGGTGTAAACGCACACGCTGAATCCATATTTGAACTTGGTTTTCTCAGATGGTTAGCCATTGACCCTAATCTGTTTCTAAGTTTGAACAGTTAACATTTTCAAGAAGTATGGCGAAGACCGGATATCTATCTTTAAGATTCAATTGTTTGGATCAGATATGAATTTTGTGGGATCCTTTCGAAATCTTTGGTCTTGTTTGAAGATAATAGTGGAAACACTGGTCAAAAGAAAAGTAACTCGTCCCTCTCTGTTTCCGGTACCTTTTCGGCAAAGATAGAGAATCACTGGCTTTTTTTGGTCCTTCACCTTGGGATGGTTGTTAAGCCCTTGAATGTGTTTAATTATACGTTCATCTCGTATTTTTCAGTTTCCGTTTGACTAGCCCCGTTCAAAACCTTCGCAACAGCTTGTACTGATTGAATACTTTGCATCTGTTCTTTCTTTTTATGGCACTTGAGCATACTCAAGTGCCATATAGCGATCGTAATTTCTGTCGGTCTGTCCCGGTTTTGATAGGTTGGGCACTTCTGCATAAGCTAGGACGATGGCAGGCACATCAGGGAGCTGATAAGCTTAAATTACAGATAATCACTTCTCCGATCCGACTTTCCCCGGATCCGGGAGTCCGGAAACTAGGAACAACGGTAGCAACAGGGGGGCAAAAGGAAGCAAACAGAGCGATGCACAAATGCGGTACCGATCCACGGACCTTCCAACGCTTCCAACGCTCTACCACTCGGCTACGAATTGATGTGTTAAGAAGCGAATGTGGGAGTAGATACGGTTTCAAGATTAAAGTTAGACCAGTGGTCGGAAAGAATGTCTTCTGAACGAAGGCTAACCATAGCAAAATAACTAGAGCTGTTTTGCTCTGATGCTAACTAAATTTAAACTAAACAAATCTCGTAAAACGCTTCCACATAAGCTAGGACAACGAAACTTAGCAGGCATATCAGGGAACCAGCCAGATTAACTTTTAAATAATCACTCTACAGATTTGATTATAGTGGGGGTAGTGGAGGGATTGGAAATCTGGAAACTATTAACATGCATAACTTTGGAGAAGGCTATCGGACATGCGTGAAACTTGTCATGTGTCAAGAACAAGTGTTTCGGACATTCAGTTTCAAATCCGGACCAGATTCGATACCTGTGTCGGGGGGGGGGGGCTGGAGGGGGGCACCGGAAATTTCCTGAAACGCTTCCCCATAAGCTAGGACAACACAACTTGGAAGGCATATGAGGGAACCGACCAGGTAAACTTGAAAATAATCCCTTCCCCTTCCAGCCATCGCGGCCGGAGTGGAGGGATGGGGAATCCCGAAACTAAAATCGTACATAACTTTGGAACGGATAATCGGACATGCGTGAAACTTGACAAGAGTGAAGAACACTCGAAAGAACAGGTGTCTCAAATTTTCAATTTCAAATCTGGCCCGAATCCGATAACTGTGAGTGGGGCTAGAGGGGGGACCGGAAATCTTTTGAAACACTTCGGGTCCAAAGATCGGGATAGAGCTTGAAGGGAAGAACGAGCATTAACCCTAGATACTTTATTGACAAAATAGGACCGGATCGTATCGCAGTGGAGAGTGTCGGAGGGGGTTTCTTGGAGTTCCGCGGTGATCACGAGTTAGGGTACTTCCAGATGTACTATGACCATGAAATTTGGCAGAGACATTAGGTACTCTTCTAGGTCGACTTGATAATAGTTCCTTCCCCGATACGGTGATGTTGGAGTAGTGGAGGGATGGGGAATCCAGCATCTAGTGACATGCATAACTTTAGAACGGGTGATCGGACGTGAATGAAACAAGTCAAGTGTCATGAACAAGTGTCTCAGATGATCAATTTCAAGTCTGGAACGGATCCGATAACTTGGAGGGGAGGGAGAATCTCGTGAAACGCTTAGAGTCGAGAGATCGGGATGGGACTTGGAGGGAAGAACAAGCATAAGCCGTACATACATTATTTACAAAACAGGGCCAGATCGTGTCAAAGTGGGGGGGGGGGGGTCCATAATTCTGACGATCACGAGTTAGAGTACTTTCAATGTGCTATGACCGTGAAATTTAGCTGGCATGTTAGGGACACTATCAGATTGGCTTAAAAATAGTCGCTCCCCCGATCCAATCATCGTTTGGATGAAGAAGCAGTTGCCAATGAGTGGTATAGCCATTGCAGAGTTACTAGATAATGCCCATTGTCTGATGAAGTGAATATCGGGAGAGAGATCCAGCCTTGAAAACTGCAAACCGTATCTGACAAACATTTTAACTGTTCTTACAAGTCCCATATGAGCTTTCAGCTCTTGTTTGGCGTTACCTGCCACATTTTATCGCAAGCTCCCGGCGATTTGAACTAGTTTTACCCTCATCAACATGCGCAAATGTCGGCTTCTTTTTATTAATCCCCTGGGCTTTATTCCCCCTGCTTAATTGCTTTCGGTGACCCAGTCGACTTCGAACTAATAGGCGGGTCGAAATCTTTGCGTCTGGTGACGGATTTTGTAGGCGAACTGACGTTTATGTCAACTGACGTTTATGTCAACTGACGTTTATGTCAATTGAAATTTTTGTCAACTGACGTTTATGTCAACTGACGGCAAGCCAACTGATTTGTAGGGGAACTGACGTGTAGATGAACTGACGTGTAGTTTAACTGACGTTTATGTGAACTGACGTGTTGCAGTAGTTACAGCGACAGCGACGTTTATGTCGACTGACGTTTATGTCAACTGACAATTATGTCAAGTGACGTTTATGTCAACTGAAGGCATGCCTCTTTGAACGCTAGTGTACTTTGAACAGTGCATTTTTTAGTTAAAGTTTGACTGAAAAGGGATGTAGTAGAACAATCCACTTACCCATGCTTTACCCATGCCTCTTTGAACGCTAGTGTAGTTTGAACAGAGTATTTTTTAGTTAAAGTTTAACTGAAAAGGGATGTAGTAGAACAATCCAGTTATCCAAGCCTTATTGACTTTGTGGTACTTCGCGTAAATGCGTTACATCATTGCTCAGCTATTCACGAGTAACAGATTTTCAGATAGTGGAATTTCCCTGTCTGATTTGCCGTACTTCTGTGCGCTTGTATCTGTGTTGTGTGCTTGACGTCAACGGTTTACGAAAAATAAGTGTTCACGCAGTGAACCACCTTTCTGGAGCTGATCACTGACCACTGAAAAGCCGCGTTTGTGTTGAGATTCAAATTTTCCGCCTCATAATAGAATTTTGCGTTGTGAGGAAGGCCGTTGATATTCTGAACGTCATACTGGAGCAAGTAGTGAAAAATAAAAAAAAAGTCGTTAACACAATCCAAATAATGCAGTGTAGTCAGTTAAATGATACAAATATAAATTGGACTAAAGCCAACCCACCAGATGTTCTTTGAATACCCTTATTAGGTTCTTTGGGTGACTGGGAGTTGAATTTTGTCACAGCAAGTGGATAAGCCAACTGATTTGTAGGGGAACTGACGTGTAGAAGAACTGACGAGTTGAAGAACTGACGGATTTCTAAAATAGGCGAACCGACGGCGAGTGAACTGACGTTTGTGTCAAATGACGGTAGGCAAACTGAGGTATAGTTTAACTGACGTTTATGTGAACTGACGTGTTGCGGTAGTGACAGCGACCCGGAAGGATACCTGTGATATCGTAAAAGCTGTCCGTCTGTCCGTGCGTCCTTCAAATCGATAACTTTCGAAATGAATGAGATATTGTAATGAAACTTGGTTTGCGGATTCTTCGGGTCAAGGGGAAGGTCGACTTCTTAGATGGGTTTTGTAGCCCTACATTTAGAGGTACAGGGGATTCAAATTAAGGGGCAAACGAAACATTTTTCAACAGCTAGTGTGAAAGTCAATTAGGTAAGAAGACATGCTGAACACCATGGTAAAAACTATTTTCTCGCCGGACAAGGAGTTCGTCTGGAATTCGGCCAAAGCAAAAGTTTTATTTAAAGTCGATTAGATGACAGATAGCAAGAGGAGACGCTGAATCTGTAATGACAAATTTAGGAATTTTGGACACATAATTCGTCCGGAATCATGCTGAAATCGGAAAATTTCCTTTATCCTGAATTGGTTTATAATCCGCTACTGAATATGACGGTACATACAGCGGGGCTGTTAGGAGACCTGCGAGAGTGAATGGAATGCAGCCTCGTGTTATTCTACGGGATGGAAGAAGTAATAACTCTTCACAGAACAATAAGAGAGTTCTGCAGAACATTGGCAATTCGTTCGATAAAAGATGTAGCCTTAAATCCGTTGCTGCTATCCGCACATCTAAGGTGTTTGTGACACGTTTTGCGCCCAATACCACATCTGATGATGTTCAAAATTTCGTTGCCAAAGCTCTGAAGTGTCAAGGTAGTTGCGTTCCGGTTCCCACCAAGTTCAATACGTATTGCTCTTTCAGGATAGAGGTGCCTAGTATCTATCTGGATAGACTGTTAAATGCGAAATTTTGGCCTGCTGGGATCCTTTTCAGAAAGTTCTCTGAGCACCCAGCTGCTAGCGACTCTCAGAGTGACCCGTCTCAAAACGATAACTAATGACTTTGAAAATAGTATCGTATAACTGTTGCTCAGCTCGTCTTCGTCTGCAGCAGATTATGATGCTTTGCAATTCAAATCACATCATTTTGCTTCAAGAAACTATGCTCCCTCCTTCTGAATTTGGTAAACTCGAAAATTCGAATTCTGACTTTATTGTGTCTTCTAAGTCTTTAGTGTGCTATAACTCTCAGCTCCGTAGAGGTCGTCCATCGGGCGGTCTCTCTGCGATGTGGCACAGATCACTTGCACCGTCAGTTAAGCCTCTAGAAATCGATAATGATCGCATTCAAGTGCTGCATGTTTCTACTGATATTGGAAACATTTTGCTGTTCAATGTATACATGCCTGTGTGCTCGACCGAGAACGTCTCTGAGCTAAGAGCCGCTCTGGATAATATTACTGGATTTCACACCGCTTTTCCCATTATACGTGCGGTGATTATTGCCGGTGAATTCAACTCCAATCTGCTAAAGAAAACTGTTTTCCATGACGAGTTAGTGAACTACTGTAATGAAAATGGTCTTCACATTGCCGACCAGCTAGCGCTGCCCCCAGACAGCTTCACATTCCTTAGCAACTCGTGCGATGCGCGATCTTGGCTGGACCACTTTCTGGTCAGTGATCGAATTTTAGGCACTTTGACCGATGTAGAAGTTCGCCTTGACACAATCGGTTCTGACCACTTTCCAGTGCAGTGTCTTCTGTCGGTAGAGTGTTGTGAATTAGTTACTGATCCCAGCACTGCCCGTAAGTTCGAGAAGCTACTTTGGTCCGATGCAAGCCAGTTACAGCTGAGTGACTATAAAAATGCAGTTTCAGCGGGTTTAGATAACCTACCGATTTTCGACGACCTTGTAAATTGTGGTGAAACTATATGTAGTTGTGATATGCACAAAAGCGAAATCCTTGATATGTTCATGTCTATTGGCTCGATTCTACTTCTTTCTGCTAAAAAGTCGATTCCCTGTGCATCTTCTAGAGTGCGTAACCGGAAATATGTCGCCGTTTTCGTTAAACCCTGTTATGATATGGCCAGATACTGGTTTCTGCAGTGGGTAAGAGAAGGTAGTGTGAGCGGAGGTTTTCTAAATAATACCCGACGTATCTGGAAAAGCCGTTTCAAAAGTACGCTCCGTTGGGTACGTTCTCAAGAGCTGGCGATACGCGCTAACCAAATGGCTGCAAATTACCGTAATAAGCATTTTAGTGTTTTCTGGACGGAAATAAGTGCTTCCAACCGTCGATCTTCAGTCCTGCCCGTTGTTGTTGAAGATAGAAATTCTCCTGGTCAGATATGCGATTTTTGGAGAAGCCATTTCGCTAATATATTTAGTTCTGTTCCCCACGCTGGTTTTGCAGACGTTCTTGATGATCGTACTATGTCTACTAGTGTTGCTGATTTTACAGCTTCAGAAGTTATGTTAGCGATACAAAATTTACGTGGTAATTCTGCCGGTGGACGTGATTGTTTGACTTCCAACCACCTTAAGTTTTGCGTGACCGTTATTTCGCCTTACCTTGCGATATTATTTTCTCTAATGGTTAGACACGGTTTTCTTCCTGATTCGTTGATGGAAGTTTTACTTGTGCCACTGCAGAAAAATCGACTAAAAGATTCGTCGAAGGCAAATAATTTTCGACCCATTGCTCTAGCGTAAACGATGTCGAAAGTTCTAGAGCGGCTTCTCCTTGGTCGGTTGAGTAACTTCCTAGGGACTACCGAAAATCAGTTTGCGTATAAAAAGAAGTTATCGGTTGAGTTTGCTATATTCGTTTTGCGTGCTGTCATTGAGTACTACTAACTTTTTGGAACGTACGTGTATGCTTGCTTCGTGGATGTTAAGAAAGCATTTGATCGAGTGAATCAGCGAAAGCTCCTTCTAATCCTTCGAAAAAGAGGTGTTCCTCTACCTTACCTGCGTGTTCTTCCCGTAGGGAAAAAAACGGCCTGGAATCCAGACAAAGCCTGGATTCCGGGCATTTTGCCTGGAGATCCAGGCATTTTGCCCGGATTTCCGGGCTGTAGCCCGGGATTAAAAAACTTAACTGGATTTCCGGACAAGTTTTCTCTGGAAATCCAGGTAATGATGTTTCTTTCCTGGAATTCCAGACACTTTGTTGAAATTCCAGACAGGCTCGAATTTACAATTGGTAAGAGCCTGGAATTCCGGGCAGTTGGTTGAAATTCCAGACAAACCTGGATTTCTACGCCACCTCTTCTGGAATTCCAGGGTAACACTCATATTTTCCAGGAACTTGACCTACTTGAAATTCCAGAATGTCCTGGATTTTTGCGCTTCCTCGTCTGTAAATCTAGGGAATACATGCAGAAAGTCTGGTTTGACGAAAAGAAAGCCTGGATTTCAGTATTAGTTGGTAAATGCTCCTTCAGCCCAAGCTGACTGTGAATCTTATTTGACGGTGCAAAACGGATAAATCAGCTACATTTTGAATAAGTCAGCTACATTTCATAAGTCAGCTCCGTTTCTACATCAAAAATGTAGCTGACTTATCCGTTTTGCACCGTCAAATAGGATTAGTTGGATTATAAGGTGTAGCGGAAAAATATACACTGTTCAAAGATTCCGACATTTTCGTGAAGAAAATACCCTGATCAACATTTTCAAAAATGTCTGAGGAAAATCATCCGAAGAAACTGTCTCCCGAACAACATTTTTATTAATATCTCTCGCTTTCAGTACGTCTCTTATGAAAGTGTTCGGGTCTGAACAAAAACTTTGAAAATAAGAAAACATCGCGGTAATTAATTACAGAAAGAGGAGTCGAATCTTGTTTAGTACCTAATTTTTTAATAGTAAGACAGTGTTGCCTAATTTATATATCTACATCGGGTCAACATGAGTAAAACACTAAGAAAATATTGTGACAGTAAATTTGCCAACGTGAGATCTTGTTAGAAAGTGGTGACAGTTCAGAATTACACTGTTGTCTTCCGATGAAAGTGTGACAAACCCCATGATGAGCTGTCTTTTTCTTAGACAAATAAAATAATAGGTAATAGTAGGGTAGTTGAAAATGAGAATTTGAGCGGCACGGCCTAGTTATGATATCACTATTACGCACGGCTGTGATAGTTATATTACTGTGCACTGCTACAAAAAAAAAATAAAATGGATTCCAAGAGAGCATTTTGCATTGTCTCGGGACAATTTTACTATATTTAATTGACGATATTGAACGGGGTGAAAATGCGAGTTGGCACAGAAATTTCTCAAAAAATCTGGAGTCAAGTTGGACTTCCGGAACCTTGATACGATGTTTATCGCAAAAAAGCTATAAAGATCATGTGTAGTATAGAATGCAGAAATGATCCGGCATTATTTGTCGAAATCTGAATTTCCGAATTATCTTTGACTTTCTTCTGCAAGGCTCCGAGTTCACATGAACATTCGAAAGGTTTGTTACCGGAATAATTTAGCTTTGGTTTCATGTTCAAGGTCCGCTTTGAATCATATATAATTTAGAAGCATAGATTAAGGAAACTACAAAGGAGGGAAATGCCGCAGCTTTTTTAGTCAATGCTGACCTTAGGCGTATTCTCGCCATTCCCCGAGGACTCCACATCATCACCATCATCAAAAAGGACTCCCTTTCAGATTTGGAGGGGAATCAATTTTTTCTGGTTTTGGTACAATATAAAATTAATTAAAAACAATCAGAATAAACAAATTGAACAGAATCTATTTTGGAAGCATTCCCCGTATGCTCGCTGTTTCTGTACACCGAGTCCGCGTGGAGTAACTTCCTCTATACTCTATATGACTAAGTCCAAAACACGCCTGTGATTCTCTGGAAGAAATAGTAAACGTGTCCGTAACGACTTAAACTCAACGACTCAAATCATGACTCAGCGCAGCTTTGACACCGTTTCTTCCTTTCTTCCGCAGGTACGCCGGAGATTCTGCATCGGCAGGGAAAGATATAATCAAGAGTATTCTCACCGTTCCCTTCGATTCCCCTTTTGTTCAACATTTGTGTGTAGGCCTATTCGTACATTCTGTAACCAAAAATGATACGAATTATCAAAGAAAAACAAATTTTCTCGTTTGTCCCAAAAGAATTTCCGTTTTAGAACATGTGTTTTAGGATTTTTCTGTTAATACTCTTGATGACTATCTCTCCTTGCCGATACAAAATCTCCGGCCTCTCCGGGTACCTGGCGGAAGAAAGGCAGCTGCTCCCAAAGATCGCCGTGATTGTTTGACATAGGATTTGAGTAATTGATTTTGAGTCGCTACGGACACGCTTACTCCTTCTTCCTGAGGATCACTGTCGTGTTTTGGACTTCGTCATGCAGACTGGCAGAGTATAGAACGAGGTCAACAAGGATTTTAGAGATTCAATGTGAGGTTTTCACGAAAGCCGGGTCGCAACACTCATGATAAATTCAAATGCGCTAGTCAGAATGTCAGTGTTGCCACAATTGCGGATTTTAAGCCAAACTGGCAGATTTTTTCGACCGACTTGCTGATTTTTTTTTTGCTGGCGTCGGAGATCTCTTGGGATTTATGGTTAAAAAGAAACTTTGGCGCATTTTTCAAAGACAGCTACGTCAATCCTGGGTCACGATCTGGCAACACTGGTCAAGGCTGAAGGAAGAGTTCAAGAATTAAATATTCTGTGGAGTGTTTACATCATCTGTCATGGATCTTCTTGTGATAGATATGAAGATATTGCTGCTGCATGCAGGAGGAATGACGTTCTTATATGTAAGTGTAAAATGTACTGGTTAGGTCTATGTACTTGTTTATGACAGGAGGGGTATCCAACCTCGAATTCATATCAACTCAAACGTGGCTTGAAAACCTTACAAGGAAATTTCTGTGCAGTCCTAAACATGTCCTGCACTGGTCTTGCATTACTCAGAACTCAGGGTTTCCTTCTTGAGAGTTAGGACTCTTCTAGGACTGGACTGAAATTTCCTCCCAACCTTTTCAAGCCAAGTTCGAGGTTGTGTAAATTCGAGGTTGGATACCTCTCCTGTTGTATGCTTATTTAATAATTAGTAACTTTCTACAATCTGAATATTTCACTAATTTGTTTGTTTCAAGTCAAATGGGAAGAGGTATAACAAAGATGATATCAGCTAGCAGCCGACTGTTTCAGTTTACATTTGGCATAGAATTTTTTTACCTTTTTCTAGATTTTTGCTGACGTTGATAATCCTATGCTTCTTTTTCCATTGGTGATCTCTTTGATTGTTTACATTGAATGACATCTACTTGCAACTACTTCGCAAAACTGCTTCTTTTTCCATTGGTGATCTCTTTAATTGTTTACATTGAATCTACTTGCAACTACTTCGCAAAACTGCAGGTAACAAGTCTACCAGAAACAATAGCCACATTTTTTGCAGTCATCCAGTTAATCGGCCTAAAAGATTTCCCACTATTAGTCATTTTCTTCCTTCGGTTAATCAACCTAAGTTTTTATAAGCTATTTTTTATTCCATTTGCTGGTCGGTTAACCGACCTGTGGAGAAAAGGCAAATAATGCAGCCAATTGTTTTGATAAATTAAAGCCAAATATGTAGGTTCCGACTCGAGCTGCAACCTACTCAAACTCAACTGTAAAGTAGCAGCAGTAGAGGTATGCTTATTTTTTAGCATCTCTAGAAACCTTTCCAGACCTCTGTTTTGTTTGTTGTCCTTATAGAACAGTCAAAAGAATAAAATAACAAAATTGATACCAGTTAAGAGCTATATATTTGAGCAATTTTTCTGCACCAATTTAATGTTGGATTAACATAAACTTCTCAAATTCTCAAATTTGAACTTCCTTCTTTTCCATTTGATGGGTTGGAAAAGCTAGCAGCAAGGTAATGAAATTGGGATAATCAACTTGTTTCAGCGCTTGCTTATCTATCAGGGACGGCAAATATGCCAACCAGTTTTCTGCATTGCATCAGTGACAGTAGTATTTTCTTATTTTATATGGGTAGGTGTGGCTGATAGAACGTTTGTAACCTCAAAAGAAGAAACTGCAGAGACAATGGAAATTGTTCTATAATTGTTGACATACAGGAAATCACTATATGAATTAAACATTTCAGCAAATATTTTGCAGTTCAAGTTGCCTGGCATGGGATTTAATTTTTCAGTGGTAATAACATTAAATAAGCATAGGTTTTATGTGCTAACGAGTTCTGAATTGGTGGTGTTCGAGCTTGTCTTTGTATTGTCAGCTGAGCTCAAATGGTCAATATTTAATTTGGTCATAGTACCGTACTCAGCGTTTAGCATAAGGTTTGTGGCATTAGGCATAATGTATTCGAGATCCAAACATACCCAGGAGTTATCATAGGTTGTCCAAAAATCAGGGGTTTGTGGTAGGCTAAGTCAGGGACGTCACGACTGGGGGGGGGGGGGGGGGGGGACGCCCCCAGTCAACTGACCAAAAAGTTAGTTTTTCAAAACCAATTGATTTTTTTTCAAAACTGTTGTTTTTTGTTGAAAACAGTCAGTAAAAATTACCAGCCGGTCGGTAAATGCCTCGTCCCCCACACCAAACATTTTGGCTAGTAACGCCTTTGGACTAAGTGACACTGAGTAAAATCTGCAAAACTTGACACAAGAAACAGAAGGAAATTAAGAGAAAACATTCCAAAATAAGGCTGAGCGTAGGCTACTATATAGGGTAAACTAGAAATAGAACAAAAGGTTTTAGAAGTCGCCTGCCTGGTATGTGTCTTAGTGTTTCTTTGATGAATAAATAAGCTTGCCTCTACTTATTTCTGGATGTGATTCAAAACCTGCAGACTCATATTCTGGATAACTACTTAAGCGTGGTCACACAGTCGACAGACAAGTTGGTTACTGCAAGTAGGCTTTAGCCTACTATATCAGTATTAATACGAAGTATAGGTTAAAAGATTAAGTTTAGGCTGGAATGAATTGGAGTGTATTTAAGCCTTTAGACCAAAGGCTCCAATCTGCTGAACTGAATTCAGAGTATGTGAAGCCTCTAGAGAAGAGGAGGGTCAGAAAAAAGTATCAATCCTAGAGATTTTAGTAAATCTGTAATAGTTTTTGTTCAGCAAAATGATAGTTATTTTAGGTACGGTAAACAGTTCTAGAATATAGGGTCTTGTTATGCAGATTTGGGTTTCACCATTCTAACACGAATGAGAAATTATATTTGTCTCTGCTTTCTGATAAACTCTCCCATTGTAGAGATCCTTAACCAACTGCTATAGCACCTTCTTAAAGTTGAGGGAGGAGGGGGGGGGGGGCTGCCCAATTTCCTTGAAATTTCATATTTTGCCAGTGTGTTCAATTTTGGGTAAAATTTATTGTAGTTTCAAGAAAATTTGAATATTTTTTTATATTAATATTTGACTTCTAATTTGCCACATGCCAGCAAATCTGTCAGTAGCACCATACGCGAGAGTACCAATTTTAACAATGCATAAGCCAAAAGTCGCACATATGAAATAGTGAATACATTTTTAGTCGAGTGTTCCTCGAACAATCCACTATTGCGAGCGCCGAAACAGATTTCGGTTTTCACTGTTTTCTTAGAGCTCATAACTGGTGAACACCCACACCTACCCGGTTCAGGGGCAAATGGGCCCAGATTGCTCGGTGAATAATGTTCATAACTTGACCAGAGCTGGACATACGACGATGCAATTCCTCGTATTTGTAGATCCTGTGGCTGGGAATTACTTTCAAATTTTCTCCTCCCCCACCCATCCCGTTCATGGGCAACTTTGCCCAGATTGACCAAGAGTAAAGTTCATGACCAGTGACAGGAACCAACAGGTATCAAGTTTACACTTGGTAGGCTTTTGAGCATCGGGGTCTAATTTTGCTTTTTAGGGACCCCCAAACCCCACCCCCACTTGGTGCATAGGCAGTTGCGCCCATTGTTTAACTTTTAATGTTTTTAACTTGACAATAACTGGAGATAGGGCGATGAAATTTCTTGTGCTTTTAGATCTTAGGGTTGGGAATATACATGTGGAGTTCAACCCCCCTCAACGCTCATGAGAAAGTTGTCCCAAATTGCGCATGAGATACTTCCAGGCCTAGACACACATTTTGATGGGTCACGACCCCCCCCCCCCCCCCCCACCCTCGCGTTAATGGGCAGGTTGGCCTAGATTTCCCATGAGTCAAGTTCGTCTATGGAAGGTCTCAAGTTCAACTCTTGTGTACTAGGCGAAATATATGTAGCCTATAGATGTGGATTTTAGTCTAACAGTAACAAATACCACTGCGCGACGTGCTTCAATCCTTCATGAAAAGTTGGAAACTGAACGGCTTTGTCATATGATCTAGGAATTGCCGTCCTTCATGCAGTTGTAACGAAGGGGGTATTAGGCTGCTACGGTTTGGTAAATTTCACTTACTATAACCATGCTAATGGAAAAGAGGCTTAAAGGCTCAGACTGGCTAGAAATACAATCAGTATTGAAACTGGAAGAAAGATTTTCAGGATCTCGAATTCTGCATACCGTTTGTTCCGATTAAAAGCTTTTAAAGTGGGATGGTTTCAAATTTGGCTGTTAAAATACTTGTTTGATTACTGGGGATATGAAATGTCTTGGTTCTAACGCTGTTTGTAAACATTTTACTTTCACACTCCACGTTTGAGCACTTGCTCACTAGTCACCGCTTGGGAACAAGGAGTCTTTGGTCGATCACTGAAATATGGGTGTTTTATTTAGGAAACCCAGCTCAATGCGAAGGCAGCTTTGGTGTAAGGGATCCAGCGTTTTGCAGATACTTCCATGCAGCACGTGAAGAGAACACAATTTCAGGCTTTGTGATTTATCACCAAAGGCTTTATCACCATTGTTGGTATCTATCGTTTTACCTTGTAAATAAATCTATTCGAGATGCAACGTTTTCTGCTGACTGCCTTTTTATTGTTGTTTGTTTGATCTAAATCATTAAATCAACATTAATTATCACATGTGTACAAGGATTCATTCGTGCTTGGTTGAATACGAAGAAAGTAGTTTCTCAGAAAAATAATGGTTTTCTTAGAAATTAGAAAGAGTTGAAACCAAGGAATGCGGAAATGTATGCTACGGAAGTAAATTGTTTGTTGTGACTTTCAAAAGTCGTACGATTAGAAAACGTCGGGGAACATATCAGTTATGTTTCTGGACAGTTGTGGAACAAATGAAGTCTGGAATCCGGAACAGACGAGCCGTCTGGAATCCAGAATAGACTAGCCGTCTGGAATCCAGAATATACAGGTAGTCTGGAATCCCGGAACTGGAAATTTGGAACCTGGAATCCAGACGAAGCCTGGAATTCAGCAAGGAGTCCTAATCTGGAAATTTGGAACCTGGAATCCGGACAAAGCCTGGAATCCAGTCCTGAATTCTAGTCTGGAAATTTGGAACCTGGAATCCGGACGAAGCCTGGAATCCAGCCCAGAATTCTAGTCTGGAAATTTGGAACCTGGAATCCGGACGAAGCCTGGAATCCAGCCCAGAATTCTAGTCTGGAAATTTGGAACCTGGAATCCGGACGAAGCCTGGAATTCAGTTTGGAATTCTAGTCTGGAAATTTGGAACCTGGAATCCAGACAAAGCCTGGAATTCAGCAAGGAGTCCTAATCTGGAAATTTGGAACCTGGAATCCGGACAAAGCCTGGAATCCAGTCCTGAATTCTAGTCTGGAAATTTGGAACCTGGAATCCGGACGAAGCCTGGAATCCAGCCCAGAATTCTAGTCTGGAAATTTGGAACCTGGAATCCGGACGAAGCCTGGAATCCAGCCCAGAATTCTAGTCTGGAAATTTGGAACCTGGAATCCGGACGAAGCCTGGAATTCAGTTTGGAATTCTAGTCTGGAAATTTGGAACCTGGAATCCAGACAAAGCCTGGAATTCAGCCCGGAATCCTAGTCTGGAAATTTGGAACCTGGAATCCGGATGAAGTCTGGAATTCCAGAATCAGCCTGGAATCCAGGTTCCAAATTTCCAGATGCCTGGATTCCAGGCCGATTTTTTCCCTACGGGTTGCGTATTGGTTCCAGCACCAGCGATTTTTGGTACGATGGGGGTCTGAGCTAAGTTCCCCTTTCTCTGTTATTAACGGAGTACGGCAAGGGGGCGTGCTTTCCGCGTTTTTGTTTACGGTTTATTGCGACGATCTAAACAAACGTTTAAGTGCTAGTGGCATTGGTTGCCACGTCGGGTTTTGTTGCATAAATAATATTAGTTATGCCGATGATCTAGTTTTGCTAGCAACATGCCCTAATGCCCTGAATAAATTACTGCGAATTTGCCAATCGTTTGCAGATGAAAATGATATCATTTTTAACTCTGCAAAAACTGAATGTGTTTGTTTTAGGCCTAAGGGTTCTGTCGCCCCGTTTATTCCGCCTATTCTTCTGAATGGTAGTGTGCTTTCATTTGTTTCACAATTTCGATACATCGGGTTTGTGTTTAATGAGCATCTTGTTGATGATACCCACATTCGTCATTCGTTGAAATCGGTTTATACACGTGGAAATATGCTGTTGCGGAATTTCCACCATTGTACTGCCGACGTCAAGACGTTTCTTTTTCGGTCGTATTGTACAAGTATTTTTGGTCTTTCTCTTGTTTGTTCTTTTACGAAGAAAGGAATAAGCGAGCTGCGTATTGCGTACAATGATATTTTTCGATTTCTTCATAAACTCCCTCGTTTTACAAGTGCTAGTGAAGTGTTTTCTGATCATAATGTCCCGAATTTTTATGAGCTGCATTGGCTGTGTCGTGAGTCTCTGAGAAAACGGCTTCTTGCAAGCGACAATACCCTTATTTGTCAATTGAGTACTTCGCTCCTACGGCTTTCACTTCCAGTATGGAAACAGTTATATGAGCCTATTGATAGAGGGTAATATGGTCTTGGTTTTGTTTTGTTTTTCATTTTATTAGTGTCGTTATGTGTGTTCTCAAATTATGGTCTTAGTTACCGGAATAAAATGTATTGAATTGAATTGAATAAATAGATCGCTCGCGAATGGATTAAAGACTGAAGTATACGTGAACAGAGCAGTGGAATTTTTTTCGAGAGACGAAATTCTTGAAGCGAAGATAACATTTTGGTCCTACTATAGGAACCTTGGCTATGAGGACAGGTTGATCACGCACAACAAGGACCCTGACAATGTGTTAGATATCGCAAAGGTTTTCTACCGGTGCTCCAAGGAGAAAAAAATCCTTCCCAAGTTTCTGTACTACGAGCCTGATGAAGTTCCACAGTGTGCCGATGCAGTTGGCGCTTGCGTCACCAGTAAAGTGAACTATATGTGTCGGAAGCTTGACGGTGTTTTGGAACAGTTTAAGTCAATCCCCCAACAACCGCAGTGGCCGTCTCAAGAAAATACCACGCTACAGGCCGAGCGTCTGCCTTATTCAGTAGTAGTAAAAAACCCTCCAAAGTCCCTTGAAACCCCGAATGCTCGCAAGGACTAGATTGTTTCCGCTTGTGGTAAACTATCTGACGAAATCGTGGAGTTAAAACGGATGAAAGACGACTGGAAAGTTGTAATGAAGTCAGAGGACTCGGCAGAAAAAATAGCAAACGCAATGAAGAAAACGAATGAAGCCCTTCAAGCTACTGTCAAAGCTAAGATGTTATCGGGCATTGTGCGCTTCGTTCCTAACGAGTACAATCTGGATGACATAACGAGCATCGTCCCATCATGTGAGAGAGTCGAGCAGATTGGACAACCCCGCTCATTTCGACTCTTCTTTGCTACAAAAGCTGCCTTGGATGCAGCCATGAAGGATCCGCCCAAATTCGGATTCGAACGTCTGCGCATCGAAGAATTCCACCAACTACCTCGCTGATGCTACAAGTGCTTTCAAACTGAGCACATTGCACTGAACTGCCCCCAATGCCGAGGTTTCTCCCAGTGTGCAAGGCATACCCACAAGAGCACAAAAGATCAGCCTTGCACCCAACGCAAAAGTTGTGTTCTCTGCAAAGCCGACGGTCATACTTGCTCCTCACTCTCCTGTCCAGAAAACAAAAAATGGATAGCCGAGCATAGGAACTCTCAACATTAGTTATGGCCAATCCCCTCTCCATAGTGTCATGGAATATTAATGGGAGGATCCTTGATAAACTTCCTCTTGTAGAGTACATGTGCAAGTCAAATAACATTGTATGCCTGCAGGAGCACTTCCTCACAGACTCTAACTGCCAGCTCCTATCCCTTTCCCACCAAGTGACTGTGCATATTTCCCCTGCGAAAAGACTGAACAAGAAAGGGAGACCAAGTGGTGGTCTTGCTACCCTGACATCGTGTCAGTCTCAACTCATCGAAACTTCCGACTGCTACCTGGCTGTAGAGACAGAACAATTAATTATCGTTAACTTATATCTCCCCACAAATTAAAGAGATGATAGTTCCGAGAGGAAATTTAGTGTAGCTTGTAGAAAAGTTGCCAAGCTGATAAAAAGGGTGTCAACAATCAAAAAAATGTGCCTTCTTATTGGTGATCTAAACTGCAACCTGCTGCAAAGCTCCTGTCCGCGGTCTGAGTCCTTCCTATCTGTGTTGCCCCCAGATTATTCGTGATCCCTAAGGACACTGATTACTCTTTTATTTCTACGTCCGGAAGCACGTCAAACCTAGATCATTCCATCCTCCTAAATTACTCGGCGTCCATATGTAGCGGGGTCTCGGACAATAAATTATGTGTTAAAGTCGGGAAATTCGGAGAATACAGTGATCACATCCCTCTTTCCCTGACTATCCCCATGCGTCGAAATCAGTCAACAGGATCTTGCGGGCCCAAATGGCACCAACAGAGGTGCTGGTCTAGAATTGATAAGCATCTTTTCCAGTCCGTAAGTGATTCTATATTTGATAAAGTCCGTGTACCCTACCATCTCCTACAGAGCCAGGCGCGACCGGAAGAATCTGCGCGAATAGACCTTAACATTTATGCTGCTGAGATAACGCACGCGCTTAAATCTGGTGAATGTGCAGCAGTCCCGGTGAAAAAATTTAAAGTTGGTACAGAAAAATTTGGATGGTCAGCAAATCAAGCACTTCAAGCGGCCTGCAGATCCTCCAAGTTTTGGTTACGAATATGGAATGAATGTGGAAAGCCTAAGAATAATGTTGTAAATAGTGTCCGTTTATTTACTAAGAGACAGTTCCAGAAAGAACTAAAGCAGCACCGTGTTTACCACAATACCGCTATGGCGGAATCGATTTGCAAAGACCCCAATAAGCTTTGGAAGATCCGGTCTTCAAAAAATCATGACAGTAAGGCTGATACGAAAATAACGGAGGAGCAATGGCATGATTATTTCACAAAACAGTTTTTGCTACCCGTAGATAGCGCAGAGTTAAATCATAAATTTGAGAAAAAACTAAATGAGCGGCTAAGTGCTCCCTCTACTAATTCGTATGTTGTTTGTGCTAGTGACATAGAAAAAGTCCTGAAAAAACTAAAAAAGAAAAATCTTCGGGTGCGGATGGTTTGTGCGCGTTCCATTTTTTTAATGGATCGGAAAAGCTTATTACGCATTTATCGTTATTATATCAGATGGTTTTTTGTACAGGTTTTGCCCCTGATGTATTTTGTATAGGTTTGATTTCGCCAATTACCAAGAAAGGTAAACCAGCTTCTGAATGTTCATCATACCGGCTTATCACTGTGTCTAACGTTTTTGCAAAAATATTTGAACTGTTAATAATTGAGAGCCTTCGGTCTACTTGTTACATGCCACCTTTTCAGTTTGGATTCCAGCCAAAACTCGGCTGTTTTCACGCGCTAAAATGTTTATCTAATATTTTACACTATGCTGATCTGACAAAGCAGCCGCTCGCAATTGGTACTTATGATGTAAGTAAAGCTTTCGACTCGCTTCTGCACCCACAAGCAATGTATGAACTACTCGAGCGAGGTGTTTCTCCTGTAATAGTTAGACCATTGCTGAATATGTACCGTCACATGAAAGCTAAAATAAGAATCCCTGGGAAGTCCGTACTATCCAATGAATTACCAATTTGGATTGGGGTTAAGCAGGGTGCCATCACTTCACCTGTTATATATAACAACGCTACGAAATCTGCCCAATCAAACCTTCCATTGTGTTGTATTCATAAAGGACTAGACCTATCTATCCTGTGTTATGCAGACGATGTTTTAAACATAAGTAGAACTATATCTAGCCTTGAAAATTTTTTTCAGGATATTTCGCAAAATTATCGGGGAATAGGATTGTCTATGAATACAGCAAAATGTGAAGTGCTGCTTTTTAATGATAGTAGTGATTTATCTGTTGTTAATGTAGCTTTAGATGGTATTACAGTTAAGCCGTGTGACAAATCGATGTACCTTGGTTTTCCGATTGGTAAGACGCTGAAACAAACGAAGGCATTGATTGTTGAGAATATGGAAAGCAAAATTCGTCGTTCTTATGGTCAAACTGTCTCAACCCAGTTTCATCTAAACCGAACTCCATTAGCAAAATTATATAATAGTGTTGCGCTACCCCACATTTTATATATAGCTCCATTTTCTGAAACTTTAAATGCGACGGACCGACTAAAAATTAAACGAATTTGCTTTAAATTCGCAAAATACCTTCTTCGTCTTCCTCCTTGGACACACAATACCTACATGACCAATAAATACGGTATCGTTGACCCGATTCAAAAGCTCGATGAGCTATGTCAACGAGTAAAATGCAGTAATAGCGGCCATGAGTGGCAAGGGATTGTTTTTTGACATTTTGCGATTCATAAGTGTGATTTTCCCTCTGTGATTTGCCTTTTGTTTTTTCTTTGTTGTGTGATCTTTTTTCTGTGTTTTTCTACTTTCTTTCTTTTTATACTCCTTAGTTTTCTCTTTCCTGTACGATGGTTGAAAAATAAACATTACATTACATTACATAAGTTAAAGTTTTATTTGAAGTTGATTAGATGTTCTTTATAGGGATAAGGAGATACGCTGAATTCTTTTCTGGATTTCCTTTTTTTGCTCAAGAAGTAGTTCAAGCAGGAACTTTCGGTCATCATCGTCAAAATAGATGTGGCTTATAGAGAAATAGCTGAACTTGGTTTTCTCAGATGATTGGCATGACGAAGACTGGATGTGGCGAAGACAAAACCCGATTGTCTGGATCAAAGATTAAATTTTGGGATCCCATCAAAACCTTTGGTCTTGTTACAGAAGTGACTGTACAATCCGGAACTGACCATTTACTGAGCTTCGCTTTAATAGCCATTGAAATGAAAACTTTTTTTTAAATTCAAATTCTTTTCATCTAGAGGAATTTCACTTGTCATGTCAGCAGTGCATATACCGAACGGCACTATGCACTGTGAAAAGTTTTCTCGTATGAAGATTAAAGGTAACTGCAGGATTTGCTACTCGGATTATCTTTATAAGACTAATATCAAATAGAGATAAGATGAATCTGAGTATCAAATACTGCAGTTAACTTTAATCTTTGTACGGAGAAACTTTTTACAGTGTGGAGCCTTAGAGAAAAAAAGACCAAATGTTTCTATGGGATCCCAAAAATCAGTATTGATCCAGACAATTGGGTCTTGTCTTTGCAAGATCCAGTGTTCGCCAGACTCCTTCAACTTTTTTACTCTTAAAACTTAGACATAGATTAATGCCAAATGGGGGGGGGGTAGGGGGGTGACCTCCCCCCCCCCGAAACATGCGAAAATAACGATCTGTATAGGCTTTTCTCTCTGATCTATGTGTTTTTGTCTTTTTTTGTCCGACCAGCAAACAAGCCCCCCCCCCAAAAAACGTAACCCCCCCGCAATAAATTCCTGGACACGGGCTTGCCCCTATAATTCATATCTATTTTGATGAAACAGATCGAAACTTCCTGCCTTACTTCTGCCAATTTTTCGGTTTCAGCAGAATTTCGGAACTACTTGTCCGGCGAAAAAATAAAGCTCAAAAACGAATTAAGCGTATCTCCCTATATCCAACAACTAAAGAAATTCAAGTGCAATTTAACATATAATAAATCTTCCGGCTTCTGCCGGATTCCGGGCGAACTATATGTCCGGGTAAAAATTGATTGTCATATAAGGATTCAGCATCTCTTCTTACCCTTAATTCGGACATCTAATCAACTACAAATACAACTTTTGTTTTTTTTTTAATTTTCCGGTTTTTGCTGGATTCCGGGTGAACTACATGTCCGGATAGAAAATTATTTTCACATCAGTGTTCAGCATGTCTTATTACCCTAAAACGAAAATTGACTCAACTTCAAATAAGACTTTTACTTTTAACAAACTTTTCCAGTTTCGTCCTGATTCTGGGCGAACTACTTGGCCGGCGAGAAAATGGTTTTCATAATCGTGTTCAGCTTGTCTTCTTGCCACTTAATCGGGATCGACTAAAAAGAGGCACGGCACGGCACGGCATGGTGCAGGAGGCATGCTACTAAAAAGAGGCAAACGTACTAAAAAGAGGCACGACATACTAAAAGAAGGCATGCCTGCACCAGGAGGCATGCACCGTCTGTGCCTTTTTTTAGGACCCGTTTTCTGGCATGCCTCTTTTTAGTATACTCCAGCTTCTTTGCATAAAAATCGATTTTTTTGGCGTGCCTTTTTTGTGCTCGACTTCTTTGGGTTAAAAAAGATGATTCTATAACGTGCCTTTTTAGGACCCTTTCTGGTGTGCCTTTTTAGGACCCTTTTCTGGCGTGCCTCTTTTTAGTACTCGAGCTTCTTTGCATAAAAATGGATTTTTCTGGCGCGCCTTTTTTTAGTGCTCGTTTAGGACCCTTTTCTGGCGTGCGTTTTTAGGACCCTTTTCTGGCGTGCATTTTTCTAGTAGACTACTCGACTTCTTTGGGTTAAAAAAGGTGATTCTATAACGTGCCTTTTTAGGACCCTTTTTAGGCACACCAAAAAGGGTCCTAAAAAGGCACGTTATAGAATCACCTTTTTTAACCCAAAGAAGTCGAGCACAAAAAAGGCACGCCAAAAAAATCGATTTTCATGCAAAGAAGCTGGAGTACTAAAAAGAGGCACTCCAGAAAACGGGTCCTAAAAAAAGGCACAAATGGTGCATGCCTCCTGGTGCAGGCATGCCTTCTTTTAGTATGCCGTGCCTCTTTTTAGTACGTGTGCCTCTTTTTAGTAGCATGCCTCCTGGACCATGCCGTGCCGTGCCGTGCCTCTTTTTACTCGATCCCCACTTAATCGACTATCTCATTAGCTGTTTGAACCCTCTCCCCGCACCCCTAAATGTAGGCCTAGGCCTACGGAGCCCATCTACGAAATTGACGTTTCTCTTGACCCAATGGATCCTCAGACCAAGTTTCAGTTCAGAATATCTAATTCCCTCCGAGAGTTATCTTGCTCACAGACAGACGGACAGACGGACTTCTTTTGAGATGTCACTTACGTTTTTTTATAATTCATTATATTTTATTCGGAGACATAAAAATAAGCTGGCTTTTCACTTAAGCTTTAACACTTCACAATTTAAGATTAGCTCCTTGGGTAGTTTTGCCATATGGTAATCACGCCGTTCTTTGGGAGTTCCCCACGTTTTCCTTAGTCTCCGAAACTCACTTTCCGCATTCTCTCTAGTCGTCAGTGATAACAGTAATTATATTACTGCATCAAAAACGCTTTCGTGTGTCAACAGTATAACTGTTTGAAGCTGCAAAGAGGAGATGATATATTTAGACTTGGCATATGGGTAGACCAAAGGCCAATTGTGTCGTGGAAGGTAGCTTACTGTGTACACCAGAAAGTACCTGTGTACATCTCCTTGATATTCATCATCTGATGTTGGTACCGTAACATCCAAACGAGCACAGCCGTAATTGTGCATCTTAACCGCTCAGGACAAACATAGTCTAGAAATACAGAAATAAATTGACTTACCAATAACATTATCGCAAGGATATATACACCTGTCTCCAGCTTACAACAACAACATTGTCTCGGTAAACACATTGCCAGATGTCTCTTTTGAGCAAAACTTTGATAATCAAGGTAGTGCGCAGCAAATTTGTGTACAATAACTGACTGTGACTTCCCTCCAAATCTACAAATCGTTGTCAATGATTTCTCGTCGCTCTTCTGTTCTTTTATTGAGAGGGATTTACCTAATGGAAGACGATAAGGGATACGAGTATAAATACGTACTGATCTCATATCTGAAGTTTATTTTCTCGTGGGCCACACGGAATCTGGCAAAAACCGGAAGTTTGATTTTCATTATTCTTAATTTTCATAATTCTCATGTTTATTAGTTTTGGGTCGGGGCTAAGAAACGCATCAGTGCTTCCACTTGTCCTCTTCGATAATCCTGCCTGGGACCCCGAAAACTCTGAAAAATCATGCTCGGAAAGTAGGAAAAATACTGGCTTAAAAAAAATAAAGTTCGTTCTTGGGTAGTAGTATCTGTTTCAGTCTTACTGATTCACTAAATGAATAATAAAACGACAACATATCGTAAACAGCAAGACTGCCAGTAAACAGTGGCTTCAGTAGAAGTGTAATAGCCTTTTGCTCCTTTTTTTTAGTGCGGCAGTTAGGTCGACGGGACTTGAAAATTGCATGGACAAAAAGTGCTGCGGCGGCAATTTAACTTAAGGCTGTAGCGTAAGCTCAGTTCACTAAATTTAGTGCCGCAGGTGAAATTATTTAAATAATCGTTTTTTTCTGGCAAGGTTAACAATCCACCATATACACTCTAGCTTTTAGTGTGGTTCACCCCCCCCCCCCATTTCCAAGCAGTAAAAGCAACTAAATGACGCGCCTTTCTCCTATATATATTCTACGAAATCCGACGCGGGCAAAATTTTGTGGAAAAACTGATGATCAAATTGTCTTATTTGCGATACCAAATGAAGACACAATAAGAAGTAGAGCTTTCAAAGAAATTAACCACATTTTTTTCATAAAGGGAGCTTGGTATTAGACAGTAAGAGTCAGACTAACGTATAACAGAACGACGAACGTAGCCCTATAGCTACAATTTACCACGGAGCTTCTATAATAGTTGTGTTTCCTCGGAAATCCAAATTCATACTGCAGACATTGCAGTCGGTAATAAAATACTAGAAAAACCCTGCAAAAGTCTGAAAATCCTGGATTCTCGAAAATATTGAGAAAAGTCCAGCGGATCCAAAAACCATGAATTGCTGGATAAATCCTGGAATGTGGAAGGACGGTAAAATTATATCAGAAAATTCCTGGGAAATCCTGAAAAGTCCGCAAATCTTGGATTCTAGAAGATCCTGAAAAAAAAACACGCTGGCTTCCAAAAATCCTGAATTTCAGGATAAATCCTGGAAAGCGGATTTCTCATCCCAAAATTAAAAGATAGAATACTTGACAGACAAAGTAAAATAGATCCATAGATTGATGGGTAGAAAATATGCAAAAATATAGGCCTACTAGTAAATTAACATATGGAGAGCACTGTTCGCCAGACTAACAATAAAAAGTCGTAACATAAACAAAATGTGTTTGTTTGAAAGTTTCAGCTTCCAACAAAGTAGACCTTTAAAATTAGTACTCCCAATGGCAAACCTGCTGACGTTCTCTTTGTTTTCTCAAGCTCGCTGGCAGAAGCCAACCAAGCGATCTGATTGACACTGCAAAGAAACAAGACCAAAGGTTTCGATAGGATCCCAAAATTTTAATATTTAATCCTGAAATTTGGGTCTTGTCTTTGCCAGATCCAGTCTTCGCCAGATTCCTAGAACATTTTTACTTTAAAATTTAGAAACATATTAAAGCCAAATAGCTAATCCTTTGAGTTCGGATATGAGTTCGGCATGTGTGTTTACCTCTCTAAGTCATATCTATTTTGACAAAAATACTCGAAACTTCCAGCTTAACTTCTGCCAAATTTCCGTTTTTTTGTCGAATTCCGGGTGCACTACTTGTCTGACAAAAAAAAAATAAAGCTCAGAATTGAACTCAGGGTATCTCCTTATCCCTAAATAAAAAATCCAATCGACTTTAAACAGAATTTTAACTTAAAACAAATTTTCGGTTTGATTGTCATATACTGATTCAGCATCTCTTCTTACCCCTAAATTGGACATCAAATCAACTTCAAATTTAACATTTGCTTTTATAAAGTTTTTCGATTTATCCGGATTCCAGGCGAACAACTTGTCCGGGTAGAAAATGATTTTAATATAAGTTTTCAGCATGTCTTCTTACCCCTAGAGGCGGTTTTCCGTGCTCCCACAAACAGGATATGGGTCACAGCTTATCAACCCATGCAGTTCAGCAAGCTCCCATCTTCCCCATTAGTACAGGAAAATGAGCTCCAAAAAGGGGTCGACCCGAACACCATCTTGTAGAGAAAAAAAAAATTAACAAGATATCCAAAGTTGCATATTCTGGCTAGACGCAAAATAGGCGTTTTTTCGCTTTTAGTGCCGTTTTCTGTTTTTCCAAAAAAAAATAATAGAATTTCCGTGGTCGTCCGTTATTCTTGAACTGAAGCACGGCTCTAATCAGATTAAACTTAAACTTTAAAAAGCTTCGCGCATCACATTTCCCATTTCAAGTCTGGACCGGATCTGATGAATGGGTGTGGGTGGGCGAGGAGTGCCGAAATCTTGTGAAAGGCTTTGATTAGGACGATCGGGATGAAACTTGATGGGAAGAACAAGCATGAGCCGTAAATACATCTTTGAAAGATCGGGACCGGATTCGGGCAAAATGGTAGAATTGGTAGGGGGAGGTCCGAATCTGATCGCGAGTTAAGGTAATTCCAGATGTGTCACCGACTTGAACATTGGGGACCATCCCTTAAAGTGCTCACGCAATGTAAAAAAAAATACTTTTAAGCAAAATATACATTTTCATTGTCCCCACGAGTCCATGATCACTTTTGTCTCAAGGGTTTTGCTTACAAATGGATTTCTAGCTCCCTAGAAGTGCGCATCTTAACAGCAAGGTTAAACAAAAAATTTGATCAAACGACGCATTTCATGATCCCCGAGGGCTCGTGGTCTTTGTTCCAGGGGTTTGCTTAAAAATTAACTTCACACCCTTAAAGTGCGCCTCTCAACCGAAAAGTCAAATCAAATCAAATCAAATCAAATCATTTAATGTAAACAAGATACAGTCTCTCATAGGCATAGCCCAAATATGGTATCTTTTAGTCAAACAATTAATACAAGAAAGATTTGTCAACGAGAAAAACAAAAAGAATAGGATAAAACGCACAAGTTACGAATTGTTAAAAGTACGAACAAAACTCGGCACAAAGCTTCGAGAATAACGCTGTGACCTGGAGTAAACCGGTGTCAGTTTTGGAACTTTCGCAGCCGCCTCTCTGGGGAGTCGGGATCTGAGGGGGACAAAGGGGGGCGGGAGGAAGTTCTTGTAGATGGGGTGGAGGAGGAGGGTTGAGCCAAATTTTAGGCACAGTTTCTCTCGACGGGCAAAAAGGGGTTGAAAACATATTAAACATACTAATTTTGTCGTTCTACCGAACGACAAATATTCATGATCCTAAACGGCCCAAGATCATTTTTGACTAAAAGATTTGATGACAGATCAATTTCTAGCGGAAGTGTCTATTATAACCGCCAAGTGCAAAAATAATAACACTTTTTACCAAACTATACATTCTCATGATTTCCAAGGACACATAATCATTTTTATCTCAAGGGTCTTGCTTACAAATGATCACAACAAACCCACGAATTGGCAAACTCCTAGTTTCATCCCCTGTCCCAGCCTTGCAAGTGCCACATGAGCTTCTAGCTCTTGTTACTTACAGGTTCCTGACTTGTCTCACACCTAGGTTCCGCCTGTTCTTTGTTTGGGTGTTTACCTACCACTAAAGTTGTCAACCCCTCAAAGACTTAATCCTAAGTTACTGTGATAGACCGTGGAGACTAATTTTCTTACCTTAAGATTTATAGAGTATCTCTAGTATATCTCTAAATTCTTTAGCAGAACTTTTAAATTTTAAGAGCTGTGTGTACCAAGTGCAACAAGTCCTAAGTTTCGATTGGATCCCAAAAATTTAATATTTGATCCAAGCAATTGGGTCTGTCTTCGCCAGATCCAGTCTTCACCAGGCTAATCATCTGAGAAAACCAAGTTCGGATACACCTCTATAAGCCATATCTGTTTTGACGATACTGACCGAAACTTCCTGCTTTACTTCTGACTAATTCCCGGTTTCGGCCCGTGCGAAGTATTTGTCCAGCAAAAAAAAAACAATTCAGAAACGAATTCAGCGTATCTCCTTATCCCGATAAAGAACATCTAATCAACTTCAAATAAAACTTTAACTTTGTTATAATGCATAATGCGTTATTTAGCTGTTACTAAGCGTTAATTTTACTACGTCTTTAATCTCTCTACTGTTACGGAAAGTTATCTGTTACGACATGGTCCCCGAGCGGTGTGGACCGTGCTTAACAAAACCAAAATAAAAACACCCACTAAAACTCTACCTCGTTGGTCAATTGTAGAAAAACATATTCGTGTATTTTCATTTACAATACAATGGCGATAGATAGCAGGTAATAAATAAAACTCAACACTTAACTTTTAACATCTCCAGCAACGACCGTTCACCGGTCCCACTCAAAACAGACTGCCCAGCATTGTATTAAATTTCGCCCCAATTCAAACTTGAATGGCTCAGGTTATTCATCGCCAGGAACCTGTTGTTACCTGGCGGAATTAAACTTATAGAAACCGAGGTGTCGTGAACTCCCTTGGTGAAAGTACACCTTGGTTACACCTCCCCCCTTCCAAAAAGAACTGACCTCAGTTCTGAAATTCAATTTTAATCTGCCCCAATTTTATTTTACTCCTCCCTTGATCCAACCCCCTATCTAAAATACCTCCCAGCACAAAACAAATGCAAATGTTGCCAAAACATAACAAAACTTTTAAAGTTGTTTTTCCGATCACAATAACACGTATCCGACCGATACGGACATATAACATTTTCAGAAAGCGTATCAAAGTGATAACGCAATTCGACCTATCGCACTGCACCGTAGTCACACCTCAAGTCCTTCTTGCCGATTGTCTATACCGCACACGAATCACGATCACGATCATCCTCAGCTTCGCTGCTCCTGATGCCGACGACGACGACTGGTAGGGCGTCGACTGGAGCATACCAAGACGACGACTGACAGTAGGTTACAGTTGACTGGAGGAGCAAAACGTAGTCTAACGCAGTCAACGTAAACAATCGTAGGTAAGCAACGCATGGTTGCGCAGCTTGAAAGTGACGAACGCTGATAACCGTAAGGATGCGCAAAATGACGTCGACAAATGCACATAACGTGGGGGTGGCAGTGACGTCGACAAACGCAGATAAATGTATGATGCGCTGGGTGATGTCGACAAACGTCGGAGCGCAAGGATGCGCAGGTTTACGACGACAAACGCAGATAAATGTATGATGCGCTGGGTGATGTCGACAAACGTCGGAGCGCAAGGATGCGCAGGTTTACGACGACAAACGCAGAAACGCAAGGATGCGCAGATTTACGTCGACAAACGCAGAAACGCATGGATGCGTAGGTTGACGACGACATCCTTGATTGACGCAAGGATGCGTAGGTTGATGACAACAACGTGGATTAACGCGAGGATGCGCAAACTGAAGTTTTCAAACGCAGACAAACGCGGACAAACGCAGGCAGCCGTGTTACTCCTGCCCCTGGCAATGCAGCTGCTCAGCTTATCTTCTTCAAACTGCTCAGTATCGAGCACACCTGTGGCTTGAACGCCACCACACAGCAACAGCAGACAATTCCTTCGGCGACGTACTGAACTGTACGCGCAACAACGGCAACTGACGAGGGAAACATCTCCCATACGAGCTGAGACTTAGGCTGACTTTGGGCTGCAACACGCTGCTTCAAATTGCTGGGCATGACATCTTCTTCGCGGTTTATTGTAGAGGGTGTGACCTGACGATGCAGTCGATGGCAGCGACAGAGGTGGTTGACATAACTCATCACAAAAATCATCACCTGCAAAATTCATAGCGGTAGACAAGGTATTTACAAAAGCTGGAAATCACCAGCAACATATCACAAGTAACATAATTTTCACACACCCAAAAAATTCTTATTCGACATCCTATTTCCTATAAAAACAACAAGTTTCTTCATTAATTTTTGGAGTGATACAAGATCATTCCAACAATTTCTGTAAAATGCTCAAGGCCATCGCCTTATCAATGCCTGTGGCGTTTACTCCGCCAGGGCGATCATATCCCAATCGTTCCGGTGGTTTCGTCATTCCTGAAGGGCGCAAATTTGGTGGGTCAACCGTCGGACTATCCTCAACAGCCGGTTCCTCTGGAGATTCCGACAATTCCAGCACCAATTCACTACGATCTGTATCATTTTCTGGGAAAAGCGCGCGCGGCTGTAAGTGTCCAGAATCTTCTGCACTTAAAAATGAATGAAATGGCGTGTGACGTGGTGTCTGTGTGCGTGTCTCAGTACGAGTCAAAAGTGGCGTACTAGTCAAAGTTGGTCGAGCATCCGTCCTTGTCGTCAAATTACCGTCATTGGGAGTGCGAGGATGAGGAATAGATACAGACAGATCTGCAGCTTCCAAGTCTGTGTCATCATTAGATTGGGTTAGTGGGTTGCTAACGTCACTATTTCTAACTACATCCTCCCCATCCCCAAAATCGGAATCCTCCCTTTCTTCCTCCCCCTGGTCAGGTGGGTCAACCACCCAAGGGTTACGAGTTTTTCCCGGTTTTAACAAATCGTAGTGCACCGTCTTTTGCTTCAACTTTTTATGCATATGTTTTATGACGTAATCGACTACTCCGACCTTTGCAATCACACGATAAGGTCCTTCAAAATGAGTGTCATTCAACTTATGTGCTCTTCCCTTCTTCAAAATTCTTAAATAAACCACGTCTCCCACTTCGTGTGGTTTAAAATGTGACTTTTTATCATGCTGAAACTTTTGCGTATCCCTACCTTCATCAATATTTTTCCACACATGTTCGTAAGTTTTCTGCATCCTTCCAAGCATTTCCGATTTATATGATACGTGTGAATCATAAAAGGTTCTGGATTTCATGAGGGCATCTACCGGCAGAACGGCGTCACGCAAAAACATGAGGAAAAAGCTGTTATCCTGTAAGGACTCATGGAAAGCGGTGTTCATGCAAAAAGAAACGTAAGAAAGCCAACTGTCCCAGTCGTCTCGATGTGACTGGTCTACAAACTGAGACAAAATGGAAGCTATATCTCTATGTCTTCTCTCTAAAATTCCCATTGAAGCAGGATGTTCCGCGCTAGAAAATTTGTGCACGATATTCATGTTTTTACAAAAAACATCAACTTCTGAATTTTTGAAATGACTACCATTATCAGACATCAGTGTGTGACAAAACCCAAATATGTGACAATATTTCTCAACAAAAGCTCTCAAAAATGTATTGGCTTTAGCGTCCACAATGGGTACTAGATGTACATGACGTGAAAAATAATCCGTAATCGATAATATGTACGTATTACCGTTGGACGTTTTCGGAAATGGTCCAACTAAATCAACAAAAACCATATCAAGTACTCCTGCAGGGACAGGCATTTCCTGCAGAGGAGCATTCGGAGTAACATTCATCGGTTTCCTTTTTAGGCATTTTTCGCACGATTCACAAAACATCTTACATACTGAGTACATCTTAAAGAAGAAAACATGATCACGAAGTTTTGCGTACGTTTTTGATGATGAAAAATGACCTCCGTAAGGTGATTCATGAAAATCATTCAAAATCTGAGGAATCATAGCATGCGGTATTACTGGGACTAACACGACATCAGACTTTCGACATTTCCCAGACGGCACAGACGCATGACACAAAATTCCATCCTCAACACAAAAATTCTGAATTTCCCTTATAACTCTTCTTTCCAAATCGTACGGCATTTGTACACCTTGAGACAAATAGCGAATCATTGCAAGACAATCTTTATCTTGCTTTTGACTTTTCCGAAGCTGCGATAAATCAATAGATGGCGGTAACACTGGGAAAACTAACTTAGGCTGTGGAGAAATAGAATTAATCGTGGGCAAATGACTTAAAGCATCCGGGACAACGTTCATCGGTCCAGGACGATAAACAATCTCAAAGTCATACTCTTGCAGAGTTAGCGCCCAACGAGCTAGTCTTCCAGTAGGCTCTTTTGTCGTCATAAGCCAACGGAGACTGTTATGGTCAGTCTCTACTTTGAAGCGGGTACCATAAAGATACTGACGAAACTGCTTGATAAAATGAACTACGCTAAGTGCTTCCATCTCCGTAACTGTGTAATTGGCCTCAGCCTTATTAAGACGACGAGAACCATAATGCAATACAACTTCCCTCCCATCTTGCATTTGCGACAACTTACAAGCAATTGCCTCTTTTGAAGCATCTGTAGATAGTATGTAACCACCTTCTCCTGGTCTAGCTAAGCCAAGGATAGGCTCCACCATAAGTTTCTGTCGAAGAATATCAAAAGCTGCTTTTTCAACACTTTCGAACTTAAATGGAATGCCTTTTTTCATCAATGCCGTAAGAGGCATGGCGATCTGGGAAAAATCTGGTACGTATTTCCGGAACCACGAAAATAAACCGACCGCAGACCGAACTTCTTTTATGTTCGATGGATATTTCAGATTTTTAATCGCGGCAATTTTATTCGGATCCGGTTTTATTGTACCATTCGACAAAACATGACCCAACACCGTAACTGAAGTAGCTAGAAACGAGCATTTGGAAGGACGTAGTTTTAGATGAGCCTCAATTACCTTATCTAACACAACCTCTAGACAATCTAACTGATCTTTCGTATCTCGTGTGTGAACCGTAACATCATCTAAAAAACATTCTAGGTACTTGAACAACAGGGATCTAAACACTCGTTCCATCAAGCGTTGGAAGGTTGCTGGCATGTTGCACAGACCAAACGGCGCTCGAATGAAACGGAACAGGCCAAATGGAGTTATAAAACCTGTTTTATCCCTGTCCTCTTCCTCCACTAAACACTGGTAGAATCCTGACAAAAAATCTAACTGCGAAAAGACACGACTAAGAGACATGCGATCCAGCATATCTTGGATATTCGGTAAATTGTAGCAATCTTTCACCGTATCTCGATTCAATTTTCTGTAGTCGACAGCCATTCTATACTCTCCCAAATTCTTCTTCTTCAGTAAAATAACCGGTGAAGAGTAAGGTCCGTCGCATTCTTCTATTATCTTAGATTCTAGCAAACCATCTATCTTAGACTTCAGTATCTCACGCTGTGCATGGGGCACAGTGTAAGGGCGACTCTTAACGGGTGGTGCACCATTCGTATTAATCGCATGTGAAATGAGATCACAAGCGTCTAAATGCGATTCGTGCGTAGCAAAAGCTAGTCTCCGTTTGTACGCTAAATCTAAGAAGTGATTCTTGACTTGTTCTGATTCCAGATGTGACAAATCGAACAGTTCGGTGAATTCTTCTTTCGTCATATCCTTAGGGTCCTTAGGAACGGATAGATCACTAGGCTTAGTACTCGTATTGCTAACAGCGACGCTATTTATCAAACCAGACACATAGTTAATAACCCCTTGCGCATCAGAATGAATGTCTGACTCGCATAGCGGGACTAAGTAGCCTATCTCTGATTTACGAAGAGAAACAGGTTGATCTGATGTGTTGGTAACGAGTAAGCAGAAACGACCACTCGTGGAAACCTCAACAACTTGATCTTCAATATCTAAACCTTTATACTGTTTCCCAGGAAAATAGCCTAACGTAGGTGTAGCTTTCTTCGTTTTCAAACAAACATCTATGCGGGAAATTGACGAAGGGTTAACGGTAACACGGTTTGATATGATAACAACAACTCGATCAGTAACCGGTATAGGCTCGCTACAAGCCTCGAAAACGGTCGCGTCTGTCAAAATCGGTGGCTCTACGGAACTGGCATTTTCCGGAGCGGAATGAAATCCAGCACTGACGTTAGGATTCGAACCTAATTCAGATTTCTTCGCCTCAACTTTTGCCTCTACAGCCACAACATTACAATCTCGTGAGTCTTTAGACAATCTGTCTTTGAAGAAAACCTCACAAAATTCCGCGTCAAACATCAACTTATTACGCTTCATATCGGTGAAACCAATTACGAGAGGGTACGGCAACTCATCACAAACATAAACTTCAAATGTAGCACATCTTCCATTCAACATCAGACTAATAACAGCGCGACTACTATATCTTAGCGAATTGCCTGTTATAGACCTAAAAGCCCCCTCCTCCTTCTCTTGTTCCACCACACACGACTGATCTAGTTTCCTAAAAACACTAGACCTAATCAGAGATTTCGCCGCACCGGAATCAAAAAGTGAAAAAATGCTTCGATCCTTCGCGACAAAACATTGAATCATTGGCAGATCTTGCCAATTTCCGGTATAAACCTCATTTACACGTTTGGCTGCAGGCAAAATTTTAACCGACGGGTCGCGAGCACCTGCTTTTACTGGCGACCGGACGAGTTTAAATGAACGCGACATTTGACGGCGATATGTCCCACTTTGGAACAGCGATTGCAAATCGGCTTTCCATCTTTTGAGTACTTGTTCTGTGCCGGTCTCGAACCATTGGCAACAGAAACATTATGCTTGCGACCGCGTGAATAACCGCCTCGATAATTTTGAACGTGCGAGTCACCACGACTAGCCGAAACGTTATTAGACGCACCTGCTGCCTTTACCAACGACCGCATACGCATAGCTGCTTCCACCTCTTCAGCATTTGCCAAAATCCCGACGCACTTTTCCAATTTAGCGGGCGACTTTTCATACAGGAGTTTCGCGTACTTATCGGGTAAACCATTTCGGATCTCGTGAATTACTACGCTGTCATTCACATCCTCACCAAAACGTTCGACGCATGCTTCTTTTACAAGGCCATAATACGCGAGTAATGATTGGCCGGCTTCCAACGCGATTTGACCGTATTTTAATTTCCTTCGATGAGTCGTACATGCAAAGCGGGTCTTGAACCCTTCTTTGAACGAGTCAAAGTCGCAATCCTTTGTAGCTACAAAAAATGAAAATGCATCGCCACTGAGCTTTAGACCTAAGTACTCTTTCAACAGCGACCAATCCACAATTTTCGTCAAAATGTCCACCTTTTTCAAAAATTCCGATACGTCCGTCTTCCCTCCATAATCAGGAAGCGAACCCAACAATTTCGGTACAAGACTCGAATTATCGGCATTTAACTTAACTCTCACGTCGTCTTTCGTGTCACCCTCATCACTAGACATTTTGAAAACCAACTGTAAAGGAACAAATTAATAATAGGCCTAACAAATAGTTCTCCAACAACTAATCAACGAGGCAAGACATCCCGTAATTCCCTCCCGTAAACAAAACAAAATATTTCAACAATCCATATTCAAGAAAAAAAAATTTTTTTGGGGTTCAATATCCCTCGCTGCGACCACTGTTATATTGCGTTAATTAGCTGTTACTAAGCGTTAATTTTACTACGTCTTTAATCTCTCTACTGTTACGGAAAGTTATCTGTTACGACATGGTCCCCGAGCGGTGTGGACCGTGCTTAACAAAACCAAAATAAAAACACCCACTAAAACTCTACCTCGTTGGTCAATTGTAGAAAAACATATTCGTGTATTTTCATTTACAATACAATGGCGATAGATAGCAGGTAATAAATAAAACTCAACACTTAACTTTTAACATCTCCAGCAACGACCGTTCACCGGTCCCACTCAAAACAGACTGCCCAGCATTGTATTAAATTTCGCCCCAATTCAAACTTGAATGGCTCAGGTTATTCATCGCCAGGAACCTGTTGTTACCTGGCGGAATTAAACTTATAGAAACCAAGGTGTCGTGAACTCCCTTGGTGAAAGTACACCTTGGTTACAACTTATACAAAATTTCCGGTTTCAACCGGATTCCGGACGAATTATATGTCCGGGTAAAAAATGATTGTCATTACTCATCGTCTCTTCTTGGCCCTAAGTCTGTCATTTAATCAACTTCAAACAAAATTTTCGCTTTTAACAATATTTCCGGTTTGGTTGGATTCCGGGCGAACTAGTTGTCTGGGTAGAAAACGTTTTTCACATAAGTTTTCAGCATGTCTTCTTACCCCTGTGTCGAACATCTAATCAACTTCCAGTCAAACTTTTACAAACCGGATTCCAGACAAACTACTTGTCCGGCAAGAAAATGGTTTTCGTCATCGTGTTCAGCATGTCTTCTTACTCCATAGTCGACTATCACATTAGCTGTTTAAAAATATTTTGTTTGCCCCTTAAGTTGAACCCCGCCCATAAATGTAGGGCTATAGAGCCCATCTACTAACTTGACCGTACCAGGGAGCCAAATAATGTTCACACCAAGTTTTATTAAAATGTCTCATTCCCTTCGAGAGTTATCGTGCTGACAGAAGGACGGACAGACGGTCAGACGAACAACTTTTAGCGAAGTCATAGGTATCCCCCCAGTTAAGTTTCGCGATCCCAAAAAATTGAACAGTGAACTTAGCTGAAATCATGAAAGAAATAGGTAGAAACAATAGATTGCATCCCTTTCGGACCCGTGGGAAAATTACACTTTTTTGTTTCTCTACATTTTTCTATTTATAATTCAAAGCAGATATATTGGCTTTGGGGCAGGGCAAATGCCTCACATATTTAGCACTTTTAGATTTTAGACCATCTTCAATTTGAAACTGAAACCTGCCTGTTTGCCTGCTAGAACGGAGCTTTCCACTCGAAAGCAGAAATATGGTTCGATGAAATGAAATCTTGGCTGCAAAACTTCAGATAGTCCTCTATGAGATAAGCTATATAACTCCTCTTCACTTCACATGTCGCAGGCTCTAGTCAATGACGAGCAAAAAACATTCTTTTTGGCCCAAGGCACAGGTTCTACGGAACTTTCCTAAGTGTAAGGTCATCTTCACCAATCCGGCCACAAGCCCACACTTTCCGTGAAAACCGCACACGTTAGATCCTTACCATCTTCTAGTAATATAATTCGGAAGACTAGGAAAAAACAATACCAAAGGTATCGATGGGATCCCAAAAATTCAATATTTGGTCCAGATAATTGGGTCTTGTCTTCGCCAGATCCAGTCTTCGCCAGACTCTTTGAACATTTTCACTATTAAAATTTAGAAACAAACTAAGGCCGAATAGCTAATCATCTGAGAAAACCAAGTTCAGATATGGATTCAGCATGTGTCATTTCTGTTTTGACGTAAACTTCCTGCCATTTCTGCCAATTTCCCGGTTTCGGCCGAATTCGGGTCCGGCGGAAAAAGAAAGCTCAAAAACGAACTCAGCGGATCTTCTTTCCCCAATACTGAACATCTAATCAACTTCAAATAAACATTAACTTATAACAAATTTTCCGGCTCCAGCCGGATTCCGGACGATCTATATGTCTGGGTAAGAAAGAATTGTCATACGCGGATTTAGTATCTCTTCTTACCCCTAAATAGAATATCTAATCAACTACAAATATAACTTTACCTTTTAACAATTTTCCGGTCTTGGCCGGATTCCGGCGAACTACTTGTCCGGGTAGAAAATTGTTTTCACATAAGTGTTTAGCAAGTCTTCTTACCCCTAAATCGAACATCTAATCAACTCCAAATAAAACCTTTACTTTTAACACACTTTCCGGTTTGGGCCGCATTCCGGGTGAACTACTTGTCCGACGAGAAAAAGGTTTTCACCGTCGTGCTCAGCAGGTTTTCCTACCCCTAAATCGAACATCTAATCAACTTAAAATAAAACTTTTAGTTCTAACAGACTTTCCGGTTTTGGCCCGGATTCCGGGCTAACTACTTGTCCGGCGAGAAAATGATTTTCACCATCGTGTTCAGAATGTCTTCTTACCCCTCAATCTAACATACAATCAACTTCAAATAAAGCTTTTACTTTTAACAAACTTTCTGGTTTTGGTCGGATTCCGGGCGAACTACTTGTCCGATGGCAAAATGGTTTTCATCATCGTGTTCAGCAGGTCTTCTTACCCTATAATCGACTATCATATTATCTGTTTAAAAATATTTCATTTGCTCCTTAATTTAAACCCCCACCCCTAAATATAGGCCTACAGAGCCCATCTACGAACTCGACCTTACTCTTGACACAAAGAATCCTCACACCAAGTTTCATCAAAATATCTCATTCCCTTCGAGAGTTTTAATGCACACACAAGGACAGACGGACAACTTTTGCGATGTCATAGGGATTCTCTTCCGTTTTGGGATCCCAAAAACACGACAAAGCCGAAGTGTTGCTCTCGCAACACAATTTATCCAAGTATGCGAGGTATTACGAGTACATAGGACGTGGCTAAGGTGGTAGAAAAGATTAAAGACAGTTATTTCTCTTGAATTATTAAGTCCTAAATACGTAATTATATTATCATTAGTCACGTCAGAAAAAATTCAGTCATTTCCTGGTCTTAGTATCAAAGATATCGTATTTGAAGGTTGATATTCTGTAATCTCTTTAATTTGTCGAAAACCTGTTGACATTGAGTATTCGATGGAAATAGTTTTTTGGAAACACGGACTATTGCCCGTCATAAAAATAGCATTAGAATTATGGCATGTATTTTGAGTCAAAATTGGTAAAATGTTGGCGAGAATGACATAATGACATGATATGATATGATATAGATTTATTACCTGCAAAAACTGTACAAGTACAATAGGGGGCAGAGTATGAGAGAAAAAAAGAAAGAAAGAAGAAAAAACAACAAAATGCAATTTACCACGAGTATATAAAACGGATTCAATACACTCAACATTCATCTATTATATATACTTTCCAATTTAAGACGTTCTCCAAGTATTCGCGTTTTGCAGTGGAATGCACAACAAAAATTCAAGGCGTTAAAAAGCACCTTTCGTCGAGCTCGAGCTTTTCGTCGAGTCGAGATCTTGGCAACCCTGATAAGAACAAATACATTTTGAAAATTACAATAGCCGCGATTTTTGCAAAGACACCGTTCTCCGTTCTCTATCCCGTTCTCCTATAAGCGGTTTTTAGTAGAACGCCGTAGTGCTATTGCCCGTTTTTAGCTGAACGGAGAACGAGTTACGTCTCATTATACATTCAGTTCTGCTGGATGATCAATGGAAGAGGAACCTCAGTTCTGAATACCGTTCTCATCCCGTTTGATAAAGTATTGGGGGGATCGACTAAAAGCAGGAAAGGAAAGGCAAGAAAAAAGCAGGAAAGGATACTAAAACCAGGAAAGGCAAACTAAAACGAGGAAAGAATTACCAGGAATTGTGTATTCGAAAAACTGGCAAGCCTTTCCTCTGTTTAATATCCCGTAGGGGGTCGGAAACTTATATTTGTAAAAGTTCACCTTTTCCTCCTTTTAGTATTCGAAAAAACTGGCAAGCTGTGCCGTGCTTTTTCTCTGTTTAGTATCTCGTGAGGGGTCAGCAACTACGTGTGTTAAAGTTCACCTTTTCCTTTTAGTACCCTGTCAGTAGGCGACTAAGATCATGAGTCCAGTGAGGGGTCGGCAACTAAGACATTCCCAGTCCACCATTTCTTTCCTGGTTTTAGTAACTTGTCACGGATAGTACCTTAGAGTACTAAAACGAGGAAAGAAATTTACGAATTCTAAGAAATTGGCAAGCCTTTTCTCTGTTTAGTATCCCGTGAGGGGTCAGTAAATTACATTTGGAAAAGTTCACCTTTTAGTATTCGAACAAAAACTGGCAATTCCGTGCTTTTCTTCTGTTTGGTACTATGATGGGAGATCCTTAAGTGCTTTCATGATATTTTCGAGGAAAGAAGTTCGAGAATATTGTCAGTTATACTGATGGTTCCTTCTACAAAGATTTTTTTGTACTGCTAAGTTGTGCTATATAATGTGTTGTTGATAAGTCTTGGGTTAGCAGTTCAAATTACTCCAGCTCATCGTTTCAAGTGGACTAGATTATGTTGGTCCCCATTAGCTCAGTCAACACTTTTGTATGTTTATAGACATACTATGAAGTCTGATCTTGAGGGTAATGGGTAACTTACATTATCTATACTACATGCAGGGAGCAGATTGCACATTTCCTACTCTTCAACCTGTGAGCTTTTTTACTAGGTCTGACTGATGTGCTGATGGTGAGAATAGGGGGAATAACAGAAACTAGTCCGCTTGGAAGTGGAAGTACTTGTACTGTGTATTGTACTGTATTGTACTGTGTATATTACTTGTACTAAGTACTGGGATTTTTGTTCTTGTTGCGGTAGTTGAAGTTTTTAATTGATGCAATTTACTATGATTCTTTTTCCTTTCCAGAACCAATTTGAGCTCAAGCCTTGTGCTTATAAGCTTACTGTGATAGTTTTCTTGATGTGTTCTTTCTAGTGTGATTGTTTACTTGATGCCCTATTTGCGAATTTCGAAAGCGTTCAAAGTTACATATAATTAATAAAATCCATGGTTTCTTGGATGCTCAGTTCTTATGTCCGTTGCAGCTTTGCTCAAGTGCCCAATTTCGCTCAAGTACCTATCACTTTTCGGTCTGTTGGTCGTTCGGTCTCTGGGTTCATTGGTATCGAGTTAGGGTACTTCCAGAAATGCTAGGACGATGAAACTTGGCAGGCGTATCAGGGACCCCACCAAACTAACTTGGAAATAGTCACTTCCCCGATTCGACCACCGAGGGGGGTGGGGTGGAGGGATGGGGAATCCGGAATCTTGAGGTATGTATAACTTTCGAACGGGTATTGGATCTTAATGGGTGAGTTAAAAAATTGTCGCCATACAGAAGATTGCTATCAAGATTTTAATGTGTTGAAAGTTAAAGATGTAAGAGATCAGCAAATTGGTAATTTTGTGTACAGTGGATTAAATAAATTTTCTCCGTCGTATTTTAGTAATTTCTTAGTCTGAATTCAGATTACCATGAGTATGATACAAGGAATAATGATAGGCTTGTTAGCGAGTCGCGTAAGAGTAGTAGAGCGTCATTTATAATTAGAAATAGTGGTGTGATTATTTGGAATAATCTATCGGCAAGCATTAGGAAGTCTGACAATCATTTATTGTTTAAGAATAGATTAAACAAATATTTTTTGGGTAATTGATTTGGTTGTTTAATTAAGATTGGGGCTGGATTGGGGAGGGGAATGGGAATTGGGTAGGTTATGGGTGTTTGAGTGAAGAAAGCTGATTTCGATTGAATTGAAGTCTCACTAAGTGTATAAAGAAAAAAAAAAGAAAAAAAAGATGATCAATATGTCTTGATAATTTGATCTCCGTCTTGCACAGGTGACCTGTTGTCACATAAAGAGACGGGCTAGTGGTTTACGAATATGTTCAACATGTAGTTGTAGACATGTTGAAGAAATAAATTCCTTCCTTTCTTCCTTCCTTCAAAAATGAAACTTTATATTTAGAAATATCTCGTGTGTCTGATGTCCGATTTCAAGTCCGGACTAGATCCAATAAATTTGTGTGAGTGGGGGGGGAGGAGGGGGAACATGAAATATTGTGAAACTCTTAGAGTGGAGCGACTGGGAAGAAACTTGGTGGAGAGAACAAGCACAAGCCGTCAGAGACAGAACCAGGCCGGATTTGGACACTGGGGGAATGGGGCGGGGGGGGGGGGGTGAAGGGGGTCAGGAATTCCGGTGATAGTGTTTGAAGGTACTTCCAGATGTGCTAAGACGATGAAAATTGGCTTGAACATTTGAGACTTTAGATGATTTGCTAATCACGCTGATCAGATCGACAGTTCCCATATCTGACCATCATGGGGGGGGGGGGGGGGTAGGGATGGGGAACCCGGTGCGTTGAGGCATGTATAACTTTCGAACGGGTAATCAGATCTTAACAAAACTTGATATTGGTAAAGGCCTCGTATCTCAAATGTCCCAAATCAGTTCCGACCAGATCCCGTGAATGTGAAGTGGTTGGAGGGGAGAACCGGAAATCTTGTGACACCTTTAGAATGGAGTGATTGGGACGAAACTTGGTGGGAAGAGCCAGCACAAGCCATAGGTACATCACAGTACCGGACCAAATTCGGGCACCTTTGGGGGAGTTGTAGAGGGTGGGGGTCCGGAATTCTGGTGACCGCGAGTTTACTTCCAGATCTGCAAGGACGAAGAAACTTGACTTGAACATCAGAGACTTAGCAAGTTTGGCTTAGAAATCGTTATTTCTCAGATTCGTCCATCAGTACTGATCCTAACCGCAAAGTACAAAAAATACTTTTAAGCAAATTATTCCTTTTCTGATCCCCATGAGCCAATGATTGTTTTTGCCTCTAGGATTTTGCTCAAAAATAAATTTTTTGCACCCTTAAAGTGCATATCTAAACAGAAAAGTGAAAAGAAAAATACTCTTTACCGAATGATATAATAATATTCATGATCACCAAGGGCCCGTGATCCTTTTTGTCTCAATAATTTTGCTTATAAGCGAAATCCTAAAGTACAAAAATTAATTTTAAGAAAAAATTACATTTTCGTGATCACAATGAGCTTATCATCATTTTTGCTTCAAGAATGTTCGTTACAAAAATAAAAGAGTTGTTACGGACGATCCATTCAAATGATTTCAAGGACCCATGATCATTCTTGTTTCAAGGGGTTTGCTTACAAATGACCAGAACAAACCCACGAATTGGCGAACTCCTACTTTCATCCTCTGATACACCCTTACAACTGCCATATGAGCTTCCAGCTTTTGTTTTATAAACTCTTAACGAATAAAATATTAACTAATAAAGTTAAAATATTTGTCTATACATATATATAAATGATCATAGGGATAGGAGAGGAATTCTTGTGAGGTTGCTGCAATAAGAAGCCTTTTCAGAAAATTCACGTTTTATCAAACGCTTAAGGACTGGAGGTCATCCGTCTGCATTGATCAATGATTTTATCTTCTCTTAACTATATTATGTGTCGAGCAGAAGACTATCCAAATCAGAAGACGGATGCTTGTGTTTCCGGTGAAGGGCTATGTAACTGCAACCCGTCAGCATGCAACGCTACCGGCCCTTTGAACCAGTTGTCTAAGAAACGCTTGAAATGGTAACTCTTTCTCCTGAAACGTATTCTTCTGTGGTGCGCTTTCTCTTCAAACGGATTTGCTGAAACGGTTCATAGGTGATACGCTTTACTAGAAAACTGGCAAATTCTGAAAACTGGTTCATAGGGCCGGCAGCGTTGCATATATAAAACACGTTTCGTTTTACTTTAGAGTGTATTTGTTCTAGTATGACGTTCAGAATATCTACTGCCGTCCTAACAAGCAAAATTCTTCTATGACGTGGGAAATTTGAATCTCCATACAAACGCGGCTTTTCAGTAGCCAGTGATCATCTCGCGGAAGGTAGCTAACTATGTGAACAAATCTTCTTTATTAAATCGTGTTCGTCATGCATACAACTCAGTACAAGCGCATAGAATCTGACAGGGAAGTTTCACTATAGATAGATGAATAGATAGATGTTTAATGAAGCCCTTGGGCCATGAACAAAAAAACACAAAATAGTACAACAGTACATTTACATTCATTATACGCGCGAACTTTTAATCAACATAAAAAACAACTCCCTTCAATCTCCAACTACCCCCACTTTTAATTTTCTTACTTAAATGGTCCATAAATGCACCAATCCTGAATATACTTCAAGGGTTTGTACTATTGAGTAGCTCCTTTACTGACATAATTATACCATTCAAAACCTCTCATGGTCCATTTACACACGGCGTAAAGTCCGATCGTATTTTGAAATCCGAGCGTATTTTACGCACGTTTTGAGCTTGAAAAGATTTCTAGCAATACGGACGTATTTGGATACAAAACGGAAAGATTTCTCAAATACGTCCGTATTGCTAGAAGTGTTTTCAAGCTCAAAACGTGCGTAAAATACGCTCGGATTTCAAAATACGCTCGGATTTTACGCAGTGTGTAAGCCCACCATCACGTGGGATAGTTAACACCTGGCACTTGTAAAGAATGCGGTCCAGCTCCCCTACCTCAACCTTACAAAATTTACAAATCCGATTATCCCTTGTCCCTGACCTTTTAATATCCCAAATATTCCCCAAAACTGGGAGACAATTTGCTCGTAGCTGAATCCATGAACGCAAAACTCTTGAAAGTAAATTAAATTTAAAATATATAGCGGAGCAACGAAGTAATACATTTTCATCGGGTCTTCAAGCCTCACCCTCAAGGTGAATAACTAATAGGTAAATAGATTATCCTGAGCGTGTTCCATCCTACTTACCGTAGTTACCACGCATGACGTCACGAATTCTGAATTTTTGCAGTCAAGGCTGGAACGATTTTTCTATTTTCCAGCAGAATATCATCCCACGGGTGAACCGACCAATCATGTTACAGAGATCCGTAGTTACTACGCTCCCGAGCGTGGTAAGCAAATAGTTACTACTAGCAAGAACAAATAAGAGCAAAAACTGCTGTCTCCCAATCTCTGTCACACAACCAAGCTGAGTCGAGTCGACTCCCGACGCAAACGAGTGGAGGTGGATCTTACCCGGGACATCAAAAGTCGTTACCTCTACAGAGAAGGTGTAACGCAGTAAACCACTGAGGAAGAAAAATCGAATGGAGGCAGCAGTGATAAGCCTGTTCACACTGGGCTGGACGGGCGCTGAAACAGCGGTTGCTGGCTCATTGATTCAGACAAGCTTTCGGGGGTTGACAAGAAAATTCCGAAGCAATTAAAAATATATCAAAATATACAGAAACTGCCATTTGATGCAAAGCAGATTTTACAAATGGCGTCAAATTTAGTTAAAAGTACGACAAACAACCAAAAAACCAAAGGCCGTATACAGGTAACGTAAGATATATGGTACGTAAATTGTACCTTTTCGGGGTCAATTCAATTAAGTGGTCTCAAGATCCAGAACAGGAAGAGATAAATTTCATTCCAGGTATTTGCTCTCATCTGAGAATATCAGATGAAAACAGGCAGATCTTAAAAAAAAAAGGCCGTGTTTCAGGTTTAATAGGCTCAGTGGAAATGAACAAACATTACGCAGATGTAAGAGGCTTCTACTCTGACAAACTAATCAGAATATTTGCTGAATTAAAAAAACAAAAAAACTACGACTTCTATGTGGGTCCTAGACAAACTAGAACCCATGTGGCAAGGCCTCAGTACGAAAACCAAAGACTGTATTTGATGGGAAAAGACACCGTTGACATCGAATTATTTGTAAGTAGTGAACTAAAAGACAAACGAGATAAGATAGACCATGTTGAGATGAACTTTCGTCTTTCGATTAACTACTGAATCGAAATCTAACTAGCTAAATCGAAATGTATACAATTATACATTTCGGAAAAAAGACGAAAAAACACAAAATATACACTCACCTACTGGTATTATTTTGACTATTCCATGCTATTCTACCATTTCGGTAATTTCAGTAATCCTCGAAAGCCTTCATTACATTACTCTTAGTTTACACTCGTCTGACAAAGTAAATACTACAGATGTTGAAACTCAATGGGTCATGACTTCAGTGAGCGTGCTTCAAATCCCGGTTTGCATTGTATGGTTCTCCCCAGAGACATAAAAAGGAATGTCACAAGGGATTTCAATCTTCATGTTGAAGGTCATGGTATAACAAAAGCGATTATGAATGACTATCGTCAAGTTCGCTTTTATTTTTCGTATCACTAATATTCACTAATCAGACGCCAGTCTACTCAAACAAAATCAACACTGTTTCCTTCCCGTGTGAACAGGCCAGAACATCCGCCTCGCTAGTGGCTACGCTGTTTTCTTCGTAATTGACTCAAAGTGTGTAACGGCGGAGAGACGGAGACCAACGAGTATACACGGGCGACCAAGAAATGGCTCCACCTCCGCTCATTGCTGTCGGAACAATTTTAGTCGGTGGACTGACGAAAGATCATTGTTCTTACTCGTTATTTGTTCTTGCTACTAGTTACTATTTCGAGAAGGTTGGAATGGTCTGCGTAGTAACTTTTGGTAACGTTCAAACGGAAATAGTAACTAATAGTTACTATTTGTAGTAGGATGGCACACGCTCCCTACCTCAGCATTTTTCGGTTAAACTATAAGAATCTGCTAATTGAGCAATGAATGGCAAAAAAACTAGTCCTGGATGTTTCATTGCCCAGTCCATCCCCAGTCATAATATATTGCCTACATCAGTCGCCTAAAATGTTCAGATTCTAAGAACGCGATGCAATAATACTTGAAGGGTTTCCGAACAAGGTAAGGATTATCTGAGATTCAGCGTTCGATTTGGTTTCGTTTCCAAACGTTCCTATTTCGCGGTATGGACAAACGTTGTCCAGATTTAAATAGGATTGGTCTGTCATTTCCCGTGGTCGAACCAGGTCGAATCGACATGCCGATTTGTCCCGTCTTCTTGAAGTAACTTATGACAACCAGCCAGAAATAGATGGTCAAACTTGCAGAGAAAAATAACATAAAGGACAAGTTGATCAGCGTATTCTACCTCGTTTAAACCATACATAAACTATAAAAATTATTGGAGTTTAATCCTTCGGTCTTTGGGGAATCTTATAGACCCCGAGGGACAGGGACGTCACGACTAGGGGGGAGGGGGGACGCCCCCCCCCCCCCAAATGTTGTCGGCCAGTCGGTAAAAATAGCAGATGTTAGCGAGACGCACGCGATAGGGGAGAGAGAGAGAGAGAAAGAGAGATAATTTATTACAAAAAGTGTACATATGTGAACAGGGTCCACCCGATAAAGCTTTCTCGTGTCCTAAGGGGGAGATCCCAAATCAAACATTCATACATAAGCACTCGTAGAAAACAAACATGAGACAGATCACATGAATAAAATAATGGTAGGGACAACACCAATAGAAACACACATCAAATCACCAGGATGGACCACCCAAACAAACCAAATGTTTATTTTTTCTTTTATTTGTAAGAAATCATATTTGTGAAATAGTATGGGTTTCAAAATATCCTTAAAAGTAGCCAGCACTTCCTCACCCTGGATCAACCCCCCCCCCCCCCCAAGGGAATTCCAACTCCAAATACCACGGCGCAACACCAAAAACCCAGAACGTGTAGTACTCAGCCGAGGTACGACAAGATTCCCAGTAGATCTCGTAAGATGGGTTGAAGTTACTGTGTACAACAGATCACTAAAATGTGTCAATGATTGTTTATGCACTAGTCGAAAAATAAATAAAAAGGTATACAACTCGCGAAGACCAGCAGCAGGAAGAATGTTCAGATTAGAATACACATTACGGAACCAATTACTTGGACTTGGATGGGACGGAGGATTGATGGGAACGTCCCCATCCACACACTAGCACAGTACAGGATGTACCGGTGGACCATTGAAAAATAAAGCAAATGGAGAATATTAGAAGAGAAATATATTTTAATTTACGCATTATACACGCATTTCTAGATAATGTTTTCCCAATCCAATCAACATCATTTTTGAACGATAGCGTCTCATCAATAATTAGTCCGAAGTACTTTGCATCAGTAACTCTTTTTATGTTACCACAATCTGAAGTTACTTCAACAAACCAAGGTTGGGGATTGACCGATCGTCCAAATACAATAAAGTTTGACTTATTTGTGTTAAGTTTTAGCTTATTTACCATAAACCAAATATCAAGCTTGTTGAACGTATCCGCCACAGATAACGTTAGAAGATCAGTTGTTTTAGCAACACTAATAGCCAGAGTAACGTCAGCAAAAAGTGCAACAGTCTCACTCCGTACATGCGCTGTACTTTGTATAGTGGTGGTGTAGCAGCCTGGAACAAATCTTGGTAAATCATTAATATAAAGGAGAAAAAGTATTGGTCCGAGTACTGAACCCTGCGGAACACCTATTTTATCACTAATTTGGACATACTGCGTCCTTTCGCTGAGGAAGTCCCGTATAAAATTAAGAGCCGGCCCTCGTAATCCATAATTTTCGAATTTCTGATTTAGTATTTGGTGGTTAATCTATCAAACGCCTTGAGGACATCAAGAGATAACGCCGCTACGTTCAAACCTCCAAGGCATCAATAATAATGCTAGTCATAAACTGCAATGCATCCTCAGTCCTTCGATTTTTGCGAAACCCAAGCTGTGTCGAACAAAATACTTCAAACAGTCGTTTTTTTTATAAAGGGGACCACTTGACAAGATAGGCAAACTATCACTAGAACAGATGGATCTTTGACTTACCCGTCATCAAATTCAATAATATTCATGCTTAATCGGTTGCCTACAAAAGTATCGTTGCCTTAATTTCATTTCTGAAAAATTAATTTTTGTTTCCATCGCTAAAACCAGAGGCTGCTAGAAGACTTACCCTGCAAACAAGCGGAGACTGCGAGGCAGATCCACTCTAAAGCAAGTCCAATATCGATATGGAAAAGTTCAGATCTGCGTGTACCAAGTCCTGTATCGTGAGCCAAAGCAATGAGCTTCAGGATTTTGAGGATACTCATTAGCAATAGTCCAATAGCTTGTAAGATGATGTAGAGAAAGACGAACAGTGATTGCTTCTATAAGACAGACAGTTCCTTAGTTAGCTGATGGTTTTAGGAACACAAATTTAGTCGATAGCATAGAAGACGTGAACAGGTTCGACATGGAGTTAAGACGCTACACAATAAGAGGATCAGCTAACAGAAGGAACGGAACGGAAGGGAATGGTGCAAGCGGAGTATTCAAAAGAGGAATACCATGTTAAAAACTGTGAACGGCATAGTAAAGGAGAGAGGCTTCATCCCGGGGGCTCCGTGGGGGGAGTTGGAAGGGGTTCTGAAATTTCGGTGATCTGGATTTAAGGTACTTCCAGATGTACTACAACGATGAACCTTGTCTGGAACAATTAGAGACTCGACAAGATTGACATAGAAGTTGTCGCTTCCCGGATCCGACCATCCATAAAAGTAGGTAAACTCATCTTAACCGCAAAATAAAAAAAAACACTTTGAAGTCCATCAGCCCATGTTTTGCAGACAAGTGACTTCCTTAAATAAAAATAAAACTTTCGAGCCAAATAAAGATTTTCGTTATCCCGATGATCTCATCATTATTTTCGCCTCAGAGATTTTGCTCACGGATAAATTTCTAGCGCCCTTAAAGTGCGCATCATCACAGCCAAGTGCAAAATAAAATACATTTTACCAAATGATACATTCTCTTGTTTTCCAAGGGCCCGTGTTCATATTTTTTCTTAAAGGACCTGTCTTACCTATTATACTAGCGCAACCTACTTCTATCGTCACTCAAAATATTTCTAAGCCCGGAAACCCAAATTTCACATGGTGCATTCTAACCCCTCGAACAAAACCACGCTGTCGACGGTTGTCTGCGAGAAGTTTTCCATCGGAAAAACTGGTTACGTAAATTTCTCGGTTTTCGCTGTAAGTCAATGGGTCTCGGAAAAGCTTAAAAGAGCCAAAACCGTGGGTTATTTTTTGAAAGCCCAGAATAGTTTTAGAGTATTCAAATATTTTAAAATACTTTAAGTTCGATTGTAAATAGTGAGAGGGGTTAAGGGCTTACAAATCATCAGAACAAATCCACGAATTGACACATTCGTTCTTCAAACTTTTGACCCATCCTTGCAAGTGGCATATGGGCTTCTAGCTCTTGTTTTTTAATGTCATTTAGTTGAACAAAATCATTAAAACCATTCAACTTATTGTAGTATTTTATAAACGAGTTTCTACAAAACACAAACGAAAACTAACAAAAATCTAACTAAAAAGTTTAACACACACCGTGATTGCCCTTCCACCATAGGGTACCTCCACTCTTAATAATCTTTCAGCCCAAGCTAAATGCGAATCGTATATAAAAAGAATACTTATCCGTTGGGTGTCATTCCGCGTAGGCGAAACAATTTCATTGCTACTGCACTTATGTGCTTGGGCTGTGCGTTATAAATCCTTCACACATTCACACATTTTTATTAATGACCATTTTGTTGCCATTTGTAGAGTCCATCCTCCCCTTAGTGTGATGCCCGATCTGCCCTCAGTGTCTGAAATACCCATTCTCGAGATCGGTGCAGTCGAAAAGAAAATCCGTAACCTTGATCCTCGGAAAGCATCCTACCCGAGTGAGATTCCTACTGAGCTTATCGTGGAATGTGCGAGTGAGCTTAGCCCTGTTTTAACCGCTTGTTTCAATCAGTGTTTTATTGATGGCGTTTTTCCGGAATGTTTTAAGAGCGCTTATGTCACGCCCATACCTAAAGGGAAAAAACCGCAATCTGTAAATGACCTTCGACCGATTTCTAAAACGCCTATTTTGTCGAAGGTTTTAGAAAGTTTTATTTTTGAGTTATTGTGGGAGGATATTGAGCCTAACATTGACCCTCGCCAATTCGGTTTTCGTCCAGACCATAGTACTACACACTATCTGATCCGATTACTTGACGAAGTGCATAAGCATCTCGAAGTCGATGATGCTTATGCCGAAATTATACTAAGCGACATAGTCAAGGCCTTTGACAGTCTTGACCACGAAATCACCTTACAAGAAGCTAGAACTATGGGCGCTCGACAATTTTTAATCCGGATGATAGCTAGCTTCTTAACGGGTCGGCAACAGTGCGTTATGTTGGATAAAGATCGGGTTTCGTCCTTTCTCCAAATTTTTTGCGGCGCGCCTCAGGGGACGAAGCTTGGACCAATTCTTTTTCTTATAGTTTTTAATCGAGTTTTAAAAAGTCTGTTGAATCGTTATAAGTTCGCTGACGACCTGTCCAGTCTCGCGCTACGAATTTTATCGTCACAGTCGACCCAGCCTCCACTCTCACAGATATTTTCTACACTGACGCGTGACCTTGATGATGTTAAGTTAACAGTAAGCCTACCTAAAAGTGTTGTAATGAGAGTGTCGTTTTTAAAGCGTGAATTGCCACCTGTTGAAGATATCGGCCTCACTGTTCAGAACAAGGTTAAAATCCTTGGCGTTACAGTTGAGAGCGACCTGAAATGGCAATCCCACGTCATGGCCATAGTTCAGAAATGCGCTCTGTTATTACGGTCGTTTGCCGCGTTACGTCGATTCGCGATTCCTTCCAAGCAACTGAGGTCTATTTTCTGCACTTACATTAGGCCAAATGCGGAATACGCTTGTCCGGTGTGGCACCCTGGCCTCACCTCGACTCTGAGTGATAAGCTCGAGGGTATCCAAAAGCGAGCGTGCAAAATCATTTTAGGGGCCCAGTATGTTTCATATGAAGATAGTCTTAGTGTATTATGTCTACCGACCCTTAAAGAAAGAAGACATGCCCTGACGATGAAATTTGGGTTCAAATGTCTGTCGTCTGAAACTCACAGAGATATTTTGCCTGAATATGTGTCAGATTTACGACCGAAGTCCTGTACTAGGCAGTTTACACGGTCAATCGGTCTTCAAAAGCTAAGCCTGCCACCTGTAAATTCGACTGACCGGTACTTGTCTTCATTTGTACCTTATTTTGTACGTAACTTTAATTCCTGAGGCTGTTTTTTTTTTTTTTTTTTTAAGTGTGTTGAAAATAAGTATATTAACATGTAATTGACTATCCGAAGCTAGCGTGTTTCTTATGCTATTATGGAGAATAAAGGAATTATTATTATTATTATTATTCATTCAATTGCGGTAAAAGCGAGAATAGAATATCTTTACAGTGAGATCGAACGCACCGTAGCTCCCAGGGACGATGAAACTTGTCTGGAACAATTAGAGACTCGACAAGATTGACATAGAAGTTGTCACTTCCCGGATCCGGAAATACGGCAGTTTAGAATCCCCGCTCCCCCCACAAAAAATCGCCTCAGTTAGAGCGTGTTCCATCCTACTTACCGCAGTTACTATGCATGACGTCACGAAATCTGGCTTTTTGCCGTCAAGGCTGGAATGATCTTCCTATTTTTCCGCAAGATATCATGCCATGGGAGAATCCGACCAATCAAATTGTAGAGATCTGTTGTTACTACGCTCCCGAACGTAGTACGCTCCTCGAGAAGGTTGGAACGGTCAGCGTAGTAACTTTTGGTGAGGTTGGAACGGAAATAGTAACTAATAGTTACTATTGCTAGAAGGGTGGAACACGCTCTTAGTTTCAACGTATGAACTGTGAAAACTGTGTAGCTATGAACAGCAAAGAAAACGTGAACAGATAGTTATGAACAGGATTCCATGAACACTCGTCGAAGAAGAAGGGATCGAGTTTTCTCGCCCACAACATGCTGTATCTTCTCAAAAAAGATTTACAAGAGGTTAAAGCAGGGGCGGATCCAGCCATTCCATTCTAGGGGGGGGGCGATTCTTACCGAAAAGAGTGGGGGTAGTGTCCTTTTTGTCGGCCAAAAGGCTGATTTTTTTTCGCGTTTTAAGTGTCCCTGTCGGTCTCTTATTTAACGAAAATATGATTTTCAAATATTACAATAATGGTAAAAACTGTACTTGATCAACTGACAACTGTTTACAAGAAAAATTCAAGCTCCTGGCTCCACTTGTCAAAAGATTTTAGAGTCTAGTTACAGTAGTTAGAACATGCGTTAATGCAGACTTCCGTAATTGCAGGAAAGCAAAACAAAAAATTACAGCCCGTCTAAGGGGGGGGGGGGGGGGGGGGGGGGCGATCGCCCCCCCTCGCCCCCCCTCGCCCCCCCCCCCCTCTGGATCCACCCCTGGGTTAAAGACTGATCAAACTTCAGAAATAGACAGCGTCCTTTGTTGGACACTTGGGATTTTGTTCGAGGTCAGGGTCATAGCTTGAGCAGGTCAACTAAGCTTTTCGCTCAGTCAAACTTCCTAGAGTCTTGGAACATACCCGAACTTCAGAAATCTATATCCAATACACTTATTTCTCTTTCTCTGAAACTCCTCATTTTTTTACAACACAAAAGCACCTTTTAATCACCATATGTTATTAATAATGGATGTAATTACCTTGATAATTCCAACTAGAAGGAATATAGCTGCCAAGGTGTTGACAACACCCTTTACAATCCGTAACGCATGAGAGGATAGTCCTAAAAGAGTTTGGAGTATTAGGCTTGTTTGCGATTTTCCTTCGAACTTCCGACCCCACCCCCTTCCGAGACGGACACCTTTGTGTCTTCCCAGCTTCGTACATCCTTCCACCTGTTCCGTCTTTTAGCTTTTCACAACATCTGGGACCCATCTCCAACTCCAGAAATTGTCATTCGGAACTTTGACCTTTGATGAGGTCCCGGACCCCCCTCCCCCGCCTCTACTGATACTGTGATGCAGGAAACAAACCTTTGAGCATTGAGTCGGTATTATATACTTGCCAAGCTTCTCCCAGTTCATTTGTTACCCGAACTAGGAACAGCTAGACAGAACTGACAGGACGGAGGGGCACTGCAGTCGCACTAGGGCTCTACGGCCGTTGGCAGCAATCGTATCGTAGTACCGTATACATCGAGGGTTAAGATTGTATGTATTGATACTGAAGCTAGTATAACGGTAATTTGGGATCTTGTCACAAGATGATCCCACGCAGGGGCGTGGGGGGATGTGTTCGAAGGGGGCCGTGGGGGGGGGGACTCCCCCCCCCCTCCAGGCTACAGAGAATCTACTCTAAGTCGTATGTTCTGAGCTTGTCTGTATGACAGTCGTCTGTTTTGAGCTTTTCAGAACGACATACAGGCCGACATACGACATTCAACGTGTTTCACCGGCAAATCACATTTTTTAGTCGTACGAAGAAATTTCTATTCGTGTGTTTTCAGATTCACAGTTGTTGAGTTTTCTAGAATGAAAGTCGTATGTTTTGAGCTTGTCTGTATGACAGTCGTCTGTTTTGAGCTTTTCAGAAGGACATACAGGCCGACATGCGACATTCACCGCGAATTTCACCCGCAAATCACATTTTTTAGTCATACGAAGAAATTTCTATTCGTGTGTTTTCAGATTCACAGTTGTTGAGTTTTCTAGAATGAAAGTCGTATGTTTTGAGCTTGTCTGTATGACAGTCGTCTGTTTTGAGCTTTTCAGAACGACATACAGGCCGACATACGACATTCAACGCGAATTTCACCCGCAAATCAAATTTTTTACTCGTACGAAGAAATTTCTATTCGTGTGTTTTCAGATTCACAGTTGTTGAGTTTTCTAGAATGAAAGTCGTATGTTTTGAGCTTGTTTGTATGACAATCGTCTGTTTTGAGCTTTTCAGAAGGACATACAGGCCGACATGCGACATTCAACGCGAATTTCACCCGCAAATCACATTTTTTAGTCGTACGAAGAAATTTCTATTCGTGTGTTTTCAGATTCACAGTTGTTGAGTTTTCTAGAATGAAAGTCGTATGTTTTGAGCTTGTCTGTATGACAGTCGTCTGTTTTGAGCTTTTCAGAACGACATACAGGCCGACATACGACATTCAACGCGAATTTCACCCGCAAATCAAATTTTTTAGTCGTACGAAGAAATTTCTATTCTTGTGTTTTCAGATTCACAGTTGTTGAGTTTTCTAGAATGAAAGTCGTATGTTTTGAGCTTGTCTGTATGACAGTCGTCTGTTTTGAGCTTTTCAGATCGACATACAGGCCGACATACGACATTCAACGCGAATTTCACCCGCAAATCACATTTTTTAGTCGTACGAAGAAATTTCTATTCGTGTGTTTTCAGATTCACAGTTGTTGAGTTTTCTAGAATGGAAGTCGTATGTTTTGAGCTTGTCTGTATGACAGTCGTCTGTTTTGAGCTTTTCAGAACGACATACAGGCCGACATACGACATTCAACGCGAATTTCACCCGCAAATCACATTTTTTAGTCGTACGAAGAAATTTCTATTCGTGTGTTTTCAGATTCACAGTTGTTGAGTTTTCTAGAATGAAAGTCGTATGGTTGAGCTAGGCATAATGACAGCAACCGCGAATTTCGCCTGAAAAGACCCGTTTCTTGTAGAACTTTAAGAACGGATTTTCTGGTCGTATATTAGAAACAGTCGAAAGTTTTGAGCTTGCCATATGAGGCAGCAAGGTGAATTTCGACAGCAGATGACCTATTTCTGGTCGTATAGTTGAATGGAGATTTTCTATAAGTCAGAGTTGTATGTTTCGAACTTGTCAGAGTGACGTAAATGCCATTACCAAATCGTGATTTTCACTCTGTGGCGCTGAAAACTGGCGGATTTTCAAAAAATTCGCCGGCGGCGCGACGTTTCAACATTATCCTATCTGGTTTTGTGCAAAATCTCATTATCTTAAAAAGAAACAGGTTTATTTTTTTTAAATGGCTTGCGGAGTAAGGTTTACATAAAAAGTTTTTGTAAGCACTGTATGACGGGTCTGATGATTGCACCATTTTTTTTCATTTTTTTTTTTTAATCCAAAGTTGAAGGCTGGTCGAAAGGCCCGTAATTGAGGTGAGGTGTTAGGCCTAAGATTTCATCAACCTTAAAAGCTAGAAATTCCAGAAAAAGGTCGGATTACAAAAAAAAACGCCAAAATCGGCACTGAGTTTGCAGTCGTCTTGGGTACATACGGTAAAAACTGCTGCTTGGGATCTGAGCCACGTTAAAAGGAATAGTTTGGGTGGGAAGTAGTCGAATATTGCCGAATAAAGGCCGGTTTAACAAATTTTGCCGCGGCTCTTTCGTAGTCCTATCTTATTTCTATTTACTTGAAGTGTGCATCATTTATGTGCGGTTTTAAGCTTGAGATTTGGGGTCTAAGCTACATTAAAAGGTATAAGTTGTAAAGGAGTAGCTAAATTTTACTCTGATTGAACAAATTTCGCCTGCAGCGCTCACTTTAGTTTGTCTTGAGTATATATGTCAGAAGCTGGTAGCGAGGCTTGTCTTCTATCCAGCTAAATTTGATGTGAACGGCATCGTCTAATTCCTGTTACTTTGTTTATTACTTTATTACTACAATGGCATTTTCCGTCACGTTTTAGAACTTATAACGTTAGTATTTCTTGAGCCTGCCGATGCTGTGTTTTTAGCCAGTGGTATTTATGAAGTCCTCCCCCCTCCCCCCATGCTCAAGCCCTTGGAACCACCCCTGATCCTACGGTCGTACCAAGCCCTGGTTTGAAACTAGCGGCTTAGTTGGGGGCCATCTAGAACTTGCAAATGCTGGATTTTAAGATTTAAACCAGTAGTCCTTAAATGTAACGGTCGACGTATTTAGTGCCATGTCGGCGCTACGAGTTAGATCAATAAAAAATATCTATCGATCTATCTATATCTATCTATCTATAACCGGAAGGTAAGACCATTCTCTCTTTAGAAATGTAGCAGTAACTCGCCTGGATTTGAAAGAGCTTCATCGACCACGCCCGTAACTAACGACAAAGAGCTGGTCCCCTAGAAAAGAAAGAGATAACAACGTGTTTATTCACTATTGTTGAAACTTCTATCTCGAACATCGAAAAGTAAGCTTAGTAAACAAAGATCATGAGTAAATAACATGGACAAATGAAACTGGTAGTAACTATAGTAAAATATATTATGAGTAACTATAATGAGTACGGTCAAATTTTAGTGTTTGGGAAAAAGGATTTGTTTTTACACTTGGCTGTGATGATGTGCACTTTGAGAGTGCTAGAAATTCATCTGTAGTCAAAACCCTTGAGGCACAAATGATCTGGATATTTGTTTGTACTTTCGGTGAATATGAGTACTTTAAGGGATGGTCGGAACTGGGAAGTGAGAATTTCTAGTCAATCTTGTCAAGTGTCTAATATTCAAGCCAATTTTCTTCGTCCTAGTGCATCTGGAAGTACTTTAAATCAAGATCGCCGGAATTCCGGACCACCCCCCAACCTTTTCTCAGAGTGCCCGAATCCGGTCCGGTTCTCTCACTGATGTATCTAGGGCTTACGTTTTTTCGTCCTACTAAGTGTCATTCCAATCGCTAGACTCCAAGCTTGTCACAAAATTTCAGATTCCACCCCCCCAGACTCCCCCACATTGCTCGGATCCTGTCCGCTCTTGAAAAGGTACATCTGAGACATAAGTTCTTTCCGAACATCAAGTTTCACTAAGATCCGACCACCCCTTCAAAAGTTGGACATTTATCAACATTCCGAATTCCCCCTCGCTCCACTCCTGCCACGATGGTCAACTTAGAGAAACGACTGTTCTCACGTTAAAATCGTCGAGTCCCTGACATGCCTTCCAAGTTTCATCGTTCTAACACATGTGTAAGCATCTTAACTCGGGATCACCGGAATTCCGGAACCCTCCCTCGAACTCTCCCGGTGAAAAGTCCGGATCCATTCCGGACTTGAAGTGTAAAATCTGAGACAGGAGGTCTTTCCAAATGGCGACAAGCTAAAAGCTTAACGCTAAATGTAATAATAAATAAATAAATTAAGATCCGATTTCCCCTTTCAAAAGTTAAAAGTACGTCAATATTCCGGATTAACCCTCCCTCCACTCCTCCCACGGTGGTCGAATCGGGGAAGTGACTTAGTTGGGTCGGGTCCCTATAGTGCCTGCCAAGTTTCATCGTCCTAGCACTTCGGGAAGTACCCTAACTCGAGATAATTGGCCTGACAGACTGACCGACCGACGAAAAAGTGATCGTTATATGACACTTGGGCGAAGATGCAATTGCCTTAAAAATGAGTAGTTTCCATGTCTTTAGAGCAGTCAGCGTACAGAGTGATTAGCAGTCAGTCAGTTCGATTAACGATATATTCATTGTATGCGGAACTTCACTATTAAACGTAAATATGTTTTATAAAACGCTGGTATGGAATGTAGTACCTAGGATCCACAGTCCGATCTCCCCCCCCCCCCCCCCGTAGGTTTTAACTTCTAAACCTCAACTACAGTTGAGTGGAAAGTGTACCGCAGTTTAAAAATCGGTTAAAGAAACATCTCCTTCAGGGTAGTTGGTTAGTGGAGGGTTATGAAGACGAGAGAGGACAAATTGACAAATTAATTAATAAATTTTTAGTTTATTTTAGTGAATGTTTGGTTAGAATATGATCGTAAATGTGTACTGGCTGCGTTTTTCAAGCGCGTATGTGCTTTGTGTGTAACCGGTCGTCAAGCCGGAATGATTTTTTTTTAGTAAAGCTGTTGAATCCTGAATCCTGAAACCCATATCGGATCCGGCCACTTCGGCGGGGTAGGAGGGGCTCGCGGAAAAGCCATCCAACCTTGACAACACGGACTTTAATCGATACCCGTGCTAACTAGCTTTGGTTTGCGATTTAACCTTTCAGCTCCTGTTTATTATCTGAACTATGCACATCCCCTTATACCCACCCTTAACACATGTACTATCTGTCTATGGACACACAGCGCCCGAAGGAGTAGGTACAACCGTTACTGTGTATATGTATGCCTCGGACGCTTAAGTTGCGTTTTTTTGGATGTAGTTTCGGCGTAGTGTCGCTTAAAAGCCGTTTTATTTGTCCATTCCATTTGGTGTAGTTTCGAGCCTGAAACTACGGAGCTCAAACTACAAACTACCTCGCCGACGTGACAAGAACTCAATAAAACGCAAGGAAGACAAACAAGAGCCAAACTACGAACTTTGATGAAACAAAAGTGAATCCAATAAAACGCAGCTTAGTCGGTTATGCGTGAAAACGAGGAACTAAATTGCCTCACCAGTGAGCATATTGCAATAATGTAGACACCTCTCTCCAGTGTAAAACAACAACATCGCCTCAGTAAACACATTTTAGATTCTAACTCTTCCCGTACGGATTAATAACTACGCTTGGGCACAGGATTTTCACGTATACCTCACCACTGCCTGTCTTTGAATTCCAATGAATTGGCGACATTTCTTTTGCGGTTTTACTTTTCCCAGAAGGAAAACTGACCACATGTTAAGAGGTCACCGATAATAAAACGCTCCGAAATGGATGGACTCCTTACAAAGAGCGGATAATTAAATATATTCTATACTTTAATGATATTAGTATGTAATTAGACTCATTTTACTAGATTGTTTCAATTTGAATGATATCTTTCTTCTGTGGTGATACTTCGGACGGTCGTGAAATTAGTGCAAACCTTTCGGACGCCAGGACGCTGCTGTTGTAGGGTTGAAAAGCAGGGCCAAACAGAGAAAAATATGGATACAGTGTCTTTAGTTTTGTAACAATAGTTACAGACACTTCGTATTTGTGAGAGTAATTCATTCCAATTCAGTGGTCATTCCATCCATTCTCGTTACCGAGATTCTTCACTTCAGAAATGTTTCCTAACTCTTCTGTTAGCAATACACTGATCTTTCCATGACATATCATGAGCCCGATAAGGGTTTCCGATAGCTTTTTCGTCCGTAGACCGGCTCTACAAATTCTGCGAAGATCGTCATCCCAGGCAAGGGACTCGGAAAGGGGATCGCCTAAGAAGAGGAAGGGCAAGACATAGCGTAGGAGGCACGACTTCTAAACGATGAACAAAAACTAAAAGGGTGAGAGGAAGAAACAATGTTTTAGCGTGCCTTCTTCTTACTTCTTACCCTTCTTCTTACTCTCACTTACGTGTCTACCTCTATTACTTGCTAATCCCTTTTCATTACTCGTGCCTCCTGCGGCGTGCTGTGCTGTGCCGTGGCTTGCCTCTTTTTAGTTGATACCCTCGGAAAAAGGCTTAAAAACAGCCACTACCTCAGTCTATAATTTGATGTAAGCATAGTTGTATCGTGGTCAACCCCTACCTCACATGCAGTGCGAGGTTTCGTTTAAGGAATTCCGTCGATCGCATTAGGATAGTTCCAGATATGCTAAGGACAACAAAACTTTGCACGCTTACCACTGACCGACCAAAGTGACTTGAAAATCGTCACTACCACGATAGTGAAAATTATTTTCTTGCCGGACAAGTAGTTTGTCTGGAATCCGGCAAAGCCCGGAAAGTTGGTGAGAAGTAAAAATGTCGTTTGAAGTTGATTAAATGTTTTGTTCAGGAGTAAGTAGACTTGCTGAACACGATGGTGAAAACCATTTTCTCGACGGACAACTCGTTCGCCTGGAATCCGGCCAACACCGGAAAATTTATTATAAGCAAAAGTTTTATCTGAAGTTGTTTAGATGATAGATTTAGGGGTAAGAGGAGACGCTGAGTCTGTATATGAAATCGTTCTTACCCGGCATATAATTAGTCCGGAATCCGGTTGTACCAGCTTTTTTTTAAGTCAAAGTTTTATTTAAAGTTCATTAGATGTTGTTTATAGGGGTAAGGAGATACGCTGGATTCTTTTTTTGCTCGACTAGTAGTTCGCTTGGAATCCGAGCAAAACCGCAAATTTGGCAGAAGTAAAGCAGGAAGTTTCGGTCAGTATCGTCAAAATAGATATGGTTTATAGAGGTAGAGATACATAGATAGACAGAATATCTGAACTCAGTTTTCTCTGATGATTTGCCTAGCGAAGACTGGATCTGGCGAAGACAAGACCCAATTGTCTGGATCAAATCTTAGTTTTTTGGGATCCCATCAAAACCTTTGGTCTTGTTAACAACGGTAATAGGGAAGTATATATTTTGTTAATTTTACACAATGAAAATAGTTCAAGTGAAACTGTGAATCTGAAATCCTAATCGTAAACGATTGGAAACAGTTGTTTTCAAATCATAAAACAGAGACCTGAATTTTGGGATCCCAAACTTGATTGGAGGGATACCTATTACATCGCAAAAGTTGTCCGGACATATGTGAGCAATGGCTACACCCCTCCCTGCCCTCATCAACGACCAGCAACCAGCACACCAACTGACCCAGTGTTTCCCTTTCTCCAAAATAGATTTAGTGATGTTAGGTTCCCTAAGCCCTGAGTTTGAACAAAGGCACGCGAAAACTACCCCCAGTCGGCAGGGGCGTCGCAAGTGCATTTTTGGTGGGGGGTGCAGAGCCAAAAGTTTAACGAATCTTTAAAAATTTTTACCGAATCCTACAACTAAGAATTCGAGCTTTTAATTATGGAACAGGAACGATTACGTAGGAAGATACCCTTTCATGCCGCCGACTTCAACTTTGTATGAAGTTCGGTACATCTATAGTACAAAACCCACTTCACCGGGATATACTCCCTCCTGATTTTCTCCCCTTCCGAATTCGTCTTCCTCGTCAAGCTGCCGATCCTGTGCCTCGTTTAGAGCCGGTGGTAGCTTTGCGAACTAGGTATGCTCAGAGTTTCGTCCCCTCGTTTGTTCGTGTATATAACCAAGAACAAATAAGAGCAAGAACTGCTGTCTCCCTATACCTGTCACACAACCAAGCTGAGACGAGTCGACTCTCGACGCAAACGAGCGGAGGTGGATCTTAAGCATTGTCCTAATTGGTGTAATAAGGTGTATTACCGCGTATAAGACTTATTACAGATTCCTCTTTTCCTCGGAGCGCGCTGTAATAAGGTGAATAACGAGAATAGACTAGCGTTCTATTCTGGCTTATGCAGGGCCAATCAGATCGCTTGGTTGGTTCGCCAGCGGGCCGAGGAGAAGCGCAGCGTCGTCAGGGGTTGCCAAGGAAAGCACAACAGTTCTACTTTGTTGGAAGCTAAAGAAACAACTTTTCTTAACAAAAACACCTTTTTGTTCTATTACGACGGCTTTTCGTCAGTTCGAGGACCAATGCTGTCCATCCGTTATTTTAATATTTTTTTTACAGTATAATTTGCTTTATATTGTACTCGTGTACTTCAAGTAGTACCAAGAACCTTTTCGGATATTTTTAGAGCTCGAAAAATTGTATTACCTTGGCAACACCGGAAGCCGCATTGATAAGAACCTCTTGGGTTGTATTTGAACAGGCGTGTGTGTTAAGACGTAGACATCGCGTATAGCGCTATTCACCTTATTACACCTATTAGGACAATGCTACCCGGGACATCAAAAGTCGTTACCTCTACAGAGAAGGTGTAACGCAGTAAACCACTGAGGAAGAAAAATCGAATGGAGGCAGCAGTGATAAGCCTGTTCACACTGGGCTGGGCGGGCGCTGAAACAGCGGTTGCCGGCTCATTGATTCAGACAAGCTTTCGGGGGTTGACAAGAAAATTCCTAAGAATATCAAAATATACAGAAACTGCCATTTGGTGCAAAGCAGATTTTACAAATGCGTCAAATTTAGTTAAAAGTACGACAAACTGTATATATATCTTATTGAAAAACCCAAAGGCCGGATACAGGTAACGTAAGATATATGGTAACGTAAATTGTATCTTTTCGGGGTCAATTCAATTAAGGGGTGTCAATATCCAGAACAACAAGAGATAAATTTCATTCCAGGTATTTGCTCTCATATGAGAATATCAGACGAAAACAGGCAGATTCTTTAAAAAAAAAGGCCGTGTTTCAGGTTTAATAGGCTAAGTGGAAATGAACAAATATTACGCAGATGGAATAGGCTTCTACTCTGACAAACTAACCAGAAACAATTTTGAATTGAAAAAAAAAAAAAAACTAGGACTTCTATGTGGGTCCTAGACAAACTAGAACCCATGTGGCAAGGCCTAAGTACGAAAACCAAAGACTTTCGTTAATGGGAAAATACACCGTTGACATCGAATTATTTGTAAGTAGTGAACTAAAAGACAAACGAGATAGACCAAGTTGAGGTGAACTTTCGTCTTTCAATTAACTACTGAATCGAAATCTAACTCACTAAATCGAAATGTATACAATTATACATTTCGGAAAAAAAGAAGAAAAAACACAAAATATACACTCACCTACTGGTATTATTTTGACTATTCCATGCTATTCTACCATTTCGGTAATTTCAGTAATCCTTGAAAGCCTTAATTACGTTACTCTTAGTTTACACTCGTCTGACAAAGTTAATACTACAGATGTTGACACTCAATGGGTCATGACTTCAGTGAGTGTGCTTCAAATCTCGGTTTGCATTGTATGGTTCTCCCGAGAGACACAAAAAGGAATGTCACAAGGGATTTCAATCTTCATACGTATGGTCATGGTGTAACAAAGCGATTATGAATGACCATCGTCAAGTTCGCTTTTTGTTTTTCGCTTCACTAATATTCACTAATCCGACGCCAGCGTCTACTCAAACAAAATCAACGCTGTTTCCTTCCCGTGTGAACAGGCCAGAACATCCGCCTCGCTAGTGGCTACGTTGTTTTCTTCGTAAATGACTTAACGGCGGAGAGTCGGAGACCAACGAGTATACACGGGCGACCAAGAAATGGGTCCACCTCCGCTCATTGATGTCGGAACATTTTTAGTCGGTGGATGTACGAGAGACCATTGTTCTTACTCGTTATTTTTTCTTGATATAACCAAGAACAAATAAGAGGAAGAACTGCTGTCTCCCTATATCTGTCACAGCAAGCTGAGACGAGTCGACTCCCGACGCAAACGAGCGGAGGTGGATCCAATTATGTAGTCTCTCTGTCCAAGACGGCGAGCGTGAACCTTGCGACAAGCCGACTTTTTCCCTATCTCAGTATTACCGCCAAATACAGTCACTGTGAAAAGATCTGTTGTTAAAGAGTTTAGTGATACACCGTACAGTTTCCCTAGTTTCCTCCTTACTAATGCAGAAAGTTAAAGTTTGGAAAAACTACTTGAATTGGAATCTACTGCAAATATAAACAGCGTTGAAATTGTAGCAGTTACTGAAGTCAAGTCTAAAAACCAAGATCTCCTTAAATGAATGGTTTTCAACAGTTAATTAAACTTCGCCCGGCGGACCATCCCCTAGGTAAGAAAAGAGGTGGAGTAATGATTTTTGCAAGAGAATCGCTGTCCCCTGCCCCCTTCTTCTGCCCGGAATTGATGTGTATGATGAAATAATCTGGATTAAAACTAAACCCAAATGCCAACCTCGCCCCTACACTAACATAATTAGTTGTTCTTTTTATTATTCTCCAGGACAGAATGCTTGCTCTCACCGAGAGTTCCAGGACAAGCCCAAGCAAGCCTTGACTTGGTTACTACTAAATACCCAAATGCAGGAATTATTATGGCAGGCGATACAAATGAACTTCGCCTAAATTAATATGTGTAAGGACCAAAAACTTCAGCAAATTGTAGATTTCCCAACTACAAAAGGTGGAACTAGTTTAGATGTCATTTGTACCTTAAACATTTTTATAAGTCCCCCACCCCGCTTCCTCCCCTTGGCGGAAGTTACCATTTTATTTTACACTTAATTCTTGTACAAAAATTTAAAACACATGGAACGGTTTCTGAATATTCCTACCGCCCAATAACAAATCAAGGGCTTCTAGACTTTGGTACTTGGATTTCTTCTGAGACTTGGGAAGATGTTACAGCTTGTGAGTCCCTTGATGCTAAGGTTTCTCTGTTTCAATCAAAATTTCCGATCGTAGTTTTACGATCATATATTTCGTCCCGATTCAAAACGACCGTTTTCAATGGTTTCCAAACGTTTTCAGTTGTTTCAATTGGAAACACTTGATTTTGTTTTCAAATCATGAAATACAGACCCTTATTTTTGACAATAGTATTAGGGAAGCTTATTTTTTTTAGTTTTACACAATGAAAATAGTTCAAGTGAAACTGTGAATCTGAAATCCCAATCGTAAACGCTTGGAAACAGTTGTTTCCGATCGTAATTTTACGAGCATTTTTTCGTACCGATTCAAAACGATCGTTTACAGTTGTTTCCAATCTTTTTTAGTAGTGTTCAATCGTTTTCAGTTGTTTCGATCGGAAACACTTGGTTTTGTTTTGAAATCATGAAATACAGACCTGATTTTTAACAACGGTAATACGGAAGTTTATCTAAGCCGTGAACTTGAAATCCTAATCGTAAACGATTGGAAACAACCGTTTCCAATCGTAATTTTACAAGAGTTTAGGATCGTTTTTTTTTTCAAGTGTCATTTAACAACTGTTTACGATCGTTTTCAGTTGTATTCGATCGGGAACATTTGATTTCGTTAGTTTTCGTTCTGTTCGGTCTGAAACAGTTTTTTCAGTTCGAAGCTTGAAACTAGACCTGAGTTTTAACAACGGTAGTACGGCAGGTGAATGTTTTTAGTTGTAAACGTTAAAAATATTGTAACTGAAACGGTGAATCTCAATCCCAATCGCAAACCATTGGAAACAACTGTTGATTTTTAGCAGTTGGATTTTTTTTTTTTTTAAACGATCAACATATTTTAGCTCTCGTACGGAAATAATGATGTCGTAAACAACCGTTATTAATTATTTACGATCTTTAACAACTGAAACCAATTGTTAACAACGGTAAACAATTGTTAACAACTGTAAACAATTGTTAACGATTGGAAACAGTTGTTTCCGATCGTAATTTTCCGATCTTTTTTTTTCGTACCGATTCAAAACGATCGTTTTCAACTGTTTCCAATCATTTTCAATTGTTTCCAATCGTTTTCAATTGTATTTGATCGGAAACGGTTCGTTTTATTTTCAAGTCGTGAAATACAGACCTGAATTTTAGCAGCTGTAATAGCGAAGTTGATGTGTTTTGTTGTTGTAAACTATCAAAAGAGTTTAACTGAAACGGTGAATCTGAAATCCCAATCGTAAACGATTGCAAACAACTGTTTCCGATCGTAATTTTTACAACTGTTTATGATTTTTTTTTTTTCAACTTTCATTTAACAACTGTTTACGATCGTTTTCAGTTCTTCCAATCGTTTTCAGTTGTTTTCGATCTGAAACAGTTGGTCGTAATTTTACAACGGTTTACGATTGTTTTTTTTTCGAAAAGCTTAAAACAAGACACGGAAATGCTTGAAAGTAGGAAAGTTGGAGAGAAGTAGAAGACCTTCCAGTTATTTACGATCTATAATTTAGGACATAGGGGTGGGATGGAGGGTGTGTTGAAAAGAATCTGCAGTTGGAAATCCCGATCTTAAAAATATGATCCGAAACAATTGTTTTCGATTGTCAAAATACAACTGGAAACAGTTGTTTTCAATCGTGAAATAACGATTGGAAACAATCGGTTTTGATCGTAAAAATATTACCGTTTTCAACTGTTTACAATCGAAAACGATTCGATTGGATCGAAAACGATTGGAAACAACCGTTTACAATCGTAATCAATTGTTTTCAATCGTAAAAAAACAATTGTTTACGATCGTTTCCAATTGTTTCCAATTGTGTTCGATTGGAAATATTTCCCATAATCCAATCGAAAAAAAAAGATAGTAAACGATCGTTTACGACTTGAATTATTTCCTGACGGGCTCTTCCAAGTTTCGTGGTAATTCCCGATTGGCAATTATAACGATTAATTACCGAATCTCAGTTATTATACCGAATAAGTTTAGACCAATTAATAGTATGTTTGGGATTATTTATAACTACGGTATCCCGGTTATTGTACCGAATTGTTTTGGTATCAAAAACCTATAGGCTACCGAACAATATTCATAGTCGGTATACTTTCGTCGAAACTGGAACACAGGTCGGGATTCGTGGTTTAACTACCTAATCCTAAAAATTATACGGAATAAACTACCGAATCGCAAAAACGATAACGAATAATTTTTAACCGATAATAGTTCTGGCATCGAAAAATTACCAAATGATTTCAGTACATTCTCTCACCAAATTTGTGATAGCTATAACCGAATACTGGCAATTATTCCGAAATCAAATCATTATACCGAAGTACCGATAGCCTATTTAAGATACTGTATAACTACTGAATCCCCCTAAATATATCGAATAGTTTTTCTATCGAAAACATACCGAACAGTTTCAGTCAAATTTTGGGACTCCGGGCCGAAATTTTACAGAATCTTAAAAATGTGGAGGGGGGGGGTTGCTCCCCCACCCCCTTGTGACGCCCTGAGCGTCAGTGTCTTTGGGGGCGGCTCAAGCTCATTTTCTATAAGGTTTGAAGCCAAGCTGACGAATGACAAAATAGAAAACCGTGATTTTCGGGTTTTTTTATTCACATTTTTATCCACAGTAATTTCACCGGTTCCGTGAAATTATTTGTAGTGATGGGAAAAGCGAAGGATTATATAATTGCTGGGTGAAAGCTTTTGCACTTTCCCGGGGAATTGGTAAATTATAAATAAACACAGAATTCAGAAGCATAAAATAGTCACAGATTTGTACATATACACTTTTAACACGCACATTAATATTCGTTATTTTATTCATATTTGTTCGTCGTTTCAATCCTCACAATTCTTCTGGTTTTTAGTTACATATCGTTGTATGTTTTGTTGGTTCCGCATCACTTTTCTGTTGGTATTGTGTTGGATTTGATGATTTAGTTGTTTGTTTTTTTTTGCTGAGGACGGTTTGCAGGAAGTGCAACCAAAATATCCGAATTTATATTTACCCCCCGCACATCAGCCTAGAGGAATAATTAGCTGATAAAAAAAAGCGAAAATCACGGTTTTCAGTTTCTTAAACTCATTTTCGTTGGGGGGGGGGGGGGGAGAGCCAAACAAATTTCAGAATCTATCAGAAACTCTACTGAAGCTCTACTGAAGAGCTTTGATTTATTTAAAAATTTTAAATGTATAAATGAAACGTATTAGGTACATTAGCAATACTAACGGTCAGCACGAAAACGGATGAGACAGCTACTAGGCATCGTTTCTGTTAAGACTACATGGAGTGTATTACTGGACACCATTCCAGCAACAGTTTATAACCTCTGTACCCAAGACGAGATTAAACTGAGAGCCCCATGCACAAAACTTTAAGTTCGCATTTCGCACAACTGTCTCCCATGCAAATCCTTGCTTTTAACCTTCGTCAAACCCTAAGATCCCAAGGATTTCCAGAACATTTCAAACCGGAGAGAGCAAGGCTCTGGCAGCAGCTTCCAAGACCATATTAAAACGAGCGTCTTCGGCGAAATTTTTCAATTCGGCTTTTTTTCTGTCAAAATTCATCTATTTCTCACACTAATTCTAGTTTGTTTCTCAAATCCTAAGCCTAAGACTCAAGAAAACCCTAACTAAATGATATGCCCTTCTAAAAAACGGAGAAAACTACCAAAGGCGCCTCGGGCGAGTTTTTGGAAACATTTATGATCGATCATCTTTTTGGGATCCCAAATGAAATGGCAGTGACCAGAGTCTTACTCGACCATCTTCTCTCAATGCTTACACAGAAGATATATGTTCAAATGTTTCCATGCAGGATCAAAGAAAACAAAATCAAATTACTTTCCTGAAAAAAATTAACTAATTTTTGTACAAACCAGGCCAAAACTCGGCCATTTCTCCGCTAATTTTGATTTTGAAGAGATTTTGGTATAAAACCTAGTCGTGAAATTGGAGCATTGTAACCTTATTATAATTTTGGCAAGATTAGGAAAATCGTGAGAAAATTTTGGTCGGGAGATTTCCAAAAAAGCCGGGAGATCTCGCGAGAAATCGGGAGGAGTGGATGCACTGCCCCAAGGGCCCTGGTCACTTTTGTCTCAAGGGATTTGCTTACAATTTACTTTCTAACAGCCTTAAAGTGGGCACTAGAAACACGAAGTGCCATAAAAACTTTGACAAAACGATACATGATCACGTCCCCCAAGGGCCCATGGTCACCGTGACTCAATAGAGTTCCTTACAAATTCTTAAAATAAACCTACAACTTCCAAATTCCCACTATCATCGTCTGATCGAGATCGTTTTGGTACCCAGGTTTTTCACCATGGGGCGGGGATATACCGGGGTATTGGTACTGAGTAGGGGATTTTGCCGGGGGGGGGGGGGGGCTCACCAGGGATTTCGCCTAGACTCTATAAAATGTGTCTTCAGGGTATGGAATCTGTAACAACCTTATTATTTATTCAAAAATTCAAGCATAGTCACATAAAAGTAGAAGCTCGATGAAAGCGGATAGGTTACACTATATGGTCACAAAAAAGCACCTTATATGGACCAACAAAACATTCTCATTGAACTAACCACCTCACTTTATTATGACTGTTCTCAACCCAGGAAAAAATTGGTATAGTTCCTAGATTAAAGAGAAAAGCATACACCACATGGGTAAGAAAATACGATTCCGAGAAAAAATAATGGTAATATGGTATAATCTGGTTTCAAATTCAGCGTACGAGCCCAATCTACTTGACCATTTGACATGAGTTGAAAAACTAGTGTTCACTTTGACCTCAGTGGTTTTGACTGTTCTGAACCCGGGCCAAAAAAGCTCGTTCACTTCGCCTTTGTATTTGTATCTTCTTTGTATGGCTGCATATTCTTTGTTGAATGGCTAAACAAACTAGTTATGATTCTTTAATTTTTCTCTGCTGCTGATTCTAACATTTAACATCTGAAAACGAAGTAAAAATTGGACGAGATTCCGCCTTTTGTCTCTTTGATCCGTTCGGTTTATGTGAAGTGAGCTATTTATGCATTAATATCCCTTCGCTGAGTCGATATTTTAAACAGAACTATGCTTGTCGACGAACCGCCCGTAGGGAAAAAAACGGCCTGGAATCCAGACAAAGCCTGGATTCCGGGCATTTTGCCTGGAGATCCAGGCATTTTGTCTGGATTTCCGGGCTGTAGCCCGGAATTAAAACACTTAACTGGATTTCCGGACAAGTTTTCTCTGGAAATCCAGGTAATGATGTTTCTTTCCTGGAATTCCAGACACTTTGTTGAAATTCCAGACAGGCCCGAATTTAAATTTGGTAAGAGCCTGGAATTCCGGGCAGTTTGGTTGTAATTCCAGACAAATCTGGATTTCTGCGACGCCTCTTCTGGAATTCCAGGGTAGCAGTCATATTTTCCAGGAACTTGACCTACTTGAAATTCTAGAAAGTCCTGACTTTGTGCGCTTCCTCGTCTGTAAATCTAGGGAATACATGCAGAAAGTCTGGTTTGACGACAAGAAAGCCTGGATTTCAGTATTAGTTGGTTGATATACTTGAAATTCTAGACAGTCCTGGCTTTGTGCGCTTCCTCGTCTGTAAATCTAGGGATTACATGCAGAAAGTCTGGTTTGACAACAAGAAAGCCTGGATTTCAGTATTAGTTGGTTGATGCTCCATCAGCCCAAACTGACTGCGAATCATATTTGACGGTGCAAACCGATAAGTCAGCTACATATCATAAGTCGGCTCCATTTCTACATATAAAAAATGTAGCTGACTTATCCTTTTTGTACCGACACACATTATTAGTTGGACTTTAAAGTGTAGCGGAAAAATTATACTGTTCAAAGATTTCGACATTTTCGTGAAGAAAATACCCTCACCAGCATTTTCAAAAATGTCTGAGGAAAATCATCCGAAGAAACTGTATGCCGAAAAATATTTTATTAAAATGTCTCGCTTTCAATACTTCTCTTATGAAAGTGTTCAGGCCTGAACAAAAACTTTGAAAGTAAGAAAACCTCGCGGTAAATTAATAACAGAAAGAGGAGTCGAATCTTTTTTAGTACCTAATTTTTTAACAGTAAGACAGTGTTGAATAATTTATACATCTACATCGGGTCAACATGAGTAAAACACTAAGAAAATACTGTGACAGTAAATTTGCCAACATAAGATCTTATAAGAATTAGACCGTTGTCTTCCGATGAAAGTCTGCCAAACCCCATGATGAGCTGGCTTTTTCTTAGAAAAAAAAAATAATAAGTAATCGTAGGGTAGGTGAAAATGAGAATTTGAGCGACACGGCCTAGTTATGATATCAATGACGCACGGTAGTGATAGTTAAATTACTGTGCACTGCTACAAACAAGAAATCCAATGGATTCCAAGAGAGCATTTGCATTGTCTCAGAAAATTTTACTATATTTATACATACTATATAACGGGGTGAAGATGCAAGTTTGCACAGGAATTGCACAACAAATTTGGAGTCAAATTGGACTTCCGGAACCTTGCTACAATGTTTATCGCAAAAAAAGCAATAAAAATTATGTGTAATATAGAATGAAGAAATTAGTATTTGTCGAAATCTGAACTTCAGAATTATCTTTGAATTTCTTCTGACTTCACATGAATATTCGAAAGGTTTGTTACCGGAACAATTTAGCTTTGTTTTCATGTTCAGGGTCAGCTTTGAATCATATATAATTTAGAAACATAGATCAAGGAAACTGAAAAGGAGGGAAAGGCCGCATCTTTTTTATTCAATGCTGACCTTAGGCGTATTCTCGCCGTTCCCAGAGGACTCCAAATCAGGAGTCCTCGCGCTTTTGTTTGTCCCGGGGAATGACTCCCCGTATTCTCGCGAGTCCCAGCGGACGGGTAATCCTCCGATTATCATCACCATCATCAAAAATGACTCCCTTTCAGATTTGGAGGGGTATCAATTTTTGCTGGTTTTGGTGCAGTGTAAATTAATTAAAAATAATCAGAATAAACAAACTAAACAGAATCTATTGTCGAACCATTCCCAGTATTCTCGCTGTTTATGTACACCGATTCCGCGTGGAGCGACTCCCTTTACACTCTATATGACTGAGTCCAAAACACGCCAGTGATTCTCAGTAAGAAGGAGTAAACATGTCCGTAACGACTCAAACTCAACGACTCAAATCCTGACACAGCGCAGCTTTGACAATGTTACTACCTTTCTTCCACAGGTACCTGGAGATTCTGCATCGGTAGGGAGATATAGTCATCAAGAGTATTCTTACCGTTCCCTTCGATTCCCCGAGGAGTCCTCGGGGAACGGCGAGAATACGCCTCTAGTGTTTTATTTGTCCGACATTTTGTGTGTAGGTCTATTTGTACATTGTGTAACCAAAAATGATTTTTCTGTTAATACTCTTGATGACTATCTCTCCTTGCCGATTCAAAATCTCCAGCCTCTCCGGGTACCTGGCGGAAGAAAGGCAGAAGTGGTCTCACAGCTGCTCTCAAAGATCGCCGCCGTGACTGTTTGACACAGGATTTGAGTCGTTGGTTTTGAGTCGTTATGGACACGCTTAGTCATGCAGAGTATACAACGAGGTTATCAAGGATTTTAGAGATCCCATGTGAGGTTTCCAAGAAAGCCGGGTCGCAACACTCCCGATATATTCAAATAAGCTAGGCAAAAAGCCAGTGTTGCCAAATTTGCGGATTTTACGCCAAACTGGCAGATTTTTTCGACCGACTTGCTGATCTTTTTTTGCTGGCTCGGAGATTTATGTATAAAAAGAAACTTTGGCGTATTTTTCAAAAACAGCTGCGTCAATCCTGGATCACGATCCGGCAACATTGGCCAAGGCTGAAGGAAGGATCTGGAAGTTCAAGAATGAAATGTTCTGTGGATTGTTTGCATTGTCTGTCATGGATCTTCTTGTGATAGATATGAAGATATGGCTGCTGCATGCAGGATGAATGACATTCTGATATGTAAGTATAAAATGTACTAGTTAGGCCTATGTTCTTGTTTATGAAAGGTATGAAAGGAGAGGTATCCAACTTCAAATTCATATCAACTCAAACTTGGCTTGAAAACCTTACACGGCTTGAAAAACCTTACAAATTTCTGTGCAGTCCTTAAACAGGTCCTGCACTGGTCTTGCATTACTCAGAACTGAGGGTTTCCTTCTTGACAGTTAGGACTTTTATAGGACTAGGCTGAAATTTCCTTCCAACCTTTTTAGGCCAAGTTCGAGCAAACAAACACTAATTTGTTTGTTTCAAGTAAAATAGATAGAGATATAACAAAGATTATATCAGCTAGCAGCTGTTGATAATCATATACTTTGCTAACGTTGATAATCCTATACTTATTTTTCCATTGGTGATCTCTTTAATTGTTTACATTGAATGACATCTACTTGCAACTGCTTCGCAAAACTGCAGGTAACAAGTCTACCACATACAATAGCTGCATTCTTAGCAGTCATCCAGTTAATCTGCCTAAAAGATTTCCCACCATAAACTGTTTTCTTCCTTCGGTTAATCAACCAAAGTTTTTATAAGCAATTTTTTTACTCCATTTGCTGGTCGGTTAACAAACCTCCCGTAGGGAAAAAAATGACCTGGAATCCAGACAAAGCCTGGATTCCGGGCATTTTGCCCGGATTTCCGGGCTGTAGCCCGGGATTAAAAAACTTAACTGGATTTCCGGACAAGTTTTCTCTGGAAATCCAGGTAATGATGTTTCTCTCCTGGAATTCCAGACACTTTGTTGAAATTCCAGACATTCCCGAATTTACATTTGGTAAGAGCTTGGAATTCCGGGCAGTTGGTTGAAATTCCAGACAAACCTGGATTTCTACGCCACCTCTTCTGGAATTCCAGGGTAACAGTCATATTTTCCAGGAACTTGACCTACTTGAAATTCCAGACAGTCCTGGATTTTTGCGCTTCCTCGTCTGTAAATCTAGGGAATACATGCAGAAAGTCTGGTTTGACGACAAGAAAGCCTGGATTTCAGTATTAGTTGGTAGATGCTCCTTCAGCCCAAGCTGACTGTGAATCTTATTTGACGGTGCAAAACGGATAATCAGCTACATTTTGAATAAGTCAGCTACATTTCTTAAGTCAGCTCCATTTCTACATCAAAAATGTAGCTGACTTATCCGTTTTGCACCGTCAAATAGGATTAGTTGGATTATAAGGTGTAGCGGAAAAATATACACTGTTCAAAGATTCCGACATTTTCGTGAAGAAAATACCCTGATCAGCATTTTCAAAAATGTCTGAGGAAAATCATCCGAAGAAACTGTCTGCCGAACAACATTTTTATTAAAATCTCTCGCTTTCAGTACTTCTCTTATGAAAGTGTTCGGGTCTGAACAAAAACTTTGAAAATAAGAAAACATCGCGGTAAATTAATTACAGAAAGAGGAGTCGAATCTTGTTTACTACCTAATTTTTTAACAGTAAGACAGTGTTGCATAATTTATATATCTACATCGGGTCAACATGAGTAAAACACTAAGAAAATATTGTGACAGTAAATTTGCCAACGTGAGATCTTGTTAGAAAGTGGTGACAGTTCAGAATTACACTGTTGTCTTCCGATAAAAGAGTGACGAACCCCATGATGAGCTGTCTTTTTCTTAGACAAATAAAGTAATAGGTAATCGTATTGTAGTTGAACATGAGAATTTGAGCGGCACGGCCTAGTTATGATATCACTGACGCACGGCTGTAATAGTTAAATTATTGTGCACTGCTACAAACAAGAAATCCAATGGATTCCAAGAGAGCATTTGTATTGTCTCGGGAAAATTTTCCTATATTTAATTGACGATATTGAACTGGGTGAAAATGCGAGTTTGCACAGAAATTTCTCAAAAAATCTGGAGTCAAGTTGGACTTGCGGAACCTTGATACGATGTTTATCGCAAAAAAGCTATAAAGATCATGTGTAATATAGAATGCAGAAATGATCCGGCATTATTTGTCGAAATCTGAATTTCCGAATTATCTTTGACTTTCTTCTGCAAGGCTCCGAGTTCACATGAACATTCGAAAGGTTTGTTACCGGAATAATTTAGCTTTGGTTTCATGTTCAAGGTCCGCTTTGAATCATATATAATTTAGAAGCATAGATTAAGGAAACTACAAAGGAGGGAAATGCCGCAGCTTTTTTAGTCAATGCTGGCCTTAGGCGTATTCTCGCCGTTCCCCGAGGACCCCAAATGGGGAGTCATCATCACCATCAGCAAAAAGGACTCCCTTTCAGATTTGGAGGGGAATCAATTTTTGCTGGTTTTGGTACAATATAAAATTAATTAAAAACAATCAGAATAAACAAATTGAACAGAATCTATTTTGGAAGCATTCCCCCTATTCTCGCTGTTTCTGTACACCGAGTCCGCGTGGAGTGACTCCCTCTATACTCTGTATGACTAAGTCCAAAACACGACTGTGATTCTCAGGAAGAAATAGTAAACGTGTCCGTAACGACTTAAACTCAACGAATCAAATCATGACTCAGCGCAGCTTTGACAACGTTTCTTCCTTTCTTCCGTAGGTACGGCAGAGATTCTGCATCGGCAGGGAGCGATACAATTAAGAGTATTCTCACCGTTCCCTTCGATTCCCCGAGGAGTCCTCCGGGAACAGCTAGAATACGCCTCTGGTGTTTTATTTGTTCAACATTTGTGTGTAGGCCTATTCGTACATTCTGTAACCAAAAATGATACGAATTATCAAAGAAAAACAGATTTTCTCGTTTGTCCCAAAATAATTTCCGTTTTAGAACATGGGTCTTAGGATTGTTCTGTTAATACTCTTGATGACTATTTCTCCCTTGCCGATGCAAAATCTCCGGCCTCTCCGGGTACCTGGCGGAAGAAAGGCAGCTGCTCCCAAAGATCGCCGTGATTGTTTGACATAGGATTTGAGTCATTGATTTTGAGTCGTTACGGACACGCTTACTCCTTCTTCCTGAGGATCACTGTCGTGTTTTGGACTTCGTCATGCAGACTGGCAGAGCATAGAACGAGGTTATCAAGGATTTTAGAGATTCGATGTGAGGTTTTCACGAAAGCCGGGTCGCAACACTCATGATAAATTCAAATGCACTAGTCAAAAGGTCAGTGTTGCCACATTGACGGATTTTACGCCAAACTGGCAGATTTTTTCGACCGACTTGCTGATTTTTTTTGCTGGCGTGGGAGATTTCTTGGGATTTATGGTTAAAAAGAAACTTTGGCGCATTTTCAAAGACAGCTGCGTCAATCCTGGATCACGATCTGGCAACGCTGGTCAAGGCTACAGGCAGAGTTCAAGAATTAAATATTCTGTGGAGTGTTTACATCATCTGTCATGGATCTTCTTGTGATAGATATGAAGATATTGCTGCAGCATGCAGGATGAATGACGTTCTTATATGTAAGTATAAAATGTACTGCTTAGGTCTATGTACTTGTTTATGACAGGAGGGGTATCCAACCTTGAATTCATATCAACTCAAACTTGGCTTGAAAACCTTACAAGGAAATTTCTGTGCAGTCCTAAACATGTCCTGCACTGGTCTTGCATTACTCAGAACTCAGGATTTCCTTCTTGACAGTTGGGACTTTTATAGGACTGGACTGAAATTTCCTCCCAACCTTTTTAGGCCAAGTTAGAGGTTGTGTAAATTCGAGGTTGGATACCTCACCTGTTTTATGCTTATTTAATAATTAGTAACTTTCTACAATCTGAATATTTCACTAATTTGTTTGTTTCAAATCAAATGGAAAGAGGTATAACAAAGATGATATCAGCTAGCAGCCGACTGTTTCAGTTTACATTTGGCAAAGACATTTTTTTTTCCTTTTTCTAGATTTTTGCTTACGTTGATAATCCTATGCTTCTTTTTCCATTGGTGATCTCTTTAATTGTTTACATTGAATGACATCTACTTGCAACTACTTCGCAAAACTGCAGGTAACAAGTCTACCAGAAACAATAGCCACATTTTTTGCAGTCATCCAGTTAATCGGCCTAAAAGATTTCCCACTATTAGTCATTTTCTTCCTTCGGTTAATCAACCTAAGTTCTTATAAGCTATTTTTTATTCCATTTGCTGGTCGGTAAACCAACCTGTGGACTGAGGTGGGAGCTCCATCCAGCCGACCTACGCTCTTGGCATGGTGCGAAATTCAAAATTCTCATTGGAGAGATAGGTGCCGGCCATGGGAAGATGCCATTTGTTCTTATAAGCCGTTTTTTAGAGCTCAGTTGAAAAGACCGGCAAGACAAAAAAACTGTCAATTGTGGCAAATAGGTAGGTTAACAGACCTATGGAGAAAAGGCAAATAATGCAGCCAATTGTTTTCATACATTAAAGCCAAATATGTAGGTTCCGACTCGAGCTGCAACCTACTCAACTACAACCTACTCAAACTCAACTGTAAAGTAGCAGCAGTAGAGGTATGCTTATTTTTTAGCATCTCTAGAAACCTTTCCAGACCTCTGTTTTGTTTGTTGTCCTTACAGAACAGTCCAGTTCCAGGACTGTTCCAACAGTTCCAACAGTTCTTTTCCATTTGATGGGTTGGAAAAGCTAGCAGCAAGGTAATGAAATTGGGATAATCAACTTGTTTCAGCGCTTGCTTATCTATCAGGGACGGCAAATATGCCAACCAGTTTTCTGCATTGCATCAGCGACAGTAGTATTTTCTTATTTTATATGGGTAGGTGTAGCTGATAGAACGTTTGTAACCTCACAAGAAGAAACTGCAGAGACAATGGAAATTGTTCTATAATTGTTGACATACAGGAAATCACTATATGAATTAAACATTTTCAGCAAATATTTTGCAGTTCAAGTTGCCTGGCATGGGATTTAATTTTTCAGTGGTAATAACATTAAATAAGCATAGGTTGTATGTGCTAACGAGTTCTGAATTGGTGGTGTTCGAGCTTGTCTTTATATTGCCAGCTGAGCTCAAATGGTCAATATTTTATTTGGTCATAGTACCATACTCAGCGTTTAGCATAGGGTTTCTGGCATTAGGCATAATGTATTCGAGATCCAAACATACCCAGGAGTTATCATAGGTTGTCCAAGAATCAGGGGTTTGTGGTAGACTAAGTCAGGGGCGTCACGACTTGGGGGGGGGGGGGGGACGCCCCCAGTCAACTGACCAAACAGTCAGTTTTTCTGAAAACCAGTTGATTTTTTGTCAAAACTGTTGTTTTTTTGTTGAAAACAGTCAGTAAAAAATACCAGCCGGTCGGTAAATGCCTCGTCCCCCACACCAAACATTTTGGCTAGTAACGCCTTTGGACTAAGTGACACTGAGTAAAATCTGCAAAACTTGACACAAGAAACAGAAGGAAATTAAGAGAAAACATTCCAAAATAAGGCTGAGCGTAGGCTACTATATACGGTAAACTAGAAATAGAACAAAAGGTTTTAGAACGAGTCTTGCAGAGAAGTCGCCTGCCTGGTATGTGCCTTAGTGTTTCTTTGATGACAAAATAAGCATGCCTCTACTTATTTCTGGATGTGATTCAAAACCTGCAGACTCATATTCTGGATAACTACTTAAGCGTGGTCACACAGTCGACAGACAAGTTGGTTACTGCAAGTAGGCTTTAGCCTACTATATCAATATTAATACGAAGTATAGGTTAAAAGATTAAGTTTAGGCTGGAATGAAATGGAGTATATTTAAGCCTTTAGACCAAAGGCTCCAATCTGCTGAACTGAATTCAGAGTCTGTGAAGCCTCTAGAGACGAGGAGGGTCAGAAAAAAGATCAATCCTAGAGATTTTAGTAAATATGTAAGAGTTTTTGTTCAGCAAAATGATGGTTATTTTAGGTACGGTAAACAGTTCTAGAATATAGGGTCTTGTTATGCATATTTGGGTTTCACCATTATAACACGAGTGAGAAATTATATTTGTCTCTGCTTTCTGATAAACTCTCCCATTGTAGAGATCCTTAACCAACTGCTATAGCACCCTCTTAACATTGAGGGAGGAGGGGGGGGCTGCCCCATTTCCTTGAAATTTCATATTTTGCCAGTGTGTTGAATTTTGGGTAAAATTTATTGTAGTTTCAAGAAAATTTGAACATTTTTTTACATTAATATTTGACTTCTAATTTGCCACATGCCAGCAAATCTGTCAGTAGCACCATACGCGAGAGTACCAATTTTAACAATGCATAAGCCAAAAGTCGCACATATGAAATAGTGAATACATTTTTAGTCGAGTGTTCCTCGAACAATCCACTATTGCGAGCGCCGAAACAGATTTCGGTTTTCACTGTTTTTTTAGAGCTCACTGGTGAACCAGTGCAGTTAGGCTATCAAGAACAAACTTGATAAACTTGTTGGTGTTGGGGTCCAGTTGTGCCTTTTGATGGTCCCACCCCCCACACTTACCCGGTTCAGGGGCAAATGGGCCCAGATTGCTCAATGAATAATGTTCATAACTTGACCAGAGCTGGACATACGATGATGCAATTCCTCGTATTTGTAGATCCTGTGGCTGGGAATTACTTTCAAAGTTTCACCTCCCCCACCCATCCCGTTCATGGGCAACTTTGCCCAGATTGACCAAGAGTAAAGTTCATGACCAGTGACAGGAACCAACAGGTATCAAGTTTACACTTGGTAGGCTTGTGAGCATCGGGGTCCATTTTGCTTTTTGGGGAGCCCCAAACCCCACTCTCACTTGGTTCATAGGCAGTTGGGCCCATTTTTTAACTTCATGTTTCTAACTTGACAATAACTGGAGATAGGGCGATGAAATTCCTTGTGCTTTTAGATCTTAGGGTTGGGAATATACCCTTCATGTGATGTTCAACCACCCTCAACGCTCATGGGCAAGCTGTCCCAAATTGCGCATGAGATACTTGTGGAAATATAGGCCTAGACACTCTAGTTTTGTTTGTATATAGTCACTGCTTGGGAAAAAGGAATCTTGGGTCGATCACTGAAATGGGTGTTTTATTTAGGTAATCCAGCTCAGTGCGAAGGCATCTTTGGTGTAAGGGATCCAGCGTTTTGCAGATACTTCCATGCAGCATGTGAAGAGAACACAATTTCAGGATTTATGACCGACTGAGATTCAAGTCCCCCCCCCCCCCCGACTGAGGCATTATATGTTTGGTATCTATTGTTTTACCCTGTAAATAAATCAATTCAAGATGCAACGTTTTCTGCGGACTGCCTTTTTACTGTTGGTTGTTTGATCTAACTCAGTAAATCAACATTAAGTATCCCATGTGTGTACAAGGATTGATTCGTGCTTGGTTGAATACGAAGAAAGTGGCTTCTAAGGAAAAAATGGTTTTCTTAGAAATTATAAACAGTTGAAACCTAGGAATGCGGAAACGTATGTTACGGAAGTAAATTGTTTGTTGTGACTTTCAAAAGTCGTACGATCAGAAAACGTCGGGGAACAAATTAGTTATGTTTATATTATTTTCATCAGAGCAAAATCCTAGATATATATCCGTCTAGTCAAAGCAAGGTATCAACATATCAGTTAAGTTTCTGGACAGTTGTGGAAAAAACGAAGTCTGGAATCCAGAACAGACGAGCCGTCTGGAATCCAGAACAGACTAGCCGTCTGGAATCCAGGATATACAGGTAGTCTGAATCCCGGAACTGGAAATTTGGAACCTGGAATCCAGACGAAGCCTGGAATTCAGCCCGGACTCCTAATCTGGAAATTTGTAACCTGGAATACGGACAAAGCCTGGAATCCAGCCCAGAATTCTAGTCTGGAAATTTGGAACCTGGAATCCGGACAAAGCCTGGAATCCAGCCCAGAATTCTAGTCTGGAAATTTGGAACCTGGAATCCGGACGAAGCTTGGAGTCCAGCCCAGAATTCTAGTCTGGAAATTTTGAACCTGGAATCCGGACAGAGCCTGGAATTCAGCCCAGAATTCTAGTCTGGAAATTTGGAACCTGGAATCCGGACAAAGCCTGGAATTCAGCCCGGAATCCTAGTCTGGAAATTTGGAACCTGGAATCCGGATGAAGTCTGGAATTCCAGAATCAGCCCGGAATTCCAGAATCAGCCCGGAATCCAGGTTCCAAATTTCCAGATGCCTGGATTCTAGGCCGATTTTTACCCTACGGGGGCTAGCGTCAAGAGAACGAATAAAAACCTGCAATTCGCACAGATATTGCAATAAACGGATCGGTGACATTATACTTTGCCAACAATCTAGAATTACGGGCCCACGGAGGTAGTCCTAGGAGATAAGTAGTATATAAAAGCCGCTCCCACTCCACCCTCCCCCCAATTTCAAAACCCCATTTTAACATCAATTTCTTAAATTTTAACATCCTTTTTACCAAATTATCCCCCTTTTTAAGAACATTTTTATTTTCTTACTTCCAAAAGAAAGGATACAAGAAATGAGAAATATTACCCTTTACTACATATAAAATACTACAATATACACTACTTCTTTTTTATTCAAATATTACTGAGTAAACAGTTCTAAATCCACATATGTTTCTTTGTTCTTGTTTTCGCGTACAATAGGCTGCAAAACTAGATTTTTCTTTAAGAGTAATTCGTTAGCAATGGAATTGTATTTCTGTGTTATAAACAAATCACATGGTTTGTCATTATGATTAATGACTACAACCAACTTATCACCATATTTTGTCTTAGCAATTCTCATTTTAACGATAGTATATTTCAGTCCTAGAACTAGTTCTTCTTTCCTGATTGTCTCATTGTATTTATTCATTCTGATTGTATTCAAGACTTCCTTTGTGGACTCCATTTCTTAGTGGATGATTTTATTAAATAAAAATCCAGGCTCACAACCTCACATACATATTTTTATTGATAATATCTAATGTAAAAAAAAAATCCAAATCGATATTCATCAAATCATCAAATTAAAATCTCCTCGACGTACCCACAATTCTGCCTCTAGTACTGATAAAACTCTTAGGGCAACAAAAAACAGAAAATCTCATTGCGCATTAGTATTCACATCACAAAACATTTCGTTGCGGAGATTTTGCAGGCCCCGTTGGTGTAGTGGTCTAAGATTTTGCAACGTCTTAGATCAACCACTTCATCAATGACAATGATGTCGTGAGATCGAATCCCGCCATCAACTTGAGGTTAATGGTGAGGATGGCGAACAAAAAACTCAGAGGGTTTCCTCCCCTCACGGGGCACCCCAGACACACCATAAAAAATAATAAGACGACAAATTAACATCTTCAATCTTCAAAGTCTGGGGTGGGAGGTTTGCAAAAATTTTATATTTTCGGTAAATTTTCTTGTATTTTGATAGTTTCGTTCTTACAATATTTATAACCGTTCAAGCGAACCTGTTTCATGTATTTTTCGCGAGGAAAAAATCGAAAGGTTTTACGCATCTCTGTTTCTCTCTGAATTACCTCCTCAATTGTTAATTGTCCGCATTTTAGCATTGACAACAACTCAGTATAAAAATTGTAATTTGTCCTAAATTCTGCTTTTCTATCAGCAATGCTTAACTGCTTTTCAATTATTTCGATGATAACAGCACCCAAACTTAAAGAAGCTAAAGGTAGCACTAGAAACGCAGACATTCCTGCTGCCGAAAAGAGGAATTTGGATACAAGTAAGCTATTACTTATACGATTGTAGTACTTGTAACTGCGACGGTAAACATACATTTTCTTTTCTAATTCTTCCATTTATTATGTAATAAAATTGTTTCAGAAATTATTTGATTGAATGAAAGGTTCGCGATTCGGAACACATCCGCCACCTGCTAAACTGTATGGAATCTTTCTTGACTGATCGGAGAGAATCTAGATAGCGCTTGCTCCGTGAAACGCAAAACACATCTGCTATCTACGGAACTGTACTGAAACTTTCTTGACTGATCGGAGAGAATCTAGATAGCGCTTGCTCCGTGAAACGCAAAACACATCTGCTATCTACGGAACTGTACTGAATCTTTCTTGACTGGTCGGAGAGAATCTAGATAGCGCTTGCTCCGTGAAACGCAAAACACATCTGCTATCTACGAAACTGTACTGAAACTTTCTTGACTGATTGGAGAGAATCTAGACAGCGCTTGCTCTGTGAAACGCATACTGAAACCAGTGCTTTTCTTTAAGGCTGAGAAAATTCAGACGGGAGAAATTCATTAATAAAAATGTTCCCCTATTAAATGATGAATACTGCAGTGGTTATTCAGCTTTGTAAAAAGGTTATATCAAACAACAAAGCGGTTATACAAAGATTATCGCTATACACATATAATGAACTGCGGACTAATGCGAAAATTATTAAAATCAAAACAAATGGAGCTAAGAAACATGAAATAACAAATAATATAATAAACCATCTTAATAAGTATATTTTGATAGCTGAAGATAAAATTAAAATTGAACGCAGAAACGAAAGAACTCATAATAAGAACAGACCATCCGACTACAAACCAGAACCGAGATTACGAACCATTCTGGAAGATGAAATAAACTAAATAATATCACCATTACAAAACTAAAACAAGAATACAATGATAACAAAGAAAAAGAGACAAGCGAATTAAAGAAATTTCTGAAAAACAAGAACCTATCAACTCGCGGGAACCGAGAAGAAGTACTAAAAAGAGTTGGAGAATACTATAATAATATTATTACCAAACATAAAGATTCCGTACAGAGAAATAGAGATATCATAAGAGATCAAACAGAAAGACGTGATAACAGTAGACAGAAACCAATTGGTTTATCAACTCTCTTCATAAATAAGAAAAAAAATCAAAGAAGAAAAATTAATTCCTGATCATTTATTTAGAACTGAAGAAGAACAACAACCTACTATCTCTAGGGAAAATGAGAATTTGTACACTGTAAACGTATCAGTTGAAAGCAATGGAAGAGATGAACATACTCTTATTGCTTTTGTTTTCGCAGATTTGAGACGAAGAATGAATGAACTTTATCAGTATAGAGTTCAGTTTGTAACTCGTGTTATTTTCCATCGACAGGAGAATGATGAAGAAGTAGTAGTATATTACAACAGTACTTCTTGGATTTTAAATAAAAATAGTATTCTTACTCATAATCATTTGGATGATAATAACAAGAGACTTAGTTCTTTAAGTAATACCCCTCGATCTGGGCTACAATTTAGTCGGTATGCAGGAATTGATTATAGGATGACACGAATAGAATCTTACATGGGAGGAACGTTTAAAATACTGCCAGATTTCGTAAAAAATAAAAGAGCTTGCTTGAATATTGAAAATAACGACCAGAAATGTTTCCTTTGGTCTATCTTAGCAAATCTACATCCAGCTAAGGATCATCCGGAAAGAATTTCGAAACATAAACAATATGAGAACGAATTTGATTTCGAAGGAGTTGCCAACTTCCCAATGGATACTAAAGATATACACAAATTTGAAAATAGATACAACATTAAGATTTGTTTATTTCAAATTGAAAAAGAGAAAATTATCAGAAGTCATATACTAAAAAGAACAATCAATGGCAAAACAGCTAAACATGTTATTAATTTATTATATTTCGATAATCATTATGTACTGGTAAAGGATCTGAGCAGATTAGTTGTTCCTCAAATATCTACAAGACAAAAAAAGACATACCTCTGCACTTTTTGCGGAAGGCATTTTACAAAAGAAGAACAATATGAAAAACATGAGAGTAAAAATAATTACGAAGATCCTGATATTATAATGCCTCCTGAAGGTTCAAGTATACAATATATAAATATTGCAAAACAAATGAAAGTACCTTATTGCATAATAGCAGACTTTGAGTCTTATAACGAAGAATACAATCAGGTAGACGGAAAGAAAACAATAAAAGTGGCCAAACAGAAAACATTTGCTTACGGATTTCAGGTATGCTGTTCCTTTGATACAAACCAGAACAAATACTATGACTATTTTGGTGAAGACGCTGCAGAACATTTTGTTAAAACCGTTACAAAGGTATCCACAGAAATTGCAAACAAATATGAAAGCAGACAAAGAAACCATACTTATACCAATGGAGAAATTACCGAAATATGGAATAAACTAATTAAAAGACTTGTCACATCTGTACAACTGAAATTACTGAAAATCCTCCTTTGATCACGACCACATGACAGGAGAAGATAGGGGATTTGCTCATGCTGAATGTAATATGAAATACAGGATTCCTAGGCATATCCCGGTAGTAATGCATAATTTATCAAAATATGACTCTCATTTATTTGTTAGAGATTTGATACCTGATAACGGAATTTTTGAAAGTGCAGAAAGTTTCATCTCATTCTCAAAATCAATAAGTATTACAAATGCGGATACGAAAATAAAATATGAGACGCGGTTTATAGATTCAATTAGATTTATGGCTTCATCTTTAGACAAACTATCAGCAAATTTAGCAAAATGTGATTGCAAACCCGTAGGGTAAAAATCAGCCTGGAATCCAGGCATCTGGAAATTTGGAACCTGGATTCCAGGCTGATTCTAGAATTCCAGACTTCATCCCGGATTCCAGGTTCCAAATTTCCAGACTACAATTCTGGGCTGGATTCCAGGCTTTGTCCGGATTCCAGGTTCCAAATTTCCAGACTAGAATTCTTGACTGGATTCCAGGCTTTGTCCGGATTCCAGGTTCCAAATTTCCAGATTAGGACTCTGTGCTGAATTCCACGCTTCGTCTGGATTCCAGGTTCCTAATTTCCAGTTCCGGGATTCCAGACTACCTGTATATTCTGGATTCCAGACGGCTAGTCTGTTCTGGATTCCAGACGGCTCGTCTGTTCTGGATTCCAGACTTCATTTGTTCCTCAACTGTCCAGAAACATTACTGATATGTTGATACCTTGCTTTGACTGGAAGGATATATATCTAGGATTTCGCTCTGATAAAAATAATATAAACATAACTAATTTTTTCCCAGACGTTTTCTCATCTTACGACTTTCGAAAGTCACAACAAACAATTTACTTCCGTGGCATAAATTTCCGCATTCCTTGGTTTCAACTCTTTCTAATATCTAAGAAAACCTTTATTTTTCTGAGAAACTACTTTCTTCGTATTCAACCAAGCACGAATGAATCCTTGTACAAATGTGATAATTAATGTTGATTTAATGATTTAGATCAAACAAACAACAATAAAAAGGCAGTCGGCAGAAAACGTTGCATCTTGAATAGATTTATTTACAAGGTAAAACGATAGATACCAAACAATGGTGATAAAGCCTTTGGTCTTGAATCTCAGTCGGTCATAAAGCCTGAAATTGTGTTCTCTTCACGTGCTGCATGGAAGTATCTGCAAAACGCTGGATCCCTTACACCAAAGCTGCCTTCGTATTGAGCTGGGTTACCTAAATAAAACACCCATATTTCAGTGATCGACCAAAGATTCCTTGTTCCCAAGCGGTGACTAGTGAGCAAGTGCTCAAACGTAGAGTGTGAAAGTAAAATGTTTACAAACAGCGTTAGAACCAAGACATTTCATATCCCCAATAATTAAACAAGTATTTTAACAGCCAAATTTGAAACCATCCCACTTTCAAAGCTTTTAGTCGAAACAAACGGTATGCAGAATTCGAGATCCTGAAAATCTTTCTTTCAATTTCAATACTGATTGTATTTCTAGCCAGTCTGAGCCTTTAAGCCTCTTTTCCATTAGCATGGTTTTAATAAGTGCAATACCAAATCGTAGCAGCCTAATACCCCCTTCGTTAAAACTGCATGAAGGACGGCAATTCCTAGATCATATGACAAAGCCGTTCAATTTCCAACTTTTCATGAAGGATTGAAGCACGTCGCGCAGTGGTATTTGTTACTGTTAGACTAAAATCCACATCTATAGGCTACATATATTTCGCCAAATACACAAGAGTTGAACTTGAGACCTACCACAGACAGGAAATCTAGGCCCAGCTGCCCATTAACGGGAGGATGGGGGGGGGGGTCGTGACCCATCAAAATGTGTGTCTAGACCTATATTTCCACTAGTATCTCATGCGCAATTTGGGACAACTTTCCCATGAGCGTTGAGGGTGGTTGAACTCACATGTATATTCCCAACCAAAAGATCTAAAAGCACAAGAAATTTCATCGCCCTATCTCCAGTTATTGTCAAGTTAAAAACATTAAAAGTTAAACAATGGGCGCAACTGCCTATGAACCAAGTGGGGGTGGGGTTTGGGGGTTCCCAAAAAGCAAAATTAGACCCCGATGCTCAAAAGCCTACCAAGTGTAAACTTGATACCTGTTGGTTCCTGTCACTGGTCATGAACTTTACTCTTGGTCAATATGGGCAAAGTTGCCCATGAACGGGATGGGTGGGGGAGGTGAAACTTTGAAAGTAATTCCCAGCCACAGGATCTACAAATACGAGGAATTGCATCGTCGTATGTCCAGCTCTGGTCAAGTTATGAACATTATTCACTGAGCAATCTGGGCCCATTTGTCCCTAAACCGGGTAGGTTTGGGTGTTCACCAGTTATGAGCTCTAAAAAAACAGTGAAAACCGAAATCTGTTTTGGCGCTCGCAATAGTGGATTGTTCGAGGAACACTCGACTAAAAATGTATTCACTATTTCATATGTGCGACTTTGGCTTATGCATTGCTAAAATTGGTACTCTCGCGTGGTGCTACTGACAGATTTGCTGGCATGTGGCAAATAAGAAGTCAAATATTAATGTAAAAAAAAAATCAAATTTTGTTGAAACTACAATAAATTTTACCCAAAATTCGACACACTGGCAAAATATGAAATTTCAAGGAAATTGGGCAGCCCCCCCCCCCCTCCTCCCCCAACGTTAAGAGGGTGCTATAGCAGTTGGTTAAGGATCTCTACAATGGGAGAGTTTATCAGAAAGCAGAGACAAATATAATTTCTCATTCGTGTTAGAATGGTGAAACCCAAATCTGCACAACAAGACCCTATATTCTAGAACTGTTTACCGTACCTAAAATAACCATCATTTTGCTGAGCAAAATCATTACAGATTTACTAAAATCTCTAGGATTGATCTTTTTTCCGACCCTCCTCTTCTCTAGAGGCTTCACGGACTATTTTGGAATGTTTTCTCTTAATTTCCTTCTGTTTCTTGTGTCAAGTTTTGCAGATTTTACTCAGTGTCACTTAGTCCAAAGGCATTACTAGCCAAAATGTTTGGTGTGGGGGATGAGGCATTTACTGACCGGATGGTAATTTTTACTGACTGTTTTCAACAAAAAAACAACAGTTTTGAAAAAAATCAACTGGTTTTCAGAAAACTGACTGTTTGGTCAGTTGACTGGGGGCGTCCACCCCCCCCCCCCAGTCAACTGACCAAACAGTCAGTTTTTCTGAAAACCAGTTGATTTTTTTTCAAAACTGTTGTTTTTTTGTTGAAAACAGTCAGTAAAAATTACCATCCGGTCAGTAAATGCCTCATCCCCCACACCAAACATTTTGGCTAGTAATGCCTTTGGACTAAGTGACACTGAGTAAAATCTGCAAAACTTGACACAAGAAACAGAAGGAAATTAAGAGAAAACATTCCAAAATAAGGCTGAGCGTAGGCTACTTCTGAATTCAGTTCAGCAGATTGGAGCATTTGGTCTAAAGGCTTAAATACACTCCAATTCATTCCAGCCCAAACTTAATCTTTTAACCTATACTTCGTATTAATACTGATATAGTAGGCTAAAGCCTACTTGCAGTAACCAACTTGTCTGTCGACTGTGTGACCACGCTTAAGTAGTTATCCAGAATATGCAGGTTTTGAATCACATCCAGAAATAAGTAGAGGCATGCTTATTTATTCATCAAAGAAACACTAAGACACATACCAGGCAGGCGACTTCTCTGCAAGACTCGTTCTAAAACCTTTTGTTCTATTTCTAGTTTACCCTGTATAGTAGCCTACGCTCAGCCTTATTTTGGAATGTTTTCTCTTAATTTCCTTCTGTTTCTTGTGTCAAGTTTTGCAGATTTTACTCAGTGTCACTTAGTCCAAAGGCATTACTAGCCAAAATGTTTGGTGTGGGGGATGAGGCATTTACTGACCGGATGGTAATTTTTACTGACTGTTTTCAACAAAAAAACAACAGTTTTGAAAAAAAATCAACTGGTTTTCAGAAAAACTGACTGTTTGGTCAGTTGACTGGGGGCGTCCCCCCCCCCCCCCAGTCGTGACGCCCCTGACTTAGCCTACCACAAATCCCTGATTTTTGGACAACCTATGATAACTCCTGGGTATGTTTGGATCTCGAATACATTATGCTAAACGCTGAGTATGGTACTATAACCAAATAAAATATTGACCATTTGAGCTCAGCTGACAATACAAAGACAAGCTCGAACACCACCAATTCAGAACTCGTTAGCACATAAAACCTATCCTTATTTTATCTTATTACCACTGAAAAATTAAATACCATGCCAGGCAACTTGAACTGCAAAATATTTGCTGAAAATGTTTAATTCATATAGTGATTTCCTGTATGTCAACAATTATAGAACAATTTCCATTGTCTCTGCAGTTTCTTCTTTTGAGGTTACAAACGTTCTATCAGCCACACCTACCCATATAAAATAAGAAAATCCTACTGTCGCTGATGCAATGCAGAAAACTGGTTGGCATATTTGCCATCCCTGATAGATAAGCAAGCGCTGAAACAAGTTGATTATCCCAATTTCATTACCTTGCTGCTAGCTTTTCCAACCCATCAAATAGAAAAGAAGGAAGTTCAAATTTGAGAAGTTTATGTTAATCCAACATTAAATTGGTGCAGAAAAATTGCTTAAATATATAGCTCTTAACTGGTATCAGTTTTGTTATTTTATTCTTTTGACTGTTCTATAAGGACAACAAACAAAACAGAGGTCTGGAAAAGTTTCTAGAGATGCTAAAAAATAAGCATACCTCTACTGCTGCTACTTTACAATTGAGTTTGAGTAGGTTGTAGTTGAGTAGGTTGCAGCTTGAGTCGGAGCCTACATATTTGGCTTTAATGTATGAAAACAATTGGCTGCATTTTTGCCTTCTCTCCATAGGTCTGTTAATCTACCTATTTGCCACAATTGACAGTTTTTTCGTCTTGCCGGTCTTTTCAACTGAGCTCTAAAAAACAGCTTATAAGAACAAATGGCATCTTCCCATGGCCAGCACCTATCTCTCCAATGCGAATTTTGAATTTCGCGCCATGCCAAGAGCGTAGGTCGGCTGGATGGAGCTCCCACCTCAGTCCACAGGTCGGTTAACCGACCAGCAAATGGAATAAAAAATAGCTTATAAAAACTTAGGTTGATTAACCGAAGGAAGAAAATGACTAATAGTGGGAAATCTTTTAGGCCGATTAACTGGATGACTGCAAAAAATGTGGCTATTGTTTCTGGTAGACTTGTTACCTGCAGTTTTGCGGAGTAGTTGCAAGTAGATGTCATTCAATGTAAACAATTAAAGAGATCACCAATGGAAAAAGAAGCATAGGATTATTAACGTCAGCAAAAATCTAGAACAAGGAAAAAAAATGTCTATGCCAAATGTAAACTGAAACAGTCGGCTGCTAGCTGATATCATCTTTGTTATACCTCTTTCCATTTGACCTGAAACAAACAAATTAGTGAAATATTCAGATTGTAGAAAGTTACTAATTATTAAGTAAGCATACAACAGGAGAGGTATCCAACCTCGAATTTACACAACATCGAACTTGGCCTAAAAAGGATGGGAGGAAATTTCAGTCCTCAGGGAACGGCGAGCGTACGCCTAAGGTCAGCATTGACTAAAAAAGTTGCAGCATTTCCCTCCTTTGTAGTTTCCTTAATCTATGCTTCTAAATTATATATAATTCAAAGCGGACCTTGAACATGAAACCAAAGCTAAATTATTCCGGTAATAAACCTTTCGAATGTTCATGTGAAATCGGAGCCTTGCAGAAGCAAGTCAAAGATAATACGGAAATTCGGATTTTGACAAATAATGACGGATCATTTCTGCATTCTATATTACACATGATCTTTATAGCTTTTTTGCGAAAAACATCGTATCGAGGTTCCGGAAGTCCAACTTGACTCCAGATTTTTTGAGAAATTTCTGTGCAAACTCGCATTTTCACCCCGTTCAATATCGTCAATTAAATATAGTAAAATTTTCCCGAGACAATGCAAATGCTCTCTTGGAATCAATTGGATTTCTTGTTTGTAGCAGTGCACAATAATTTAACTATCACAGCCGTGTGTCAGTGATATCATAACTAGGCCGTGCCGCTCAAATTCTCATTTTCAACTACCCTACGATTACCTATTACTTTATTTGTCTAAGAAAAAGACAGCTCATCATGGGGTTTATCACACTTTCATCGGAAGACAACAGTGTAATTCTGAACTGTCACCACTTTCTAACAAGATCTCACGTTGGCAAATTTATTGTCACAATATTTTCTTAGTGTTTTATTCATGTTGACCCGATGTAGATATATAAATTATGCAACACTGTCTTACTGTTAAAAAATTAGGTAGTAAACAAGATTCGACTCCTCTTTCTGTAATTAATTTACCGCGATGTTTTCTTATTTTCAAAGTTTTTGTTCAGACCCGAACACTTTCATAAGAGAAGTACTGAAAGCGAGAGATTTTAATAAAAATGTTGTTCGGCAGACAGTTTCTTCGGATGATTTTCCTCAGACATTTTTGAAAATGTTGATCAGGGTATTTTCTTCACGAAAATGTCGGAATCTTTGAACAGTGTATATTTTTCCGCTACACCTTATAATCCAACTAATCCTATTTGACGGTGCAAAACGGATAAGTCAGCTACATTTTTGATGTAGAAATGGAGCTGACTTATGAAATGTAGCTGACTTATTCAAAATGTAGCTGATTTATCCGTTTTGCACTGTCAAATAAGATTCACAGTCAGCTTGGGCTGAAGGAATATTACCAACTAATACTGAAATCCAGGCTTTCTTGTCGTCAAACCAGACTTTCTGCATGTATTCCCTAGATTTACAGACGAATAAGCGCAAAAATCCAGGACAGTCTGGAATTTCAAGTAGGTCAAGTTCCTGGAAAATATGATTGTTACCCTGGAATTCCAGAAGAGGTGGCGTGGAAATCCAGGTTTGTCTGGAATTTCAACCAACTTCCCGGAATTCCAGGCTCTTACCAAATGTAAATTTGGGCCTGTCTGGAATTTCGACAAAGTGTCTGGAATTCCAGGAAAGAAACATCATTACCTGGATTTCCAGAGAAAACTTGTCCGGAAATCCAGTTAAGTTTTTTAATCCCGGGTTACAGCCCAGAAATCCGGGCAAAATGCCTGGATCTCCAGGCAAAATGCCCGGAATCCAGGCTTTGTCTGGATTCCAGGCCGTTTTTTTCCCTACGGGAAGTACCTTGTAATCATCTAAGACAGAATTTCAAATTCACATCGTAGACATTCGTAGACAGTTTCGATAAAATGAAATGTACAAAGTTACCACCAATAGAAAGCTTTTATTCTAGGTTGACGGGGAAAGGTTTTGACAAAAGTGATTATAAAAGAGCGGTATCTATATGGAAGCAATTTAACTGTGAAACATTACTTGGTTATACCAAATTATATCTAAAAAGTGATGTTTTAATATTGTCGGATGTTGTAGAGAATTTCAGGAACGTTTGTATACATAATTATGATGTGGATCCACTTCATTCCTTCTCAGCTCCAGGACTAACATGGGATGCTTTCCTAAAGCATTCGAAAGTAGACTCGCCGTTATTCTCAAAGGAAGACATGAATACCTTTATAGAAAAAGGAATAAGGGGTGGTGCATCCCAATGTATAAAAAGATACGCAAAAGCAAATAATAAATATACAAGTGATTATAATAAGCATAAACCATCTAATTATTTAATGTATTTAGACGCTAATAATTTATATGGGTGGGTGATGTCGCAGAATTTACCAGCGAATGATTTCCAATTCCTTTTAATACCGGATGATTTGAAAGAAAGGAATGAATACGAATCATTCGAGTATTACAACCATCTAAAAACTCATATCAATTCGATAATGAAATTACAGAATGTAGGTGCTATATATGAAGTAGATTTAGAATATCCAAAAGAACTACATGAATTACACAAGGATTTACCATTAGCACCCGAACACTTTAACGGTAAGCTATGTACCACAGTATTAGATAAAACCAACTATATAGTTCACCACTGGAATCTAGAATTCTATTTACAAAAAGGTTTGATATTGAAAAGAGTACACAGAATACTAGGATTCACTGAAAGTGCTTACTTAAAAGGATATATAGACCACAACACAGCACTTAGAACTAAAGTTACAAATGATTTTGAAAAGGATTTCTTTAAGCTTATGAATAATGCTTGCTTTGGAAAAACTATGGAAAACGTAAGGAAGCGAGCGGATATGGAAATAATAACGGATGATACAACAAGAGAAAAAATAATAAAGAAACCCAACTTTAATTCTGAAATAATATTCAGTGAAAACTTTTCAGTAGCAAGAATGTCAAAGGAAAAGATAAAATTAGACGAACCAATGTATATCGGCTTTGCTGTATTGGAACTATCCAAGTTATTGATGTATGAATTCCATTATGATTATATGAAGCCTAAATATGAATATAAAATTGATTTGTGTATATGGGCACTGATTCTTTCATCTATGATATTAGAACTGAAGATTTTTATCAAGATATCAAACAGGATTTGAATGAGAGGTTCGATACATCTGATTATGCGAAAGAAAATCCATATGGGTTTCCTAGTGTAAATAAGAAAGTGATAGGAATGATGAAAGATGAATTAGGTGGACAGGTTATGACAGAGTTTGTTGGATTACGATCAAAAGTATATACTTATTTAAAGGACAACCAAGACCCTTCAAAAGCTAGCACTGAAAGGAATAAAAACCAATATAGTTAAAGATAAAATTACGATTCAAAACTATAAGGATGTACTGTTTGGTAAAACGGAAAACCTTTCTATAACCCAGTATAACTTAAGATCATACAAGCACAATATGTTTCTAGAACAACAGAATAAAAAAGCGTTAGATTCAAAGGATGATAAAAGGATAGTAACAAGCGATAAAATACACACTTTACCTTTAGGTTATAAACATTAAATTCAAGTACCTACTTAAAAAATTCAAGTACCTACTTAAAAAATTCAAGTACCTACAAAAAGAATCAAGTACCTACTTAAAAAAAATCAAGTACCTACTTAAAAACTTCAAATACCTACTTCAAAAATTCAAGTACCTACTTAAAAAAAATCAAGTACCTTCTTAAAAACTTCAAGTACCTACTTCAAAAATTCAAGTACCTACTTAAAAAAATCAAGTCCCTACTTCAAAACTTCAAGGATATACTTAAAATACTCAAGTAAATCTTATAATGAAAAATTCTTCCTAAATAAATGAATGAAAAGGCGCCAATCAAAGTGTACGATTTTAGCGAAAAGAATAACTATCAGAACAAACACGAACTTGCACCTCAGTGGCCATTTAGATTATTTATTTGTGGAAGTTCTGGAACAGGAAAAAACAATTTACTCTTGAATTTAATTTATGAATATATTTGTTTCAACCGAATATACTTGTATGCAAAAGATCTTGAAGAAGATAAATATAAAGATCTCATAACCAAGTTAACCACCTTGGAATCAAAATGTAAAACGAATATTTTAACCGTAAGTAATGACCTTAATGATATTATTGATGTTGACGATCTAGACCCTAAATACCAAAACTTGAATATCTTTGATGATGTTGTTCCTGAAAAAGACCAGAAGAAAATAGAAGACTTATTCATAAGAGGAAGAAAGAAAAATGCCTCGATTGTTTATTTATCACAGAGCTATCATAAAACCTCAAATGTGGTAAGACTTCAATGTAATTACTTCGCATTCTTTCAGTGCTCTAATCCAAAAGAAATAAAATTAATCAGACAAAATCATGTAGACAATGAGAACTTTATCAAACAATTCGAGGTTGCAACCAAAGGCTACGGATTCTTCTTTGTTGATTTAAAAACAAGAGATAAAGATATGATTTATAGGAAAAACTTTGAAAAGTTTACTAGATAATTTCGTTCCGTTATAAATGAATAAATTCGGTAGTGTTGGGAAAAAGGTTAGTAACGAATCGAATGAAAAGAGATTTACTGATGAAAACGGTAATATTAACCTACAAGATAAGAGAATTATTATGTTAGGGGATGCGAAACCTGACCAGGACGCTATTAGTTTCAGATCTATGACTATTATTCTGAATCAATTTAAAGAAGAAATTACCGCACAACAAGTGGGGACAAATCAGTATTTTAGCGAAGATATCAACAGATTAACTGCGGTACATGATTCTCCTGAAAATTTATAGGTAAGGATTAATGATAAAGGGTTATTTGTAAAAGAAATAATTCGAGTTAATGATAAAGAGATTAACGCTGAAATCAAGTTGATAACAAATGTTCAAAACCCTAGAAATAAAAATGATGCTGTTAATTTAGCTACGTTAACTACGAATCTTTTAGATTATGACAAAAAGCTTCTTGGGCAACACACCCATAATACTATAATCGAAGCAAAGATTGCTGACCAAAAAACCCGTATCGATAATATTGAAAGAGCAGTCGTAAATATTTTAAAAAGGCTTCTAGAGCTAAAACATGTTGACAAAAATTCGTTTCCAAAATAGAACAAATTATGGCTGGTAAAAAAACAAAAATAACTTTATAAGATAAATTAATTCCCTAATAAATGGTTGAAACAATGGAGTATACAGTTTATTTGTCAAAGCTTCAGAAAGGAAAGCTAAAGAAATGTTTTGGTGCTAAACAAAAATGTCAGATACGTGTTAGTCATAGTAGACAAAATGAACGAGAACCAGTTAAGTTACTTTTAAGTAAACGACAAATTGATAAAATTGAAACATATAAAATGAATAATAAGGGCTGTGAAATTGATGTATCATACAAACAGATGAAAGAAGCGATTCAAAAGGGTTGATTACTTCCATTTTTAATACCGCTAGCAATTACCCTTGGTAAGGCAGCTTTAACAAGTGGTGCTGCTGCTTTGGGTACATTCGCTGGTAAGAAAATTATGGATAAAATGACCAGCACAGGTGGATCGCTTAAACTTCCTGGAACACAACAAGTTGTGGGTAATGGGGTACGTGGGAAGGAAACCGATGATGTCAACATAGGTGGAGCGCTTACACTTCCTGGAACACAAAAAGTTGTGGGTAATGGGGTACGTGGAAGGCCTAGAAAGGAAAAAAACGATGATGTCAACACAGGTGGAGCGCTTACACTCCCTGGAACACAAAAAGTTGTCGGTCATGGGGTACGTGGAAGGCCTAGGAAGTCAAAAAACGGGGACATCAAAAAAGAAGCAAAAGTAAAGTAGGACCTCTAACCAATTTTGATATTATGGATGCATTAGGGGATATACCACATTTTAGAGGTGTTTTCTCTATGGAAATGCTACCCAAACAGATAAATAACCTAGAATGCGGTGTCATTAATTATGATAAACTCGGAATGCCTGGAACTCACTGGGTTGCCTATTGTAATCTACCTGAATACCCCCATGTAGAATTTTTCGATTCTTTCGGCATTCCCCCAGGAAAAGAAATAATTAAATATGTACAAACTTCAAAGAAAAAAATAGCTTATGAAAATCTTGCTGTTCAAAATATAGATGAAGTAAACTGTGGACTTCACTGTATTTCCTACATTAAGCGTAAAATGAAGTTGGTAGCTTTTCGTTTATAAAAATTGTTTTCTAATAAATGGAGATTTATTGTATGAAATGTAAAAAGAAAACTGATACTGAATCAATGTTTAATGCAGTGTCACAGAAAAATAATGTTCCAATGCTGAAAGGTAATTGTGTTATTTGCGGATCGAGGAAAAATCTGTTTTTAAAAAAAAACTTGACGCAGAAAAAGATATATTAAAGACGTATTATTCTAATTATTCAGGTGTTGATGATATTGTTTGATTGCTTGGGTGTGACATTTGTTACTCATCACTATGGAGGAGTCACTTCCTATAAAAAGGATAAAGAAAGTAATTAAATAATTTAATCTCTGTTTTTGTTTTCTTGGTTTGCCTGTCTCAGACCAACTGATATATCTGTCTCAGACCACTCAAGCCCACTGACCAAATGCTATGACCAGAGGCGTTACTAGCCTAGCCAAAATATTGGGGGGGGGGGGGGGGGTTACGAGACATTTACTAACTGGCTGGTAATTTTTACCGACTTTTTTTGCAGAAAAACTACTGTCCTACAAAAAACCGACCGTTTTGACGAAAAGTCAACTAGTTTTCAGAAAAACCGACTGTTTTCATGAAAAAATCAACAAGGCTTCTGATCAAATTATTGCTGGGATTCCGAAACTTCAACCTTCATATAAGATTCAGGCACTTTTTTCTGTTCCATTTCAGAGACTGCACTCAAAGGATAAGAAAGTTTTTTTTTTATTATTTTTATTTTTATTATTTTTTATTATACCTTCAAGATCAGACTTCATAGTATGTCTATAAACATACAAAAGTGTTGATTGAGCTAATGGGGACCAACAGAATCTAGTACACTTGAAACGATGAGCTGGAGTAATTTGAACTGATAACCCAAGACTTATCAACAACAAATTATAGAGCACAACTTAGCAGTACAAAAATAATCTTTGTAGAAGGAACCATCAGTATAACTGACAGTATTCTCGAGCTTCTTTCCTCGAAAATACCATGAAAGCACTTAAGGATCTCCCATCATAGCATTCAGATTTCCAAGTAATGATACTCCATACCCACAGCATTTCTTACAACAATTCTTTCTTTCTGCTTGACAATCCCCTTTCGTAATAATAATAAAAAAAACTTTCTTATCCTTTGAGTGCAGTCTCTGAAATGGAACAGAAACAGGAACTTGTGGGTCAGAACCAGAACAAAGTGCCTGAATCTTATATGAAGGTTGAAGTTTCGGAATCCCAGCAATAATTTGATCAGAAGCATTGTTGATTTTTTCATGAAAACAGTCGGTTTTTCTGAAAACTAGTTGACTTTTCGTCAAAACGGTCGGTTTTTTTGTTGGACAGTAGTTTTTCTGCAAAAACAGTCGGTAAAAACTACCAGCCAGTTAGTAAATGCCTCGTAACCCCCCCCCCCCCCCAATATTTTGGCTAGGCTAGTAACGCCTCTGGTCATAGCATTTTGTCAGTGGGCTTGAGTGGTCTGAGACAGATATATCAGTTGGTCTGAGACAGGCAAACCAAGAAAACAAAAACAGAGATTAAATTATTTAATTACTTTGGCAGAACTCCACAACTTCTTTATCCTTTTTATAGGAAGTGACTCCTCCATAGTGATGAGTAACAAATGTCACATCCCGCGCGCTTTTCAGTTTGAAAGATGGCGCGTAATACACGACGAAAACGGAATTTCGTTTATGGAAGTGAGCTAACAAAATAAATTTGATAACCAATTAAGATTGATAATAAGTTTGATAATTATTAGCCTGTTATTGGTAGAAAACGTTGCCAACTAGTTCAGTCAAACTTTTCTAACAGAGCTACGATAGACGAAATGATAGCCGAAGTTGGGAACGCCAAAGTTATAAGCCTCTTAGACCTTACTAAAGGGTACTTTCAGATGCCTCTTGATGAGGAAAGTATCCCTTTAACCGCATTCGTAGCGCCGAGCGGCCATTGGGACTACACAAGCCTCCCGTTTGGCGTCCGCGACGCGTGCGCTACTTTTGCTAGGCTAATGGAAAAGGTACTAGATGGCTCTGAGCATGCTGATGCTTCATTTGATGATGCAGCCGTGTCTAGTTTTTGTTGGAAAAGTCATATGTGCGACTTGGAAGATGCGCTTCTTCGACTTAGCAAAGCTAAATTAGCGGCGAAGTCAAAGAGATGTCATTTCGGCTATCCTGAGGTAAATTATCTTGGTTTTGTAGTTGGTAGCGGCAATATCAAGATAGATGTGAATAAAGCTCAGGCTATCTTGGATTTTCCACGTCCCGCTACCAAGAAAGACGTTCATGCATTTTTAGGGCTTATAGACTATTTTCAGTCATTTATAGAAGATAGGGCCAAGCTGATCCGTCCTCTATGTGTATTGACCCTGAAGAACAAGGCTCAGCTCGTGGAATGGTCAGATGAGTGCGAACAAGCTTCTGAGTCTGAAACAGCAGCTCTCTGGCTCCAAAGTCTTGCGATGTCCTGATTTCAGTCGAGAAATAATTCTCCATGTCGATGCTAGCAATTTTGGAATTCGTGTAGTAGCAGTTCAGGAATATGAGGATGGTGAACACCCATTCATGTTTCTGAGCTGGGGATTGTCTAGTTCTGAACAAAAGTTTTTGGCTACCGAACGCGAGCTATTAGCGATCAAATGGGCCGTGGAATAGCTTTATTACTACGTGGAAGGCCGCTCGCTCACTGTAGTTACAGACCACGCCCCTTTACGCTACCTAGATAGGATGTAAAAAGAAAATCCCCGCCTCGCAAGGTTTGCCATGATCCTTCAAGGCTTTAACAGTTCTTAAACCGGGATGTTACTTGTTTAAATTATTGCATGCGCTTCTTATTACCGTGTCAACTTATAACCCGAACAAAAGCTAGAAGTTGACATGGCACCTGCAAGGCTGCGCGAGAGGATGAAAACCCCTGAGGCAAAAATGATGATGGACTCACGAGGAGCATGAAAATGTCTATTTTGCCGAAGAGTATTTTTTACTTTAAGAAATTCCCTTGTAAGCAAAATCTTTGAGACAAAATAACCATGGGCCATTGGGGATCATGAATATTTATAGCTTGGTCAAAAGTTTTTTTTTTTTTTACGTTTAGGTTAAAATACGCACTTTAAGTTTGCCAAAAATCCATTTGTAAGAAAAACCATAGTGTCACAAAATATCACCGACCTCGGAGATCCTACAAATGTATTGTTTGGTCAAAAGTATTTTTTGGGATCCCATAACGTAAGTGGAGGAATACTTTTGACATCCGTCCTTCCGTCTGTTAGCACGATAACTTTCGAAGGGGTCTGATTAAACTTGGGATGAAGACTCTTTAGGTCAAGGTACAGCTCAAGTTCGAAGATAGGGTACGTAGCTCTATATTTAGGGGTGGGGGAGGGGTTTGAAATTAGGGAGAAAAAAAATATTTATTAAGGTTAATGAAATTGTGGAGTTACGGGTAAGTAGACAATCATGCTGAATTCGAATATGAAATTTATTTTCTCGCTGGACAAAAGTTCACCCGAATTCTGGCGAAAGCCGGAAAATTTGTGACGTCATGCGTGGTAACTACGGTAAGTAGGATGGAACACGCTCAGGATAATCTATTTACCTATCAGTTATTCACCTTGAGGGTGAGGCTTGAAGACCCGATGAAAATGCGTTACTTCTTTGCTCCGCTCTATATTTTAAATTTAATTTACCTTCAAGAGTTTTGTGTTCATGGATTCAGCTGCGAGCAAATTGTCTCCCAGTTTTGGGGAATATTTGGGATATTAAAAGGCCGGGGACAAGGGATAATCGGATTTGTAAATTTTGTAAAGTTGAGGTAGGGGAGCTGGACCGCATTCTTTACAAGTACCAGGTGTTATCTATCACACGTGAGAGGTTTTGAATGGCATAATTATGTCAGTAAAGGAGCTACTCAATAGTACAAACCCTTGAAGTATATGCAGGATTGGTGCATTTATGGACCATTTAAGTAAGACAATTAAAATTGGGGGTAGTTGGAGATTGAAGGGAGTTGTTTTTTATGTTGATTAAAAGTTCGCGCGTATAATGAATGTAAATGTACTGTTGTACTATTTTGTGTTTTTTTGTTCATGGCCCAAGGGCTTCATTAAACATCTATCTATCCATCTATCTATAGTGAAACTTTCCTGTCAGATTCTATGCGCTTGTACTGAGTTGTATGCATGACGAACACGATTTAATAAAGAAGATTTGTTCACATAGTTAGCTACCTTCCGCGAGATGATCACTGGCTACTGAAAAGCCGCGTTTGTATGGAGATTCAAATTTCCTACGTCATAGAAGAATTTTGCTTGTGAGGACGGCAGTTGATATTCTGAACGTCATACTAGAACAAATACACTCTAAAGTAAAACGAAACGTGTTTTATATATGCAACGCTGTCGGCCCTATGAACCAGTTTTCAGAATTTGCCAGTTTTCTAGTAAAGCGTATCACCTATGAACCGTTTCAGCAAATCCGTTTGAAGAGAAAGCGCACCACAGAAAAATACGTTTCAGGAGAAAGCGTTACCATTTCAAAAGCGTTTCTTAGAAAACTGGTTCAAAGGGCCGGTAGCGTTGCATGCTGACGGGTTGCAGTTACATAACCCTTCATCGGAAACCCAAGCATCCGTCTTCTGGTTTGGATAGTCTTCTGCTCGACACATAATATAGTTAAGAGAAGATAAAATCATTGATCTATGCAGACGGATGACCTCCAGTCCTTAAGTGTTTGATAAAACGTGAATTTTCTGAAAAGGCTTCTTATTGCAGCAATCTCACAGGAATTCCTCTCCTATCCCTATGATCATTTATATATATCTATAGACAAATATTATAACTTTATTAGTTAATATTTTATTCGTTAAGAGTTTATAAAACAAGAGCAATCATGATCCTTCAATCATGATCCTTCAAGGCTTTAACAGTTCTTAAACCGGGATGTTACTTGTTTAAATTATTGCATGCGCTTCTTATTACCGTGTCAACTTATAACCCGAACAAAAGCTAGAAGTTGACATGGCACCTGCAAGGCTGCGCGAGAGGATGAAAACCCCTGAGGCAAAAATGATGATGGACTCACGAGGAGCATGAAAATGTCTATTTTGCCGAAGAGTATTTTTTACTTTAAGAAATTCCCTTGTAAGCAAAATCTTTGAGACAAAATAACCATGGGCCATTGGGGATCATGAATATTTATAGCTTGGTCAAAAGTTTTTTTTTTACGTTTAGGTTAAAATACGCACTTTAAGTTTGCCAAAAACCCATTTGTAAGAAAAACCATAGTGTCACAAAATATCACCGACCTCGGAGATCCTACAAATGTATTGTTTGGTCAAAAGTATTTTTTGGGATCCCATAACGTAAGTGGAGGAATACTTTTGACATCCGTCCGTCCGTCTGTTAGCACGATAACTTTCGAAGGGGTCTGATTAAACTTGGGTTGAAGACTCTTTAGGTCAAAGTACAGCTCAAGTTCGAAGATAGGGTACGTAGCTCTATATTTAGGGGTGGGGGAGGGGTTTGAAATTAGGGGGAAAAAAATATTTATTAAGGCTAATGAAATTGTGGAGTTACGGGTAAGTAGACAATCTTGCTGAATTCGAATACGAAATTTATTTTCTCGCTGGACAAAAGTTCACCCGAATTCTGGCGAAAGCCGGAAAATTTGTGAAAAGCAAAAGTTAATTGGAGCCTGGAAGTTCGATTTAGGGGCTAGGAAACGTGCTGAGTCCGAATATGAAATTAATTTCTCGCCGGACAATTAGTTCGGCCGGAATCCGGCCAAAACCGGAGAATTTGCTTAAATAAAAGCTTTATTTAAATTTAATAAGATGTTCGATATACGGGTAAAAAGACATGCTGCGTTCGCATATGGCAATCATTTTCTCACATGACGTCTATAGATCACTCGGAATCCTGCTGAAACCGGAAAATTTGCTAAAAGTAAAAGTTGAATCTGAAGTTGATTAGAGGTTGGATGTACTAGTAAGGAGACATGCTGAATTTTTTTTTAGCTTTACTTTTTCGCGGGGCAAGTAGTTCCGGAATTCCGCCGAAACCGGAAAATTGGCAGAAGTACGGTAGGAAGTTTCGATCTGCTTCGTCAAATAGATATGACTGAAAGGGATTAGCTATGTGGCCTTAATCTGTTCCTAAATTTTAATAATAAAAGTGTTCAAGGAGTCTGGCGAGGACTGGATCCGGCGAAGACAAGACCCAAGTGTCTGGATCAAATTTGATCTTTTGAGATCCGTTCGAAACCTTTGGTCTTGTTTCACTTTGCGACTGAGATGTGCTCAACCAAATTTGGCAGACAGCCCGAAGATCATTTCCAAGCAAAACTCTTTAGTCGAAAATGATCATGGAATGATCGGGATCATGATAATGTGTATTTGCTTTAAAAGTATTGTTTATACTTGTCGTTAAGATGGGTAATTTAAGGGATAGTGTGATCTGGGAAGGGACAATTTGTAAGCCAATCTTGTCGAGTCTCTACGTTCCAGACAAGTTATATCGTCCTAGCTCAGCTTGGGATATTCATAGAATGTTACAGTCATTCATAATATGTTACGAAAATTTTAACAGACATTGTCGATGCAACAATGATTCTTCGACTCTAGAAAACGCAGGAATGGTTTCCAGCGGTCCTCGGGATCGCTGTTGCTACCAAAGGGGAACAAAAACAATACCATGTTGCTTCCCTCAACGACGAAACTTCATATTCATTCCAAAGCTACAGAAATCGTCATCAGCTCGTGGTGATCATGTACACAGAAACAATGCTGGTGGTATAATGCGAAGCGGTCAAACTATCGTGTTCTACATGGTGTATACACATTTTTTCGGTCTGCTACTGAAGTGTTGGATTTCGAAGCTCATCGTCTAGATGAGTCAGTATCTAATTAATTTATTTATGACCAGCTATTTTGAAAAGGCGGAGTAAATGAAGAAAATAAACAAAACACATAATCACACAGAAAAAGACACTTAATTTTCAATCTTTGGTCAGGAAGCAGTGGACGACGTCGTGCGCTGGTTGGGCCCTGTTGTCCATGATTTTTGAAAGCGATGAGGAAACATCCAAAAGGGTCACAATTGCATCTTGAATTTTGAATTTCTCCGTCAATGAGTGGGTATGACATAATTTCGAGTGTGAGTTACGCCATTCAGCAAAGTCGACTAGATCTTTTTGTATTACTGTAATGGAGATACAGCAGCGTCAAATAGCTTAGTATGTGTATTTTGAGAGGATTTTCGATGTGAAATCTAACCAGACTTACGTTGCCTGGGCAACGAGAAGTATTGCAGCAACCCTTTGTTCGGCTTCACCGACTAAAGTGTTCCCAGTATAACACTGTTTGTTCGTTAACTGTTGAATGCTAAAGTTGCCAACCCATCAAGGTTTTCAAAACGATATGTTCCAATCTGACAAGACATTTTTTCTGAATTCACAACACAGTTTGTGACGATATCCCTCAGTATTCAAAAAACAACAGAATACCGGAAATAGGGACTAAATTGATTGTGCAGTCAATTCAACGTTATCCCTATCAATGGTAGACATCGCGACTGGTGAAAACTTGGAACTTTATCTTATATAACCTAGTTGGTATTACAAAGGTATTCGTAACTTTTCAGGATCAAAATACCATAGATTCCACTACTAATTATTGCGAAACTATATCATTGTTTTACATAAACATTTATATACGTTGCGTTTATACTTAATCCGAAATAACAGTGATAGACCATCACCATAGACTATAGCATCTCACGAGGATCCCAATGTTTTGGCAACCCATTCTTGGACGATGACATAAACCAAACTTTTCTTAAAATCAATCGCCGGAAATAAAATAGGGAAAGTCTGACAGCTCTCACCGTCGTAGATGATTATAATGTGTCATCCTATTTTTACTTACAAGTCCCTGACTTGTATCACAACTGGGTTCCGCCTGTTCTTTGTTTGAGTGTGTACCGTACAACTAAAGTTGTCAACCCCTAAAAGACTTAATTCTGAGTTATAGTGACAGACCATGGAGACTAATTTTCAAACCTGCAGATCTATGGAATCACGAATCTGCACCAGTTTCTAGCCCTCCATGAATCACTTCTAGTAACCGATTCTTACTTTCAAGTCCGTCTCCCCATGATAGACATGGTACCGAATTCTTCTCACGATCAAATACACCAGAAACAAAAAAATACGATTAACAATTATAGCAAGAGTTGCTAGCTCCTCATCGCCAAAGAGAATTATGGTCTATGATTCTTGCTTACAAATCACCTAGATTTCTCACAATTGGGTGATCGGCCTATTTCTGGTTTTAGTGTGTGCTGTGTACCTTAATTCTAAAGTTTTCAGCCTCTCTAAACTTTCGAACTGTTGTATCTCACGAAGGAATTTATATAAGAAAACGGATGACATTTACTTTGATAAGCTAATCAAGGCTTATCGATTGACGTTTCAAACAAATATTGACTATGATGAGCTTATGAAGGCTTATCGATTGACATTCTTTTGCTGTGGGCCAACTTCCTAATATCAACATTTAGGAAGGAGCAATGGATAATCTCTAATTTCTTCATCAGTGAGAGAACAAAGTTCAAGAGCATTATCTGATACCATTTCTCCACCGCAATTCCAAGTGCAAATAATGGAATGATGAACTAATCTGAAATCACGAATAGAAATGGGTAGAAGCAAAAGATGGCACCACTTTAGGACCCGTGGGAAAAGGAAACTTTTTGTTTCTCCAAATAAACAGTGACATTCAACTTCTTCTAACTAACATAATAAGGATTCCTCGGAGGGAAAAGAACAAGGTTTCATTCGCTCCCCCTGCTAGAGAGTGACAGCGGCTTTTGACGACTGTATACAGAGCAAAATGAAACTGGGCGCCGCAGGGAAATTTTTTTGAAATCTGCCAATTTTTCTGATACAACTTTCTACAAAATAAAAATAAAGTTCATGTTTCGGCAGTGTTTTGGGGAAGGTAAGCCGTCAGTTTAGTAAAGTAAATGAAAAAATGCTTTTCTGACCTAAAAAGTGTCAGTTTCAGAGAAAAAGTGTCACGGTATCACTCAGATTATTAGATGCAAAGAGTGTCAAAAAGCGCCAAAAGTGTCACGGTTGGCAACCCTGGTCGTTATATTATAGTTATAATTTCAATTTGTTTGTAATTGTAATTCTCATCTGTAATTGTAACTATACTTGTAATTCTTAAAGCAATTCTTATTGTAATAATTCATTGACGCGATTTCGCCATTCATAAAATTATACTCAATAAAGAAGACAAAACTACGTTTCCCCAAATTATCGATTTAGGACTAGTAACCCTCAAAATTTGTCGGGTGATGCTTTTGCACCATCAAACAAGATTCAAACTCGGAAGCTACTTTTGCAATTTTTTTAGCCACAGTATAGCAATATTTCAAAACTATAGATGGAAGGGCTTAAATTAAAGCATTTCCGTGGCTCTTACAATTAATAGTTCGTTTTCCTGTCTCGAAACAAGCAATTAGGGAATAAGGCACCAGATACTGCGTAGATTTGATTTGATTAATGCAGTGATCCATAAAATCTGACTGTACTGCTCTTTGCTCCTAGGTTTCTTAAAAACTTAATGCTCAAAAGTAGTTTCTCTCCCATTTTAGATATTCCTTCATTCCGAGCTGACTGCGAATCATATTTGACGGTGCAAAACGGATAAGTCAGCAACATATTATTAGAGCTATATTTTGGCCCTTCTTGGCAAGGGTCCTCTTCAGGCTCAAGCTGGAAAATGAATTTCCTGGAAAATGGAAAATCCTGAAAAATGAGCTGGAAAATGGATATTTATTTTCCAGCTTGAGTGACTTGAGCCTGTAATAAAATGTGACTGACTTATCCGTTTTTCACCGTTAAATATTCTTTCTCATTGCTCACCAATGCAACTGCCTCTGAATCTTGTCAATTACCTTGCCAGTGGAAGAAAAGTCGAAGTTTTATAGGAAAAGTCTTTCACAATCACCTGATGGCAACTTCGCAGTGAAAGTATAGGTCGCCTTCGCACTACACCAAAAACGAGGCGGAGATGAAATCTCCCTGATATTTCGCTACCATCTTCGCAGCGAAAACAAAGCCGAAGTTGAATACACCCTTGCCCTCGCCAAATGTGAGGCGGAGTATCGCCCTCTCTTTCGACATCTTTTTCGAAGCGAAAACGAAGGTCGAAGGAAAATCTGACGATAGTGAACGCGAGACCTCCCTCTCCATCTTTGCAGCGAAAATGTGGGTCGAAGTATAATTCGCCATCAATATTCGTTCTCGCTATGCTTTCGCCCGCATTTCGCTACCAAAAATTCCGATCGTCCTCGATTCGAGGTGTAAAATGGCATTCGACGTGGATATTACAATCGTAGTGAGCGTGTATTGCAGCAAAGAATCACATTTGTTCCGGATTTACAACTTGAACAACAAGGATATGTAACCTTACCAACTACCAAGTCGGCTACTTTTGTTCCTATCTCAAAACTGAGAGTTTTCGTTCTAAGCTGAATTTTTTGTTAAATTTTCGGCGCCACTTTTTTCATTTGTACGTTATTTTCAAAAACATCTCGTTGACATTTCATGCATTCTCGGCGATATTACGTGAAATCTCGGCGACATTTGAGCGATCTCGGCGACACTATGTTTCATCTCGGGAACTAGATTTTTGGTTTCTAACACATATCTGTATTTCTCGGCGACACACTTTTCAGTGGTAATCTCGGCTATAAAATTGTCATTCTCGGCAACAAACGGATACAAACACAAAATCTTGGCAAAAAAAAACAGCATTCTCGGCTACATGTCATGTACATTGACTCTTCAGAGAACGTCTTAAATTGGAAAGTATATATAATAGATGAATGTTGAGTGTATTGAATCCGTTGTATATCTTCGTGGTAAATTGCATTTTGTTGTTTTTTCTTCTTTCTTTCTTTTTTTCTCTCATACTCTGCCCCCCTATTGTACTTGTACAGTTTTTGCAGGTAATAAATCTATATCATATCATGTCATATCATATGTCATTCTCGCCAACATTTTACCAATTTTGACTCAAAATACATGCCATAATTCTAATGCTATTTTTATGACCGGCAATAGTCCGTGTTTCCAAAAAACTATTTCCTAGTCCGACCGCCAGGTCCTGAAAATGTGACACCCCCCTAACCCAAAAGGTACAGTAGGTTTAACAGCGGATTCCGACCAAATCGAACACGCTGATTCCGAATATGCCGGGAACTGGTTCCGGAAACGACGGCTTAAAGTAGAAATGAAGCCCGATGCTGTTCCATCATTTCCTCTCAATAAGAAGTATCGCTCTCAAAGACAGTAGGTTGAAAGATAGATTCCGACAAAATCAAACCCGCTAATTCCGAATATCCCAGGAATAAATACCGGAAAGGGTGGCTTAAAGTAGAAATGAAGCCCGATGCTATTCCACTATTTCTTCTCGACAATGCAATGAGTATAGCTATCAAACACAGTAGGTTGAAAAGTGAATTCCGACCAAATCGAACCCGTTGATTATGATATATACCGTTAATAAATAAAGTAGACCTGAAACCTGATAAGTTATTCTTGTCCTCAGTAACTAGTCCCATCTGGTATAGTGGGTTACTGTCGGCAGAAAAATTTATTCTAACCAAATTGGACCCGCTGCTTACGTGTGATAGGGACTGGTTGTGTAAGGATGTGATAAGAGTCTGTTGCTTAATAACCTAAGTTTGCTGGAATGAATCGATGACTATAGGGATTACGATTGGATCAAATAATATGCTCGTGTATTGAAACGTCACAAGAAATATCTAAAGCACAAAAAGACGAGTTAAATGGGACACAGAAATCTCAAACAGAGCACCTGCCCCCACACGAACATTTTCGCGGCAACAATCGAGGTAGTGCAAAAACGAGGTCAGGTACCCCTCCTGTACGTAAGAAATTAAATTGTGCAAACTTTGTCGGGTGCACCCGAGAAGTCCAAGTCTTGTCGGTACAACAGGTTATTTTTATACTTTTGCACAGTCCAGTCGGGCGTCCAGTGGAGGGATACCTATGACTTCGTAAAAAGTTGTCCGTCTGACCGTCTGTCCGTCCGTCTGTCAGCACGATAACTCTCGAAGGGAATGAGACATTTTGATAAAACTTGGTGTGAACATTATTTGGGTCCCTGGTAAGGTCAAGTTAGTAGATGGGCTATATAGCCCTACAATTTAGGGGCGGGGTTCAAATTAAGGGGCAAACAAAATATTTTTAAACAGCTAATGTGATAGTCGACTATGAAGTAAGAAGACATGCTGAACACGATGACGAAAACCATTTTCTTGCCGGACAAGTAGTTCGTCTGGAATCCGGTTTGTAAAAGTTTGATTGGAAGTTGATTAGATGTTCGGCACAGGGGTAAGAAGACATGCTGAAAACTTATGTGAAAAATATTTTCTACCCGGACAACTAGTTCGCCCGGAATCCGACTAAACCGGAAATACTGTTAAATGCGAAAATTTTGTTTTGAAGTTGATTAAATGACAGATTTAGGGCCAAGAAGAGACGACGAGTAATGACAATCATTTTTTACCCGGACATATAATTCGTCCGGAATCCGGTTCAAACCGGAAATTTTGCATAAGTTAAAGTTTTATTTGAAGTTGATTAGATGTTCTTTATCGGGATAATTAGATACGCTGAATTCGTTTCTGAATTGTTTTTTTTTGGCTGGACAAATACTTCGCACATGCCGAAACCGGGAATTTGTCAGAAGTAAAGCAGGAAGTTTCGGTCAGTATCGTCAAAACAGATATGGCTTATAGAGGTGTATCCGAACTTGGTTTTCTCAGATGATTAGCCTGGTGAAGACTGGATCTGGCGAAGACAGACCCAATTGTCTGGATCAAATATTAAATTTTTGGGATCCAATCGAAACTTAGGACTTGTTGCACTTGTATACACAGCTCTTAAACTTTAAAAGTTCTGCTAAAGAATTTAGAGATATACTAGAGATACTCTATAAATGTTAAGGTAAGAAAATTAGTCTCCACGGTCTATCACAGTAACTTAGGATTAAGTCTTTGAGGGGTTGACAACTTTAGTGGTAGGGTAAACACCCAAACAAAGAACAGGCGAAACCAAGTTGTGAGAAAAGTCAGGAACCTGTAAGTAACAAGAGCTAGAAGCTCATGTGGCACTTGCAAGGCTGGGACAGGGGATGAAACTAGGAGTTTGCCAATTCGTGGGTTTGTAGTGATCATTTGTAAGCAGGACCCTTGAAATAAGAATGATTATGTGTCCTTGGAAATCATGAGAATGTATAGTTTGGTAAAAAGTGTTAATATTTTTGCACTTGGCGGTTATAATAGACACTTTCACTAGAAATTGATCTGTAATCAAATCTTTGAGTCAAAAATGATCTTGGGCCTTTTAGGATCATGAATATTTGTCGTTCGGTAGAAAGACAAAATTAGTATGTTTGGTATGTTTTCAACTTTTCGGTTGAGAGGCGCACTTTAAGGGTGTGAAGTTCATTTTTAAGCAAACCCCTGGAACAAAGACCACGAGCCCTCGGGGATCATGAAATGCGTCGTTTGATCAAATTTTTGTGTCACCTTGCTGTTAAGATGCGCACTTCTAGGGAGCTAGAAATCCATCTTTAAGCAAACCCTTGAGACAAAAGTGATCATGGGCTCGTGGGGACCATGAAAATGGATATTTTGCTTAATAGTATTTTTTCTACATTGCGTGAGCACTTGAAGGGATGGTCCCCAATGTTCAAGTCGGTGAAACATCTGGAATTACCTTAACTCGCGATCAGATTCGGACCTCCCCCTACCAATCCTACCATTTAGCCCGAATCCGGTCCCGTTCTTTCACAGATGTATTTACGGCTTGTTCTTCCCACCAAGTTTCATTCCGATCGTTCCAATCGAAGCCTTTCACAAGATTTCGGCACTCCTCGCCCACCCACACCCATTCATCAGATCCGGTCCGGACTTGAAATGGGAAATGTGAGGCACGATGCTTTTTAAAATTTTAAGTTTAATCTGATTAGAGCCGTGCTTTAGTTCAAGAATAACGAACGATCACGGAAATTCTATTTTCTTTTTTGGAAAAACAGAAAAAGGCACTAAAAGCGAAAAACACTTATTTTGTGTCTAGCCAGAATATGCAACTTTGGATATGTTGTTCAGTTTTTTTTTTCTCTACAAGATGGTGCTCGGGTCGCCCCCCTTTTTGGAGCTCATTTTCCTGTACTAATGGGGAAGATGGGAGCTTGCTTAACTGCCTAGGTTGATAAGCTGTGACCCATACCCTGTTTGTGGGAGCACGGAAAACCGCCGCTAGGGGTAATTAGACATGCTGAAAAATTATATTAAAATCATTTTCTACCCGGACAAGTTGTTCGCCTGGAATCCGGATAAATCGAAAAGCTTTATAAAAGCAAATGTTAAATTTGAAGTTGATTTAGATGTCCCGTTTAGGGGTAAGAAGCGATGCTGAATCAGTATATGACAATCAAACCGAAAATTTGTTATAAGTTCAAATTCTGTTTGAAGCTGGTTTGATTTTGGATTTAGAAATAAAGAGATACCCTGAGTTCAATTCTGGGCTATATTTTTTTTTGTCAAACCAGTAGTGCACCGGAATTCGACAAAAAAACGGAAATTTGTCAGAAGTTAAGCTGGAAGTTTCGAGTATTTTCGTCAAAATAGATATGACTTAGAGAGGTAAACACACATGCCGAACTCATATCCGAACTCAAAGGATTAGCTATTTGGCTTTAATATGTTTCTAAATTTTAAAATAAAAATGTTCTAGGAATCTGGCGAAGACAAGACCCAAATTTCAGGATTAAATATTAAAATTTTGGGATCCTATCGAAACCTTTGGTCTTGTTTCTTTGCAGTGTCAATCAGATCGCTTGGTTGGCTTCTGCCAGCGAGCTTGAGAAAACAAAGAGAACGTCAGCAGGTTTGCCATTGGGAGTACTAATTTTAAAGGTCTACTTTGTTGGAAGCTGAAACTTTCAAACAAACACATTTTGTTTATGTTACGACTTTTTATTGTTAGTCTGGCGAACAGTGCTCTCCATATGTTAATTTACTAGTAGGCCTATATTTTTGCATATTTTCTACCCATCAATCTATGGATCTATTTTACTTTGTCTGTCAAGTATTCTATCTTTTAATTTTGGGATGAGAAATCCGCTTTCCAGGATTTATCCTGAAATTCAGGATTTTTGGAAGCCAGCGTGTTTTTTTTTCAGGATCTTCTAGAATCCAAGATTTGCGGACTTTTCAGGATTTCCCAGGAATTTTCTGATATAATTTTACCGTGCTTCCACATTCCAGGATTTATCCAGCAATTCATGGTTTTTGGATCCGCTGGACTTTTCTCAATATTTTCGAGAATCAGGATTTTCAGACTTTTGCAGGGTTTTTCTGAAATTGTATTACCGACTGCAATGTCTGCAGTATGAATTAGGATTTCCGAGGAACCGCAACTATTATAGAAGCTCCGTGGTAAATTGTAGCTATAGGGCTACGTTCGTCGTTCTGTTATACGTTAGTCCGACTCTTACAGTCTAATCCCTTTATGAAAAAAAATGTGGTTAGTTTCTTTGAAAGCTCTAGTCTTATTATGTCTTCATTTGGTATCGCAAATAAGACAATTTGATCATCAGTTTTTTCACAAAATTTTGCCTGGGTCGGATTTCGTAGAATATATATAGGAGAAAGGTGCGTCATTTAGTTGCGTTTACTGCTTGGAAAGGGGGGGGGGTGAACCACACTAAAAGGATTTCGTAGAATATATATAGGAGAAAGGCGCGTCATTTAGTTGCGTTTACTGCTTGGAAATGGGGGGGGGGGTGAACCACACTAAAAGCTAGAGTTTATATGGTGTATAGTTAACCTTGCCAGAAAAAAAACGATTATTTAAATAATTTCACCTGCGGCACTAAATTTAGTGAACTCAGCTTACGCTACAGCCTTAAGTTAAATTGCCGCAGCACTTTTTGTCCATGCAATTTTCAAGTCCCGTCGACCTAACTGCCGCACCAAAATAAAGAGCAAAAGGCTATTGCACTTCTACTGAAGCCACTGTTTACTGGCAGTCCTGCTGTTTACGATATGTAGTCGTTTTATTATTCATTTAGTGAATCAGTAAGACTGAAACAGATACTACTACCCAAGAACGGACTTTTGTTTTTTTAAGCCGGTATTTTTCCTTACTTTCCGAGCAGGATTTTTCAGAGTTTTTGGGGTCCCAGGCAGGATTATCGAAGAGGACAAGTGAAAGCACTGATGCGTTTCTTAGCCCCATCCCAAAACTAATAAACATGAGAATTATGAAAATAAACGAGAAAATAAACTTCAGATATGAGATAAGCACGTATTTATGCTCGTATCCCTTATCGTCTTCCATTAGGTAAATACTTCTCAATAAAAGAACAGAAGAGCGACGAGAAATCATTGACAACGATTAGTAGATTTGGAGGGAAGTCACAGTCATTTATTGTACACAAATTTGCTGCGCACTACCTTGATTATCAAAGTTTTGCTCAAAAGAGACATCTGGCAATGTGTTTACCGAGACAATGTTGTTGTTGTAAGCTGGAGACAGGTGTATATATCCTTGCGATATTATTATTGGTAAGTCAATTTATTTCTGTATTTCTAGACTATGTTTGTCCTGAGCGGTTAAGATGCACAATCACGGCTGTGCTCGTTTGGATGTTACGGTACCAACATCAGATGATGAATATCAAGGAGATGTACACAGGTACTTTCTGGTGTACACAGTAAGCTACCTTCCACGACACAATTGGCCTTTGGTCTACCCATATGCCAAGTCTAAATACATCATCTCCTCTTTGCAGCTTCAAACAGTTATACTGTTGACACATAGAGATCTTCTAAAGGCGAAAGCGTTTTTGATGCAGTAATATAATTATTGTTATCACTGACGACTAGAGAGAATGCGGAAAGTGAGTTTCGGAGACTAAGGAAAACGCGGGGAACTCCCGGAGAACGGCGTGATTACCATATGGCAAAACTACCCAAGGAGCTAATCTTAAATTGTGAAGTGTTAAAGCTTAAGTGAAAAGCCAGCTTATTTTTATGTCTCCGAATAAAATATAATGAATTATAAAAAAAAAAACGTAAGTGACATCGCAAAAGAAGTCCGTCTGTCCGTCTGTCTGTGAGCAAGATAACTCTCGGAGGGAATTAGATATTCTGAACTGAAACTTGGTCTGAGGATCCATTGGGTCAAGAGAAAGGTCAATTTCGTAGATGGGCTCCGTAGGCCTAGGCCTACATTTAGGGGTGCGGGGAGAGGGTTCAAACAGCTAATGAGATAGTCGATTAGGTGGGGATCGACTAAAACGAGGCACGGCACGGCACGGCATGGTGCAGGAGGCATGCTACTAAAAAGAGGCACACGTACTAAAAAGAGGCACGGCATACTAAAAGAAGGCATGCCTGCACCAGGAGGCATGCACCGTCTGTGCCTTTTTTTAGGACCCGTTTTCTGGCGTGCCTCTTTTTAGTACTCCAGCTTCTTTGCATAAAAATCGATTTTTTTGGCGTGCCTTTTTTGTGCTCGACTTCTTTGGGTTAAAAAAGGTGATTCTATAACGTGCCTTTTTAGGACCCTTTCTGGTGTGCCTAAAAAGGGTCTTAAAAAGGCAAGTTATAGAATCACCTTTTTTAACCCAAAGAAGTCGAGTAGTCTACTAGAAAAATGCACGCCAGAAAAGGGTCATAAAAACGCACGCCAGAAAAGGGTCCTAAACGAGCACTAAAAAAGGCGCGTCAGAAAAATCCATTTTTATGCAAAGAAGCTCGAGTACTAAAAAGAGGCACGCCAGAAAAAGGGTCCTAAAAGGCACGTTATAGAATCACCTTTTAACCCAAAGAAGTCGAGTAGCCTACTAGAAAAAGGCACGCCAGAAAAGGGTCCTAAAAAGGCACGCCAGAAAGGGTCCTAAAAAGGCACGTTATAGAATCATCTTTTTTAACCCAAAGAAGTCGAGCACAAAAAAGGCACGCCAAAAAAATCGATTTTTATGCAAAGAAGCTGGAGTATACTAAAAAGAGGCACGCCAGAAAACGGGTCCTAAAAAAAGGCACAGACGGTGCATGCCTCCTGGTGCAGGCATGCCTTCTTTTAGTATGCCATGCCTCTTTTTAGTACGTTTGCCTCTTTTTAGTAGCATGCCTCCTGCACCATGCCGTGCCGTGCCGTGCCTCTTTTTAGTCGATCCCGATTAAGTGGCAAGAAGACAAGCTGAACACGATTATGAAAACCATTTTCTCGCCGGCCAAGTAGTTCGCCCAGAATCAGGACGAAACTGGAAAAGTTTGTTAAAAGTAAAAGTCTTATTTGAAGTTGAGTCAATTTTCGTTTTAGGGTAATAAGACATGCTGAACACTGATGTGAAAATAATTTTCTATCCGGACATGTAGTTCACTCGGAATCCGGCAAAAACCGGAAAAATTTTAAAAAAACAAAAGTTGTATTTGAAGTTGATTAGATGTCCGAATTAGGGGTAAGAAGAGATGCTGAATCCTTATATGACAATCAATTTTTACCCGGACATATAGTTCGCCCGGAATCCGGCAGAAGCCGGAAGATTTATTATATGTTAAATTGCACTTGAATTTCTTTAGTTGTTGGATATAGGGAGATACGCTTAATTCGTTTTTGAGCTTTATTTTTTCGCCGGACAAGTAGTTCCGAAATTCTGCTGAAACCGAAAAATTGGCAGAAGTAAGGCAGGAAGTTTCGATCTGTTTCATCAAAATAGATATGAATTATAGGGGCAGGCCCGTGTCCAGGAATTTATTGCGGGGGGGTTACGTTTGGGGGGGGGGGGGGCTTGTTTGCTGGTCGGACAAAAAAGCACAAAAAAAACATAGATCAGAGAGAAAAGCCTATACAGATCGTTATTTTTGCATGTTTCGGGGGGGGGGAGGTCACCCCCCTACCCCCCCCCCATTTGGCATTAATCTGTGTCTAAGTTTTAAGAGTAAAAAAGTTGAAGGAGTCTGGCGAACACTGGATCTTGCAAAGACAAGACCCAATTGTCTGGATCAAATACTGGTTTTTTGGGATCCCATCGAAACATTTGGTCTTTTTTTCTCTAAGGCTCCACATTGTAAAAAGTTTCTCCGTACAAAGATTAAAGTTAACTGCAGTATTTGATACTCAGATTCATCTTATCTCTATTTGATATTAATCTTATAAGAATAATCCGAGTAGCAAATCCTGCAGTTACCTTTAATCTTCATACGAGAAAACTTTTCACAGTGCATAGTGCCGTTCGGTATATGCACTGCTGACATGACAAGTCAAATTCCTCTAGATGAAAAGAATTTGAATTTAAAAAAAAGTATTCATTTCAATGGCTATTAAAGCGAAGCTCAGTAAATGGTCAGTTCCGGATTGTACAGTCACTTCTGTAACAAGACCAAAGGTTTTGATGGGATCCCAAAATTTAATCTTTGATCCAGAGAATCGGGTTTTGTCTTCGCCACATCCAGTCATCGTCAGGCCAATCATCTGAGAAAACCAAGTTCAGCTATTTCTCTATAAGCCACATCTATTTTGACGATGATGACCGAAAGTTCCTGCTTGAACTACTTCTTAAGCAAAAAAAGGAAATTCAGAAAAGAATTCAGCGTATCTCCTTATCCCTGTAAAGAACATCTAATCAACTTCAAATAAAACTTTAACTTATGTAATATAATGTAATGTTTATTTTTCACCCATCGTACATGAAAGAGAAAATGATGGAGTATAAAAAGAAAGAAAGTAGAAAAACACAGAAAAAAGATCACACAACAAAGAAAAAACAAAAGGCAAATCACAGAGGGAAAATCACACTTATGAATCGCAAAATGTCAAAAAACAATCCCTTGCCACTCATGGCCGCTCTTACTGCATTTTACTCGTTGACATAGCTCATCGAGCTTTTGAATCGGGTCAACGATACCGTATTTATTGGTCATGTAGGTATTGCGTGTCCAAGGAGGAAGACGAAGAAGGTATTTTGCGAATTTAAAGTAAATTCGTTTAATTTTTAGTCGGTCCGTCGCATTTAAAGTTTCAGAAAATGGAGCTATATATAAAATATGGGGTAGCGCAACACTATTATATAATTTTGCTAATAGAGTTCGGTTTAGATGAAACTGGGTTGAGACAGTTTGACCATAAGAACGACGAATTTTGCTTTCCATATTCTCAACAATCAATGCCTTCGTTTGTTTCAGCGTCTTACCAATCGGAAAACCAAGGTACATCAATTTGTCACACGGCTTAACTGTAATACCATCTAAAGCTACATTAACAACAGATAAATCACTACTATTATTAAAAAGCAGCACTTCACATTTTGCTGTATTCATAGACAATCCTATTCCCCGATAATTTTGCGAAATATCCTGGAAACAATTTTCAAGGCTAGATATAGTTCTACTTATGTTTAAAACATCGTGTGCATAACACAGGATAGATAGGTCTAGTCCTTTATGAATACAACACAATGGAAGGTTTGATTGGGCAGATTTCGTAGCGTTGTTATATATAACAGGTGAAGTGATGGCACCCTGCTTAACCCCAATCCAAATTGTTAACTAGACCTACGTTGCCCGGGCAACGTGAAGTGTTGCGGCAACCTTTTGTTTTGTTTCTTCGCTGTCGGTTAAATGCTAAAATTGTCAACTTATCGAAGCTTTTAAAACGGTATGTTCTAAAGAGAATAATCACATAATCAAAAGCTGTTCTTTAGCGTTGTAAAACCTACAACAAAACAATATCGGAAGAAGGCTATCCGTAACGTTTCAGGATTAAAATACCATAGATGACACTATTAATTATTACAAAACTACCTTATTGTTTTACATTACCGTATCGTTTGTACCCGTTGCGTAAACAGTTAATCCTAGGTTATAGCGATAGACCATCGATACAAACTTTCTTACTGTCATATTTACAGAAATCGAATACAATGTGCACCAATTTTCAAAAATTTATAGCCCCTCGTGAACCGATCTTACTTACAAGTCCGTCTCCCGTGATTGACATCAAATTCACCGGAAACAAATAACGGATACACCAGCTATAAAAAGTTGCAAACCCCTCATTGCTGAAGATGATTATAGCATAAAAGCCGATTATTACTTACAAGTCCCATGCATGTCGTACAATTGGGAACAAAATTGTTCTTACCATCGAATACACCTGAGACAAATAACAGGTATACCAACTAGCAAAAGCTGCAAACTCCTCGTTGCCGAAGATGATTATGAGCTAACACTCGACTGTTGCTTACAGTCGACTGTTGCTTACAAGTTCCTTACATGTCTCACAACTGGTATCGCCTATTTTTGGTTTCAGTGTGTACCTTACTCCTGAAGTTGTCAACCCCTTGAAACTTGCAAACTGGTTTATCTCATGAAGGATTCATGAGGAAAAGCTTTATAAAAGGATCATGAAGGAAAAGGGACTAAATTGACTTTGCAGTCAGTTGAAGTTTATCCTTTTCAATCGTAGACATCGTGACGGATGAAAACTTGGAATAATATCCTGTATAATCTAGTTGGTATTATAAAGCTATCCGTAACTTTTTAGGATTAAAATACCATAGATTACACTATTAATTACTACGAAACTACCTTGTTTTACATTACAGTATCGTTTGTACCCGTTGCGTTAACAGTAAATCCTAGGTTACAGCGATAGACCAACGATACAAACTTTCTTACCGTCAGATTTATATAAATCGAATACAATGTGCAACAATTTGCACAAATTTCTAGCCCCTCGTGCACCGATTCTATTGACTAGTCCCTTTCCCGTGATAGACATCAAGTTCACCGGATAAAAATAATGGGTACACCGACTAGCAAAAGTTGCAAACCCCTCATCGCTGAAGATTCGCTGCCGATTATTACTTACAAGTCCCTTGCATGTTTTACATTTGGGAACCAAATTGTTCATCAAATGACAGGTACGCCAACTAGCGAGAGCTGCAAACCCTTCATTGCCGAAGATGATTATGAGCTAACAGTCGCCTGTCGCGTACAAGTCCCCTAAATGTCTCACAACTGGCATCGCCTATTTTTGGTTTCTGTGTGTGCCTTACTACTGAAGTTGTCAACCCCTTGAAACTTTCAAACTGGTGTATCTCATAAAGGAATTTTTTTTACCAAAAAATGGATATCATATACTTTGATCAGCTCATCAGCGGCTATCGATTGCCGTCGAAGTTGAACTTTATCCTTTTCAATCGTAGATATCGTGACGGATTAAAACTTGGAACAATATCTTATATAATCTAGTTGATATTATAAAGCTATCCGTAACTTTTCAGGGTTAAAATACCATAGATGACACTATTAATTATTAAAAAATTACCTTATTGTTTTACATTACCGTATCGTTTGTACCCGTTGCGTAAACAGTTAATCCTAGGTTATAGCGATAGACCATCGATACAAACTTTCTTACTGTCATATTTACAGAAATCGAATACAATGTGCACCAATATTCAAAAATTTCTAGCCCTCGTGAACCGATTCTTACTTACATGTCCGTCTCCCATGATTGACATCAAATTCACCGGAAACAAATAATGGATATACCAGCTATCAAAAGTTGCAAGCCCCTCATCGCTGAAGATGATTATAGCATAAGCTTTTTAAACGGGATGTTCTAAAAAAATTAATCATATGATCAAAAGGTATTCTTCAGCGTTGTAAAAACAAAAACAAAATAATATAGGAAGAAGAGACTAAATTAACTTTGCAGTCAGTTGTACTTTATCCTTTTCAATCGTAGACATCGTGACGGATGAAAACTTGGAACAATATTTTACATAATCTAGTTGATAATAGAAAGCTATCCGTAACTTTTCAGGATTAAAATACCACAGATGACTCTATTAATTATTGTGAAACTACCTCATTGCTTTACATTTTGGTTTGTATCCGTTGTGTAAACAGTTAATCCTCGGTTACATTGATAGACCATCGACACAAACTTTCTTACCGTCAGATTTATAGAAATCGAATTCAATGTGCACCCATTTGCAAAAATTCCTAGCCCCTCGTGAACCGATTCCTACTTACAAGTCCCTCTCCCGTGATATACATTAAGTTAACCGGAAACAAATAATGGGTACACCAGCTAGCAAAAGCTGCAAACCCATCATCGCAGAAGATGATTGTAGCATAACAGCCGATTATTACTTACAAGTCCCTTGCATATCTTACCATTGGGAACCAAATTGTTCTTACCATCGAATACACCGGCAAACCCCTCATTACCGAAGATGATTATGGGCTAACAGTCGACTGTTGCTTAAAAGTCCCCTATATGTATCATAACTGGTATCGCCTATTTTTGGTTTCAATTTACCTTACTATGAAGTTGTCAACCCCTTTGAAATTTTCAAACTGGTGTATCTCATGAAGGAATTTTTGTACCAAAAAATGGATGACATATACTTTGATCAGCTCATCAATGGCTATCGATTGCCGTCGAAAAAAAATTCTACCTGGCTTAGTTCAAAAGTTGACTTTTTTGCCGTAGGCCAACTTTCTAACGTCACGACTTAGAAAGGAGCAAAGGATAAGCTCTAGTTTCTTTAGCAATGAGAGAACTTTTAAATTTTAAGAGGCACATCTGATACCGTTACTCTACCACAAACCAAAGTGCAAAAAAAAATAAATTATAAACTCAGCTGAAATCGTCGCAGACATGGACAGAAACAACAGATGGCAGCACTTTCGGACCCGTGGGAAAAAGCCACTTTTTTGTCTCTGTAGATTTTTCTATTTATCACTCAAAGAAGATATGTTGGCTGTGGGGCCGGGTAACTGCCACATATATTTAACACTTATAGATTTTAGTCCATCTTCAATTAGAAACTGGTGCCTGCCTGCTTGCGTGCTAGAACGGAGCTTTCCACTCGAAAGCAGAAACATCTTTTGATGAAACGAAAGGTTCGCTACACAACTTCAGATAGTCCTCTCTGACATAGGCTATACAACTCCACTTCACTTCGCAAACCGTAGGCTCTGGCTCGAGGACAAGCAAAAACAATCCTTATTGGCCCCAGGCAAGAGTTCTACGGAGCTTTCCAAAATGTAATGTCATATTCATCAGTCCGGCCTAAGGTCCACACTTTCTGTAAAAACCGCACAGATTAGACCCTTCTCAGTTACCAGGAATAAAATGAAATCGGAGTCATAGGAAAAAAAAAAAAAAAAAAAAAAAACGAGGACAAAACCAAAGTGTTGCTCTCGCAACACAATTCATTGGATAGTACGGACTTCCCAGGGATTCTTATTTTAGCTTTCATGTGACGGTACATATTCAGCAATGGTCTAACTATTACAGGAGAAACACCTCGCTCGAGTAGTTCATACATTGCTTGTGGGTGCAGAAGCGAGTCGAAAGCTTTACTTACATCATAAGTACCAATTGCGAGCGGCTGCTTTGTCACATCAGCATCGTGTAAAATATTAGATAAACATTTTAGCGCGTGAAAACAGCCGAGTTTTGGCTGGAATAACTGAAAAGGTGGCATGTAACAAGTAGACCGAAGGCTCTCAATTATTAACAGTTCAAATATTTTTGCAAAAACGTTAGAAACAGTGATAAGCCGGTATGATGAACATTCAGAAGCTGGTTTACCTTTCTTGGTAATTGGCGAAATCAAACCTATACAAAATACATCAGGGACAAAACCTGTACAAAAAACCATCTGATATAATAACGATAAATGCGTAATAAGCTTTTCCGATCCATTCAAAAAATGGAACGCGCACAAACCATCCGCACCCGAAGATTTTTTCTTTTTTAGTTTTTTTCAGGACTTTTTCTATGTCACTAGAACAAACAACATACGAAATAGTAGAAGGAGCACTTAGCCGCTCATTTAGTTTTTTCTCAAATTTATGATTTAACTCTAGGAGATGGTAGGGTACACGGACTTCATCAAATATAGAATCACTTACGGACTGGAAAAGATGCTTATCAATTCTAGACCAGCACCTCTGTTGGTGCCATTTGGGCCCGCAAGATCCTGTTGACTGATTTCGACGCATGGGGATAGTCAGGGAAAGAGGGATGTGATCACTGTATTCTCCGAATTTCCCGACTTTAACACATAATTTATTGTCCGAGACGCCGCTACATGTGGACGCCGAGTAATTTAGGAGGATGGAATGATCTAGGTTTGACGTGCTTCCGGACGTAGAAATAAAAGAGTAATCAGTGTCTTTAGGGATCACGAATAATCTGGGGGCAACACAGATAGGAAGGACTCAGACCGCGGACAGGAGCTTTGCAGCAGGTTGCAGTTTAGATCACCAATAAGAAGGCACATTTTTTTTTATTTTTGACACCCTTTTTATCAGCTTGGCAACGTTTCTACAAGCTACACTAAATTTCCTCTCGGAACTATCATCTCTATAATTTGTGGGGAGATACAAGTTAACGATAATTAATTGTTCTGTCTCTACAGCCAGGTAGCAGTCGGAAGTTTCGATGAGTTGAGACTGACACGATGTCAGGGTAGCAAGACCACCACTTGGTCTCCCTTTCTTGTTCAGTCTTTTCGCAGGGGAAATATGCACAGTCACTTGGTGGGAAGGGGATAGGAGCTGGCAGTTAGAGTCTGAGAGGAAGTGCTCCTGCAGGCATACAATGTTTTATTTGACTTGCACATGTTCTCTAGGTTCAGGTTCAGGTTCTTTTTAATAACAAAGTAAATAACAAAATGTCCAGAGCCCGGCTGAGAAGACAAATTCGTGATGCACGGGATGGAAAGACTTCTTTAAATAAATACAACATTTATACTTCACTACATGTCATTCATACAAATGGAAATATGCGCAATCCCCCGTCAGTACCCGGTCCCCAACACCACCAGTTGACACGTCCAGTGAAACAAACAATACAAAAATAAAAATAAAAGATAACAAGAACCGAGGAAAAGTGATTTCAGTCCGAAGGATCCTGGACTGAGTATTCATATCCCCCAGGTCCAGTATCTTCAAAACCAGATAAAATAAAAGGAAATGGGAACAAACTTAACCTCCCAAAGGCAATTCGCATTAACTAACAACAACTCACTTATCACGAAACACATTCTCAATATAACAACATAAATTTAAGTTTACGTTTGGTTGTTTGAATTGACTGTGAAATGTCCAAATTAGAAGTATAAATATTCCAGTTCCGAATTACTGAGTTTCGAAGCGAAAGTTTCGATCTTTCAGTTATAATTCTTGGCTGATACAGTTTATTAAAATTTCTAGTTAGATGTCCGTGTTCAATAGATTAAGCGGGAAAAGGATCGAGGAACGAAAAAACGAGGGAAGCAAACCACGGTCATACTTAAGTTTGAAGAGGATAGATTCAACAATCACAAAATGTCTTAAAGGAAGGATATTAAGAAAGCAATAAAGAGAATCTGTTGACGACTTCGCTGGATATAATTTAGGGGAAGGCAGGTAACTCTTAAGAACCCGCAATGCTATGTTCTGTTGTCTTTGAAGTGGCGCAATATGAGAACTAAATGTGTTAAGGTATACAAGTGATGAAAACATTACATGGGAATGAAGAAGTGCATAATAAAGTGATCACATTGCTTCAAGGGGAAGGGATGACCTGAGTCTTCGCATTATCCCTATATTTCTCCCCAACTTCATACGCAAATTTGATATATGAGGCTTCCATGATAGATTAGAGTCAAGGAGGACTCCAAGGTATCGCATAACTGCTGCTCGGGAAATCTTAATTCTAAAATCACTTGACTCAATTAGTTGAAGCTCAGGAACAGCAGCGTTACATCGAGAGAAAACCACGAATTTTGTTTTATCAGCGTTAAGAGCTAGGTTATTTGACTCAAGCCACAATAGAAGATGGCTGAAAGCTTCCTCCAATACAAGTTTCAAACTGTTCATATCTTTCCCTGATACAGTACATGCAGTGTCATCCGCAAATTGCAAGTTTAAACCAAATATTCTCATGGAATTATTCAGGTCGTTAACATAAATTAAAAAAAGTAAGGGACCAAGTATTGAGCCTTGCGGTACACCAGCGATATTAGATTGTCGAATAATTTCGGATGAAACATCACCTCCATCAACATATTGAGAACGGTCCTTAATATAAGATGCTACTAGGGATTTTGCTGGCCCTCTTATACCGTAATGATCCAACTTATGCATTAAAATATCATGAGATATCGTATCAAAAGCTTTTTTAATGTCAAGAAAAATAGAAGCTGGAATTTCTCCCCGGTCAAGAATGTCATGGACATACTGTGTTAGTAATAGGACCGCATGATCGGTAGAATGACATTTGCGAAATCCGAACTGTAGCTGATTTATCATTTCAAAATGTTCTAAAAAACGCACTATTCTATTATACAGACAACGTTCAATTATTTTAGAAAAAGTCGACAGAATTGATATTGGCCGATAATTCGACGGATTTGTTTTCTCTCCTCCTTCGTAAAGAGCCAATATTCTTGAATCTTTTAATGACGAAGGAAACGTCCCGTTTTTAAATGCCAGGTTTATTATGTGACATAAAATGTGCGAGATTTGGGGGAAGATTTCTTTTAACAGAAATGTCGATGATCCATCAATACCCTCAGATTGACCATTTTTCAAAAGAGTAACTACATTCTTTAATTCTTGTTCAGAAACCGGTGTTAAAAATATTGTCTTATCATGAGATGGCGGAGGGAATTTTCTAAAATCATTTTTGTTTTGACGACTTGACCTCGACGAAGCAACGGACTGTGCAGTTTTTTCACCTATTTTAGCAAAATGCCGGTTCAGGGCATCTGCTATTTCCTTCTTATCATTAAGAGGTACTTGGTTTTCAGGCATGCACATTTCATCTGGAAGACTTTGTTCCTTCCTTTTACCAAGGCATTCGTTAATCAGTGACCAAGTCTTTTTCGGAGACAAACGAACTTTATCAAACTCTCGTTTATAATAATTACTTTTTTCCAAATGAAGAATTTTTGACAGTTGATTTTTGTACCTTTTAAATTCAGATATATTTTCATCAGTCGGACAGTTAAGTTGCCTCCTGAATAACTGGTTTTTAAACTTAATAGATCGTAGTATTCCTTCCGTTATCCACGGCTTATTTGGGGATTGATAACGTCTCAGACTAATTTTTCGTTTTCTGGACAGGAGAGTGAGAAGCAAGTATGACCGTCGACTTTGCAGAGAACACAACTTTTGCGTTGGGTGCAAGGCTGATCTTTTGTGCTCTTGTGGGTATGGCTTGCACACTGGGAGAAACCTCGGCATTGGGGCAGTTCAGTGCAATGTGCCCAGTTTGAAAGCACTTGTAGCATCAGCGAGGTAGTTGGTGGAATTCTTCTATGCGCAGACGTTCGAATCCGAATTTGGGCGGATCCTTCATGGCTGGATCCAAGGCAGCTTTTGTAGCAAAGAAGAGTCGGAATGAGCAGGATTGTCCAATCTGCTCGACTCTCTCACATGATGGGACGATGCTCGTTATGTCATCCAGAGTGTACTCGTTAGGAACGAAGCGCACAATGCCCAATAACATCTTAGCTTTGACAGTAGCTTGAAGGGCTTCATTCGTTTTCTTCATTGCGTTTGCTATTTTTTCTGCCGAGTCCTTTGACTTCACTACAACTTTCCAGTCGTCTTTCATCCGTTTTAGCTCCACGATTTCGTCAGATAGTTTACCACAAGCGGAAACAATGTAGTCCTTGCGAGCATTCGGGGTTTCAAGGGACTTGGGAGGGTTTTTTACTACTACTGAATAAGGCAGACGCTCGGCCTGTAGCGTGGTATTTTCTTGAGACGGCCACTGCGGTTGTTGGGGGATTGACTTAAACTGTTCCAAAACACCGTCAAGCTTCCGACACATATAGTTCACTTTACTGGTGACGCAAGCACCAACTGCATCGGCACACTGTGGAACTTCATCAGGCTCGTAGTACAGAAACTTGTGAAGGATTTTTTTCTCCTTGGAGCACCGGTAGAAAACCTTTGCGATATCTAACACATTGTCAGGGTCCTTGTTGTGCGTGATCAACCTGTCCTCATAGCCAAGGTTCCTATAGTAGGACCGAAGAGTTTTCTTCGCTTCAAGAATTTTGTCTCTCGAAAAAAATTCCACTGCTCTGTTCACGTATACTTCAGTCTTTAATCCATTCGCAAGCGATCTATTTATAAAGTTCAGTAGCGGATTATAAACCAATTCAGGATTACAGGAAATTTTCCGATTTCAGCATGATTCCGGACGAATTATGTGTCCGAAATTCCTAAATTTGTCATATACAGATTCAGCGTCTCCTCTTGCCCCTATATCTGTCATCTAATCGACTTTAAATAAAACTTTTGCTTTGGCCGAATTCCAGACGAACTACTTGTCCGGCGAGAAAATAGTTTTTACCATGGTGTTCAGCATGTCTTCTTACCTAATTGACTTTCACACTAGCTGTTGAAAAATGTTTTGTTTGCCCCTTAATTTGAACCCCCTGTACCTCTAAATGTAGGGCTACAAAACCCATCTATGAAGTCGACCTTCCCCTTGACCCGAAGAATCCGCACACCAAGTTTCATTACAATATCTCATTCATTTCGAAAGTTATCGATTTGAAAGACGCACGGACAGACGAACAGCTTTTACCATATCACAGGTATCCTTCCGGGTCGCTGTCACTACCGCAACACGTCAGTTCACATAAACGTCAGTTAAACTACACCTCAGTTTGCCTACCGTCATTTGACACAAACGTCAGTTCACTCGCTTTCAGTTCGCCTATTTTAGAAATCCGTCAGTTCTTCAACTCGTCAGTTCTTCTACACGTCAGTTCCCCTACAAATCAGTTGACTTATCCACTTGCTGTGACAAAATTCAACTCCCAGTCACCCAAAGAATCTAATAAGGGTATTCAAAGAACATCTGGTGGGTTGGCTTTAGTCCAATTTATATTTGTATCATTTAACTGACTACACTGCATTATTTGGATTGTGTTAACGGACTTTTTTTTTTATTTTTCACTACTTGCTCCAGTATGACGTTCAGAGCCTGTTCCACCCTACTTACCGTAGTTACTACGCATGACGTCACGAATTCTGGCTTTTTGCCGTCAAGGCTGGAACGATTTTTCTATTTTCCAGAAGGATCTCACGCCAGGGGCGAATCCGACCAATCACGTTACAGAGATGCGTAATTACTACGCTCCCGAGCATGGTAAGCAACTATTAGTTACTATTCCGACAAGGTTGGAACGGTCAGCGTAGTAACTTTTCGTGAGGATGGAACGGAAATAGTAACTAATAGTAACTATTTTTAGAAGGGTGGAACACGCTCTCAGAATATCAACGGCCTTCCTCACAACACAAAATTCTATTATGAGGCGGAAAATTTGAATCTCAACACAAACGCGGCTTTTCAGTGGTCAGTGATCAGCTCCAGAAAGGTGGTTCACTGCGTGAACACTTATTTTTCGTAAACCGTTGACGTCAAGCACACAACACAGATACAAGCGCACAGAAGTACGGCAATTCAGACAGGGAAATTCCACTATCTGAAAATCGGTTACTCGTGAATAGCTGAGCAATGAAGTAACGCATTTACGCGAAGTACCACAAAGTCAATAAGGCTTGGATAACTGGATTGTTCTACTACATCCCTTTACAGTTAAACTTTAATTAAAAAATGCTCTGTTCAAAGTACACTAGCGTTCAAAGAGGCATGGGTAAAGCATGGGTAAGTGGATTGTTCTACTACATCCCTTTTCAGTTAAACTTTAACTAAAAAATGCACTGTTCAAAAAACACTCGCGTTCAAAGAGGCACGCCTTCAGTTGACATAAACGTCACTTGACATAATTGTCAGTTGACATAAACGTCAGTCGACATAAACGTCGCTGTCGCTGTCACTACTGCAACACGTCAGTTCACATAAACGTCAGTTAAACTACACGTCAGTTCATCTACACGTCAGTTCCCCTACAAATCAGTTGGCTTGCCGTCAGTTGACATAAACGTCAGTTGACACAACGTCAGTTCGCCTACAAAATCCGTCACCAGACGCAAAGATTTTGACCCGCCTATTAGTTCGAAGTCGACTGGGTCACCGAAAGCAATTAAGCAGGGGGAATAAAGCCCAGGGGATTAATAAAAAGAAGCCGACTTTTGCGCATGTTGATGAGGGTAAAACTAGTTCAAATCGCCGGGAGCTTGCGATAAAATGTGGCAGGTAACGCCAAACAAGAGCTGAAAGCTCATATGGGACTTGTCAGAACAGTTAAAATGTTTGTCAGATACGGTTTGCAGTTTTCAAGGCTGGATCTCTCTCCCGATATTCACTTCATCAGACAATGGGCATTATCTAGTAACTCTGCAATGGCTATACCACTCATTGACAACTGCTTCTTCATCCAAACGATGATCGGATCGGGGGAGCGACTATTTTTAAGCCAATCTGATAGAGTCCCTAACAAGCCAGCTAAATTTCACGGTCATAGCACATTGAAAGTACTCTAACTCGTGATCGTCAGAATTATGGACCCCCCCCCCCCACTTTGACACAATCTGGCCCTGTTTCGCAAATAATATATGTACGGCTTATGCTTGTTCTTCCCTCCATGTCCCATCCCGATCTCTCGACTCTAAGCGTTTCACGAGATTCCATCTCCCCTCCAAGTTATCGGATCCGTTCCAGACTTGAAATTGATCATCTGAGACACTTGTTCATGACACTTGACTAGTTTCATTCACGTCCGATCACCCGTTCTAAAGTTATACATGTCACTAGATGCTGGATTCCCCATCCCTCCACTACTCCAACATCACCGTATCTGGGAAGGAACTATTATCAAGTCGACCTAGAAGAGTACCTAATGTCTCTGCCAAATTTCATGGTCATAGTACATCTGGAAGTACCCTAACCCGTGATCACCGCGGAAATCCAAGAAACCCCCTCCGACACTCTCCACTGCGACACGATCCGGTCCTATTTTGTCAATAAAGTATCTAGGGTTAATGCTCGTTCTTCCCTTCAAGTTCTATCCCGATCCTTGGACCCGAAGTGTTTCAAAAGAATTCCGGTCCCCCCTCTACCCCCACTCACAGTTATCGGATTCGGGCCAGATTTGAAATTGAAAATTTGAGACACCTGTTCTTCCGAGTATTCTTCACTCTTGTCAAGTTTCACCCATGTCCGATTATCCGTTCCAAAGTTATGTACGATTTTAGTTTCGGGATTCCCCATCCCCCCACTCCGGCCGCAATGGCTGGAAAGGGAAGTGATTATTTCCAAGTTTACCTGGTCGGTTCCCTCATATGCCTTCCAAGTTGTGTTGTCCTAGCTTATGGGGAAGCGTTTCAGGAAATTTCCGGTGCCCCCCTCCAGCCCCCCCCCCCCGACACAGGTATCGAATCTGGTCCGAATTTGAAACTGAATGTCCGACACACTTGTTCTTGACACATGACAAGTTTCACGCATGTCCGATAGCCCTCTCCAAAGTTATGCATGTTAATAGTTTCCGGATTTCCAATCCCTCCACTACCCCCACTATGATCAGATCTGTAGAGTGATTATTTAAAAGTTAATCTGGCCGGTTCCCTGTGCCTGCTAAGTTTTGTTGTCCTAGCTTATGTGGAAACGTTTTACGAGATTTGTTTAGTTTAAGTTTAGTTAGCATCAGAGCAAAATAGCTCTAGTTATTTTGCTATGGTTAGCCTTCGTTCAGAAGACATTCTTTCCGACCACTGGTCTTACTTTAATCTTGAAACCGTATCTACTCCCACATTCACTTCATAACACATCAAGTCGTAGCCGAGTGGTAGAGAGTTGGAAGTACGACACAGAGGTCCGTGGATCGATACCGCATTTGTGCAGCGCTCTGTTTGCTTCCTTTTGCTTCCCTGTTGCTACCGTTGTTCCTAGTTTCCGGACTCCCGGATCCGGGGAAAGTCGGATCGGAGAAGTGATTATTTGTAATTTAATCTTATCAGGTCCCTGATGTGCCTGCCAAGTTTCATCGTCCTAGCTTATGCAGAAGTGCCCAACCTATCAAAACCGGGAAAGACCGACAGAAATTACGATCGCTATATGGCACTTGAGTATGCTCAAGTGCCATACAAAGAAAGAACAGATGCAAAGTATTCAATCAGTACAAGCTGTTGCGAAGGTTTTGAACGGGGCTAGTCAAACGGAAACTGAAAAATACGAGATGAACGTATAATTAAACACATTCAAGGGCTTAACAACCATCCCAAGGTGAAGGACCAAACTAAGCCAGTGATTCTCCATCTTTGCCGAAAAGGTACCGGAAACAGTGAGGGACGAGTTACTTTTCTTTTGACCAGTGTTTCCACTAATATCTTCAAACAAGACCAAAGATTTCGACAGGATCCCACAAATTTCATATCTGATCCTGAAAAAACTTCTTAAGTACAAAATCATCGTACTTGAGTAAAAAATTAAAAAATAGAAGTGCTTAATGATACTTAAGTACCCAAGTAGATTAGCACGATTTCCAGTACCATGTTTATCAATGTTCGCTGAAACTGAATGGACATTAGGGATCTAGTGATTCTTTGTGCGAGCCTGAAGTAGTTTTGAAGAATAGCTAACTATGCAGCTTTTCTTCATCAGTTACGTAGTCTACAGATGATAAAATCTCAATTCGGTTAAAAATTTAAAACTGAAACTTGAAGCTCTGTTGTATTCCGTTCCGTAAATTTGCGGGATGTTTCTTTCCACCCCCCCCCCCCCCCCCCCTCACGAAACATACAAATATAAACGTTTATTTATGGTCTCTAACCTCTGATCTTGTTTTATTGTTAGAAATGGATTAGCCCCCCCCCCCCCCGCAATAAACTACTGGATCCGGAACTTTCCATTGCGAATTAGACGAAAGGATTCGGTGAGATCGCAAAGAGAAAACATTTGTGTTACTTGTTCATCCTGAAAATCTGGTAATAAACACTTCCGGTCTTTGGCAGATCGCGTAGCCTGACTGTTTTTTATTATCTGCAGTCAACCCCTTAATCAAATCCCTTAGGCAATCGTTTTCTCTCTTGATTGATTGATTAGTTCAAAACATAGGCACGCTCCGTACCTTTAAATAAACTGTCCAATATGTTTGGTCAGATAATGTTGGTCTTTCGAAATTGTGTCAGTTTACATCAGATTCTGGTCATCATCATTTACCCAGTACGGAAGATTTCATACCTGGTAGTTCCCAAGAGTAGGAGCTGACAGATGGGTCACTCATCTTACTATCCCTATACCAAGGCGAACAACTGGCCAAACACGTTATTAGATAATACAAAAGTTCTCGTTTTCTCCGGATTCCAAAGAATGCGGCTGAACTATCAACTTGATGGGAAGACTAAGCTAGTAGATGGATTACCTATGTCTTTAGATAGTAAGATTTTGATGTTAATACAATACATACATACATACAATATTTAGATGTCTTGCAAAAATATATTCAAGTCATGCATAAAACTGATACGTCAGCTACGTATTTGACGGGGCAAAACAGATAAGTCAGACTTGTCCCTTTTGCCCCGTCAAATATGATTCGTAGTCAGCTTGGGCTGAAGAAACATCTGTCACCGAAGTACGTCACCTAAGATGCTTTGGCAGCGATATTTCAGTCCTTCTTGGCAAGGGTCCTCGTCAGGCTGTTCATCCGATAAAGATCAATCTGACACAGATTGACAGCCTGACAAGGGCCCCTGCCAAGAAGGAACAAAATATCGCTGCCAAAGCATCGTAGCTGACGTATCCGTTTTACGCATTTTCTTAATACATGTTTCAAAGTCATTTTGGGCTCAAGGAATATTTCTCTTGCAAAGAAACCGGACATTTCTGTCTTGATTAAAGAACTATATATACTTGATCAACTATAAGCTCTAAGGAAATTTCTCAGTTCCAGTTGTCAGGGGCCAAAACAAATGATCTGGATTCAGCATGTCTCCCACTCGTGAAGCAAACCTTATCTTGAAAGAAATGAAGGGCTACAATATCATCGATGAACGACCTGTACTTTTGACGCAAAGGACATGAAACCAAGTTTGAAAAAGATAAACTACCTAACTCATTCGAGAGTTCTCATACGAACAGATAGACAGACACACTTTACGACGCTATATAGGTGTCCCGTCACTGCGTTTAGGGGTCCTCAGAACTTGACTTGATATATCCCCTCACATCTGAACTATGTGCTGTTTGGTCCATGTTTTTTATCAGGGATTTTGTTAAGCCTACCGTAAGAGGCCTACCTAAATACTTGAGTACTTTAGTACTGAAGTAATATCCAAATACGCGAGTACTTAAGTACTGAAGTACTTTTATAAAAGTACTTATTACTTAAGTAGATTTTTTGTAAAGTACAGTACTTAATACTTATACTAAAGTAAATATTTCCTGGAGTACTTGGTACGTATACTTAATTAAAAATTAGAACTACTTGGGACAACACTGGATTACTCCTATATGTCTTTATACTTTGACGAAATTGATCAAAACTTCCAGCTGCCTTACTTCTGACATATTTTTCGGTTTCTGCCGGACTCTTGGCGAGCTCTTGTCCATAAAAAAAAGCTCAAAAACGAATTCAGCATACCCCTTACCCCTATATCGAACTTCAGATAAAACTTTAACTTTTAACAAATCTTCAGGTTTTGGCCGGAGCCCGCACTTTTTATCCGGCGTGGAATATTTACATATATTGGTTCAACATGCCTCCTTACCACTACATCCGTCCTCTAATCACCTTCAGATAAAACGTTTACCTTTCAAAACTTTTCAACCGAATTCCGGGCGAACTATATGTCCGGGTAGAGAATTATTGCCATATGCCAATGCAGCATGTCATCGTACCCCTGAATCGAAAATCTAATCAAGTTCAAATACAACTTTTACGTTATACAAATTTTCTGGTTTGGGCCGGATTCCAGGCGAACTATACTTGTCCGGCGAATTATTTTTTTTAATACGTGTCCAGTGTGTCTCCTTACTCCTAAGTTGAACCTATATTTTACTTCAAATTAAACTTTTCTTTTTCACAAATTTTCCTGTGTTTGTCGGATTCAGGGTGAACTACTTGTCCGGCGAGAAAATAATTTTCATGTTCGGATTCAGCATGTTTTCTTATCTCTGAATCGACTATCATAATAGATTTTAAAATATATATTTTGTCCTTAAGTTGACCCCCTCCCCACCCTCCATATAGGGCTACAGAGCCCATCTTGGAAATTGACCTGTACTTTGACCCAAAGTGTCTATTTGCCAAATTTGAACGAAATATCTAAACGACTTCGAGAGTTATCGTGCTAACAGACAGCAAGAGGGCCAACTTTTACGAAGTCATAGGTATGGGATCCCAAAAAGTAGTAGCCCTCCAAAACAGTAGATAAAAGTAGAATTATCTGTTAAAGCACAAGGTCTTTTCCCCATGAAAGGGATCAGTAAAAATGTTTTCCGGAAATACCATTACTTCCAATCCGAAGTTAGCGATTTTTTGTTAGAGCTTGTTGACTCTTTCCAGCCCTTCTGCTCTCTGACGCGGCGGCTGTGCGCAAAACTTTTGAAAACTAAACACGACGTGGTTAAAAAGTTGGAAAACTAAGCAAATAAAAGAAGACAAAAACAGAAGATTCTTACATCCTTATTTGTGAAAGAGTCGTCAGCGGAAATAGAAGATTCTGGCAAACTTTGCATTGCGTGCCGGGCAAAACTCGGCACATCCGAAAAAGCGCTAACAGTTCGTAGGCACAAAACGAAACTATGGAGAAAGGTGGGGATTTTAGAAGCTTATAAGAAGCTCCCATAAGGGAGCTAGGTATATTGTAAAAGGCAGAATAAGCAAGAGGGATCCTTTAATTGATAGTAATGTATTCACAAGTCCCCTTCACAAGTTCATGCTTAAAGAGCCTTTTATTTTCAACCTCCCCCTTCAAGAATAAATTAAAAAGTAATTTTGGTCTACTAAAATACAGAGTTTCTAATATACAGCCACATTGTATTGATACTGTGAGCTGCTGGCAAAAATTCTTAACTTCATTAAATCTTCTCCCCAAAGACAGCTATTATTCCAATAATTTCGAAAAAATGCTATTTTCTGGTAACAAAAATATACCTTTAGCCCAAGCTGACTTTGAAAAATATACTAAAATAATGCATACAACGAGTACGTCAGCTACGATGCTGTCAATCTTCATCGCTGCTAAATCATCGTAGCTGACGTACCCGTTTTATGCATTATTTAAAACAAAAAAGATGGAAAATCATTTTTCTACTTAAATACATAAAAGTTTTAACACAGACTGAACCAGACTGTTCTAAAACTTTATGCCGCAGGCAAAAATTTCGAAAATCAATATCATTCATGGTACAAATCGACCAGATTGCTTTCCAAACAACAGTTTGTCCGCCTGAAAGACAAAACAGAGTAGAACTAAAATATTAAAAGGCCAAAAAAGGTAGAAATAAAGATACAGTAAATTAGAAAATTAAATTGTAGAATGGTTTGAAATACAGTATTCTATTTTGAAAGACAGCAGGACTGGAAGCATTGTTCTTGGAATCACATAATGCATTTAAAGTTGCTACATTTTAATCTAATACTGATGATGAATAAACCCTGAAAGGCGACTGGGAACTGGACTGTTAAGTAGAGCACTGTACGCAAACTGGCTACTCTTTGGGTAAAACAGAAAATTAATCTTGGTGCCTCAGTCAAATAATGTATAATTTTTTTTGTTACGCAAAAGTAGAAACAATAATTAATAATGATGTACAGAATGGCTTACCGACGAAACGTCCCCATGACAAAACGTTCCCGGTGAAAAAACGTCCCTACGGCAAAACGTCCCCAAGCATAGATTTTAAAGTTCGGCTCGATCTTCAGGTGCATAACCGAGGTAAAATAACTTCAGAGTGTGCATTATGTAGATGTGGGAACAGTCCTTATTAGCAGGAATGATCGGAGCTTCATAAATGTACTGTTTTCAGTTGGACGGGTTTGATCCTTTAATAAAATGTTTTAATTCTAAATATCACCAAATTAAAAATCGAACAAAAACGAGATCAATGAGTTATATTGTAGCGTAAACTAACACACAAAATAAACCAATTAAATACAAGATAAAACGAAAACTGACAAACTACTAATCTTTGCGCTCTCTTTAAGAAATGGCTATATCCGGGAGCAACACTTTCTGAATGTTGAGTAGGCCTATCGGGACCTTCTTGACTAGGCCTATCGATTAAATGCTGAAGTAGTCAACCCATCGTGGTTTTCAAAAGTTTATATTCCAAAAACGTATTTTGCCTGCACTGATGACGCAATTAGTACTCTCATAGGCCTAGCTATCCCTTAGCGATGAAAATATATCTGTAACCGGGGGACATTTTGATTGGGAACATTTTGTCATGGGAATGTTTTGTCAGGGGAGACATTTTGTCGAATCACCGGGGACGTTTCGAATGGGGATATTTTGTCGACAACCCGTACAAAATTGATGAACATTCTGGCAACAGACCTGCAATAAGGATCGCCATGTCAGGTGAGATAACATTACATGGGAATTTTAGCTTTTTCTTTCACCGAGTCCCCTAAGCTTAAAGCCCCACCTGAACGAAGTACTATCTATCATATAGAAAATATTGAGAAAGGCGCCGCAGTCGAACATTTTTTGTTCATTACTATTGAACCTAGACTTTTGGGGGTAGGATAGGAGGGGGGCTGGGAAATTCAGGAAGCAAACACGTCTTGTGAGTCGAGAAAGACAAAAAGACAGAAGCTGGGACAGATAAAACAAATTTAGCGGGGACAGGCCTCAGCTATAAGTGTAATCTGCACGGGATGGCGGAAAGAAATCTCTTGGGACTTACGCGGTCGCGAATCATAGCGAAATTGTAAGACATTTTCGGGTGTGAAACCTCAGAGCCGATTAAATTTAGTGTATGGATTAAGTTTATATGGAAATTTAAGCTTTGAATCGAACAAGTTTCTCAGTCTTGTAAATAAGCATTTATGCTTGCCAACTATGCTGGGCCACACTTGATCAGCAGAGACCCTTTTTGCATTTATATTAATTAGTGCGTAATTCCTCCGTTATGTGAAGATCATTGTGTTTATTGTGTTCATATCTTCCGTGTTGATAAATTTCTAGTCCTTGATTGTCCGTATAAATATATTTGAAAATTTGTATTCGTGTGCTCTTTAGAAATGAGTTGTACTTCTACCTGACTAATAATAATTGAAGCATTTTTTTTATATATTCTAAGTGTGTGTTTAGTTGACCATCAATTTGTACTTATAGCTAGAAGTTTGTAAGCTAATTCTGTTCAAAATACATCTATCAGAACCGACTGCCTTAGTTCCCCTCCCGGACCCCAGCTTAGCGAAGCTATTGATTACAATGAAAATTTTCCCTGGTGTCTTGGCCGACCGCCTAGTGAATTGTCGGCTTCTCTTATTAATCCCCTGGGCAAGCTTCCAGAATTATCTCATCGACAACAATATGTGAGCGAACTGTCGGAAAATTTGTGTGAACTGAAATTTATGCCAACTGACGTTATGCCTACTGACGTTTATTTCAACTGACTTTTATGCCAACTGACGTTTATGTCAACTGAAGTTTATACCAACTGACGCTTATGTGAAGTGACGGTAGGCGAACTGACGTGTAGCTGAACTGTCAGATTTTAGGATTAGGTGAACTGACGTGTAGGTCTACTGACGTTTATGTCAACTGACAGTAGGCGAACTGACGGTTGAACAACTGACGTGTTATTTAACTGACGTGTTGGTCAACTGACGTGTTGCTGAAGTGACGTGTTGGTCAACTGACGAGTTCTAGGGGGTCAACTATCGTGTAGGCGAACTGTCAGAAAATGTTGGCGTACTGACGGAATTCTGTGGTGAACTGACGTTTATGTCAACTGACATGTTGCGGTACTGACGGGACCCCATCCCTCCACTTAGGTTTTGGGATCCCAGAAAGTCCGTATTGCGTTCGGCCTAAAAAAGATTTATTTTTCGGTTGTTTACCGTTGGTTATGTTTCCCACTGTAGTTGCTAACTAGTTAAATCATAGAGCTTGCACCTAGAGCTACCAATAATCCGAAGGAAAAATTTCATTCTATAAAAATCGATTACATTAATACTGAAAGCAACGAGTATTTCAGTTTCGTCGTTCTTCAAGCCTGTTAAGTGAATGAGGGATGGTTAACTAGAATATCCGTTTCTTCAGCCTGTTAAGTGAATGAGGGATGGTTAACTCGAATATCCTACCTCAAATTCGGTTAAACTTTATGGAGAAATACATACATGCAACGAGTAATTCAGTTTCGTCGGTTCTTCAAGCCTGTTAAGTGAATGAGGGATGGTTAACTCGAATATCCTACCTTAAATTCGGTTAAACTTTATGGAGGAATATATACATGCCTTGTTAGGGCAATATTCCTATCGCTGAAAATGCTAAGCCTTTTAGGGAAGAATTAGAAGAGACTTGACGAACGAGATAGTTAGTTGTGCAGACAACAGTATCACCCGTATGGAAAGATTCATTTCATCGTATTATGGAACATTTTTCTAAACGTAAGAAATTGAAAACAATTGGAAACGATCGTAAGCAATTGTTTTTTTACAATTGGAAACAGTTGTTTACGATTGGAAACAGTTGTTTGTGATTGCAAACAGTTTTTTAAGATTGTACGTTGTTCCAACTGTTTCCAATCGCAAACGATTGAAAACTATTGCAGACAACTGTTTACAATCGTAAGCAACTGTTGACAATCTTAAACAATTGTTTTCAATAGTAAACAAATAATTGTTTACAATCATTTCCAATTGTTTTCAATTGCTTACGATTGAAAAAATGTCCCATAATACGATGACTTGAATTATTTCCATAAGGGACGAAGAATCGAGCTCACTCATAATATTGATTCTACATATTTACTCACATTTTGTGTCTATTATTTGTAATGATAATTATATTTACTCTCTGTTAACTGTGCATATTTCTACGAGAATTCATAGAAATGAGTTAGCCCTTCTTTTTTAGGTGGGCAGCTCTTTGTCGATGGTTGAAAGTATCATCAAAGATGCAGGAAATAAGCCAGGAAAGTTCTCACATTATTTCTTAGCAGCCAATGTTCCTTCTCTCGTAATTCTCGTATTCCTTCTTTCGCAAACTTAGCTTTTGTTTATTTTTCACCATGATGCCCGCTATACAGGTTCTGGTTTGCGTAAGAGTCTCCGACATTGTTGTCCTACACTTCTAAATTTAATTCAAAAAGTACTTCTAGTTTAATTGCTTCAGTATAAATCCCATGTATAATATTCCGTCTACTACAAACCTTTCTGATCCCGTCAAACTGGGATCGAGGATGTGATCTGCTTGGACCAATTTACCTTCGGTGGGATCCCTGTTCATGGCCCAGTCATATCTGGCTGTAGTATAGTTGTTCGTGAATTATGTTTTCAATGCAAATCAACTGCTATGAAAGCCGATGATCCTGGTTCAAATACCGTCTGAGAGGCACTTCTGTATTTCAGCTTCTTACTTAGAGCTGGTGCTGGCCCTTTTCCCAGAAGTGCTCCAGTTGGAGTGACACTCGATGGATGGCAGAAACAACTGCCATGGATAAGACAAGTGTGTGTGAGTCTCGTATGGAAATGGTGGAGTAGTAAAAATTAACATCAAATCACTCACCCTCGTTAAAACACGCAAACGTCGTCTCCTTATTTTTAATCGCCTGGGAGCCCTTTCAACTTACTTTTCTTGATCCAATCATGATGATCTAACTCATTAGCGTCAAAAATGCGACGTGTATGACGTGTGACATGTACACCTTCGTGTGGAGTTATGACGCTGAGTGAACTGAACATAAGTGAGCGGACGATAGAACGAAGGGTATTCGTGCGGGAACTGTTGCGTATTCGAACCTTTCAAATGGGCATAGGACCAACTTTACAGGCAAACAGACGTTTTTATGAACTGACGTGTGGGTGAATTGAAGGGCCCTACTGTTTTTATGATTATTGGGAAAGTAAAGATGCACATTGTATTTACAGTAGTCATTCCTGACCAAAGGCATGGTTTCTGTCTTATTCCTGGGCCAGTTCTTCGAGTCGCCTAATTGTTTGTGTTTTTGCAGAAGGGACGACATTGTATAAGTGGAAGTTTGGAATGAGTCTTGTTGGCATATTTGCTGCTATACTCCTTCTAGTAGGTGCTGTTAAGGTAAGGGCTTTGTCTATACAACAAATGGGAAAACAAAAGACAACTTATTTTCCACAGCAAAAACACAGCTGGTAGTTATAGGTCGTGTTTGAAAATAGCCGTTTCAACACTATTTTTATGAGCTTGATTTGTTTTGGAAAATCTACAGAATAAACCTGCAGTGCTGTAGAGTGGAGTCAAATCCATCTTAAATGCATGAGTGCAGGAGGGTGTTATATCTAAAATGATGTATCTGCTATTGGTTTCTGAAGATAAGAGGTTTTGTAAGAGAGACCGGAATTATTATCTGAGTTGAAACGAGTTCTTTTGGTGGGCTCCTTCGTAAGATGGTGGTCTCGCCCGTAAGATTGTGGTCTCCCCCGTATTTTATATAACTTGGTGCTCGTCTGGTTCAGTTTTCGTGGTCTCTTGCCCCCTTTTCTTTTTTTTTGTTAGGTTACTCGTACAATGTGTTATGTAACCTTACTGTGTAACCTTACCTTACTGTGTAACCTTCTAGTTTCAATCATCTTTATGTTCTATAGTTCTCAGTTTCGGAAACTTTAGTGACAGTATGAAGATAAGCCGCACTGTAAAAGGAATTGAAGCAAATTAAGTATTATTGATGGTGAGGACGGAGAAGTAGGTTTGTCACCAGAAAAGTAAAACTGAAACAATGGTATTTAATTAAGAGCGTATCGAAATTGATACTGGTGGACAGTTGAAGAAGCCCAACGATTCTCTGATACCGTTGGTGTCAAAGGAAAACCACGTATCAGGGTATACTGTATAATGTCTAGTGTATAATACTTACAACATTGAGCCTTCCATATTAGAAAGGCCATTTTTCGTCACGAATCCCGTGGAACAAATCATTTTTGGGTATTTGCCCTACTTTCCTAAAAAAATGACAAATGTGGTTTTGCCTTGTTGATCCGCCGTAAGCCTATTAGAAAAAGTGACAAGGAATAACCACGTATCTCAGATTGAAATCAAATTGAAAAAGAAAAGCTCCAAGAACCGTCCGCATCTCAGGCTGTATTACTCCGCTTATCTTCGTCAAACCCTACTTAGCAATTTGTAAAAAGAAGGTGATACCAGCGCAATACCGCAGACAACGCTAGTCAGATGATTCTGTTTCGCTCTCTTCTTCTTCATCGGGATCCAGTAAAGCTTCCCGACAGTTCTTCTGGGTCTTCAAATTCTCATATTCGAATCGATATTGCGCTGGTATCACCTTCTTTTTACAAAGATTCATGAAGTCCTTTTTTTTTAATTCGGAAATAGCGATCGTCTCTTTTTATCATTTTAATAGTTTCATCGTCCTAGCACATCAGGAAGTAATGAACTCGCGCGATCAATAAAATTCCGAACCAGCGTTTCCAAAGATTTCCGGTTCCCCCCTCCGAATCCCCCAATATAACCAGATCCGGTCCGGATTTAAAATGGGACGTCTGAAGCACGTGGTCTTTCTAAATATCAAGTTTCATTTAAATCCGATCACCCGCTCAATAGCACAGCTTGCCACTAGATCCCGGATTCATGATCCCTTCACTCCACCCACGATGTTTGGATCGGGGAAACTACATTCTCAAGTCAATCTGTCCGGGTGCCAGACACGCCTGCAAAGTTTCGTCGTCCTAGCACACCGGGAAGTACCAAACTCGCGGGATCGCACTAGAAATTAGGTAACTTCAGTAACCCCCTTAGTGACCGGATCCAGTCAGGTTATGCAATTCGAGTATCTAAGACTTGTGTTTGTCCTTCCCACTAAGTTTCATCCCGAACGCTCCACTCAAAGCGTTTTCGAAGATTTCCGGTCGGATCTGGTTTGAATTAAAAATGGTGTGTCTGAGACGAGGTCTTTCTTTATAGCAAGTTTCGTTAAGAACCGATCACCCTCTCTTAAGTTAAAAATACCTCACTTTTCCGAACTCCCCCTCCCTCCAGCCTGCTCCCCCCCCCCCTCTTGATGGTCGGATAGAGGAAAGTACTTTATCAAGTCAGTCTGTTCGGGTCCCTGACATGCCTGCCAATTTTCATCGTCCTTGCATATCAGGAAGCACCGAAAGCACCGAACTCGCCGGATCACTAGAAATTTGCCCACCTCAACTCCCCCAAAGTGAGCGGATCCGGTCCGGTTATGTCAATCACGTATCTAGGACTTGTGCTTGTACTTTCCACCAATTTTTATCCCGATCTCTCCACTCTAAACGTTTTCCAAGAGTTCCGGTTTCCCCCTCCGACTCCCCCCAACGTCACCGGATCCGGTCTATGTGAACTGGTCCGGTCTCTGATATGCCTACCAAGTTTCATCGTCCTAGCTTATCTGGAATTGCCCGAACCAGCAAACCCGGGGCCGACAGACCGACTGATGGCCCGTACGGAAAATCTACACCTCGAATCTAGGTCAAAACGGCCTCGTACGTTTGAAACACAAACTAGGTCGTTTTTGCTGCGTATTCGCTCTCGTTTCCACCTCAAATCTGGGTCAAAACGACCTCGTACATTTGAAACACAAACTAGGCCGTTTTCGCTCTCGTTTTTCACCTCAAATTTGGGTCAAAACGACCTCGTACATTTGAAACAGAAACTACCTCGTTTTCTCTCTCGCCTCATTTGGTTTGGTAGCGAATCCACCTCGACCTCGTACATTTGATACATAAACGACCCTGTTTTCTCAGTAAGCATCACGAGGTCGAAACCAAATAATATTGGTAACAATCGACCATCGCAGCGCCCTTGTCAAGTAACAGAAATGCGTATCCATTGATCAGTGAATTCTTATAGAACTGTGTCAGAGATTCGGTATTAGCGATGGGTCCAAAATTATACAAAGACAAAACTAGTTTCGCCAAATGATCGATTTAGGACAAGTAACTCTCGAAATTTGTTGGGTGATTCTTTTGCACCATCGAACAAGGTTCAAACTCAGAAGCTGCTTCTGAAATTTTTTGAACTTCCCAGTACAGCAATATTTTCAAAACTATAGACGGCAAGGCTTAAATTAAAGCATTTCCGTGGCTCTTACAATTAATAGTTTTTTTTCCTGTCTCGAAATAAGCAATTAGGGAATAAGGTACCATATACTGGGTAGATTGAATTTGATTAATATAGTGATACATAAAATCGGACTGGATTGCTCTTTGCTCCTAGGTTTGTGGCAAACGTAAAGCTCGAAAGTAGTTTCTCTCTCATGATAGATATTCCTTCAGCCCGAGCTGACTGCGAATCATATTTGACGGTGCAAAACGGATAAGTCTGCTATATTATTAGAGCTATATTTCGGCCCTTCTAGGCAAGGGTCCTCTTCAGGCTCAAGCTGGAAAATGGACTTCCTGGGAAATGGAAAATTATGAAAAATGAGCTAGAAAATGACTGGTCAGTTTCCAGCTTGTGCGGCTTAACCCCGAAGGGGACGCTTGCCAAGAAGGAAATATAGCTCTACTAAAATGTAACTGATTTATCCGTTTTGCACAGTCAAATATTCTTTCTTATTGATCCCCGAATGCAACTGCCTCTGCCTCTGCATCTCGTCAACTACCTTGCCAATCGGACTAAAGTCGAAGTATATTAGGAAAAGTCTTTCACCATCCCCTGATGGCAACTTCGCAGTGAAACCCTCGCAGTCGCCCTCGCACTTCACCAAAAACGAGGTGGACATGAAATCACCCTGATATTTCGCTACCATCTTCGCAGCGAAAACAAGGCCGAAGTTGAATACACCCTCGCCCTTCGCCAAATATGAGGCGGAGGTAGACTCGCCCTGTCTTTCGCTATCTTTTTCGCAGCGAAAACTAAGGTCGAAGGGAAATCCGCCTTCGACCTTTACCAAACAGGATAGCGAACGCGAGATCTCCCTCTCCTTCGCCTTCATATTCGCAGCGAAAATGTAGGTCGAAGTATAATTCGCCATCAATATTCGTCCTCGCTATACTTCCGCCCGCATTTCGCTACCGAAAATACCGTTTCGTCCTCGATTCGAGGTGTAAAATGGCATTCGACGTGGAGATTTTCCGTACGGGGGACACAATTACAATCGCTATATGGCCCTATAAATTATTGACAGGACACACTAATAGAAAACAGTAACCTACTGTATCGCCTTGAATGTTGTCTGTTCTCGTGCGTCAGCGAGAATATGATTAATAGCTTTCTTGGTACCTTTCAGTATTTCCTCAAAATCATCATATTATTGAAATATGTGGTTATTCAGATACCTGTAACTCCGTCAATGTGCTTCAGAAATATGCGAGTTACGGACCATTCAACGGAGAATTTTTCGGAACCTAAAAAATCTTAAAATCGTAAAAAGGTCAATAGAATATGGCAGAATATAGAATAATGGCACCTGACAATTCAGTACAGTATAATAATCTAAAAAAACGTAACGGACAAGCCGATGGGTTGTTTTTGCACCAAAACCGGGACAGAAGTTTAAGGTAGCTTATAGCCGCGTTAGCTTTTTTAAACTTACTCTCAACCTATCTTTACCACCTCAGATCTAACGTTATGTAAGGCCTACTCCCAGCAGCTTCAGTTCGTTTACCTGACATGCTTCTGAGAATGGGTTAAAGGAGAGGGTACCTTGACAGAAATAAACTGTTAAAATCACAGACTTGATCATATTAACAACCATTTGTTAAACCCTGCTTCCTCGCATCTGTCTTTCATTTTGGTTACTGAGCTACTATGGATAATTTTGTAACATTTTTCAGAAGAGACAGTTCATCCACGGATTTCAGACGGTCTGTTGAACTTTGGGACAGCTCGTTGACTATGACAAGAAACAACAATGGATAAAAAATAGTACCCTGGGGCACACCGCAAAAAAATGGGAGGGAAGAACACTTTGATTTATATTTTGTCCGTTGTGGTTAATGCGACAGAAAAACCCGCAAAAACTTTCACAAGGAAAGGGTTGACATTAATATCCAATTCCAACTTATTCAAAAGCACACTGTGGCAAACAAGATCAAACACTTTCCTCAGGTCAATCGGAATTAAGTTGAGCCAACGTTCAAGGTCCTCCAGATGCTTGAGCGTAGTGTCAAGTAAACTGATCAGGTAATGTTACTTGGTTGACGCCCTCAGCAGATTCCCAAACTGTTTAAGGTCGATCAGCACCAGTGTTAACTTGTTAACCCTTAGCTACAAAACTTTTATATACCTTGCTGAAAATAAGCGTCATCGTTATTGGTTGCCCACCTGAAAAATCATTGGCAGAATCCTTTTGGGGATAGATGTAGCAAAACCATTTTTCGGTCCAGACGGATACAAGTCCTACCAGTTTTTATTATAACATTAAAAATGTGCGTTGAGATGTTTTGTTTTTGAAGAGCAGTAGGCTATGTTGTGTAGTTCTAAATAATTGACTGATTGATCAATAATGGGTTTCGTTTGCATATTGAATCGATCTGTCTCGTATCTCTACTCGGTTCGATCCCGTCTGACGGTATTGACGGTTGTGCTATTGCGGGCGGGATCGACTAAAAAGAGGCACGGCACGGCACGACATGGTGCAGGAGGCATGCTACTAAAAAGAGGCAAACGTACTAAAAAGAGGCACGGCATACTAAAAGAAGGCATGCCTGCACCAGGAGGCATGCACCGTCTGTGCCTTTTTTTAGGACCCGTTTTCTGGCGTGCCTCTTTTTAGTATACTCCAGCTTCTTTGCATAAAAATCGATTTTTTTGGCGTGCTTTTTTTGTGCTCGACTTCTTTGGGTTAAAAAAGATGATTCTATAACGTGCCTTTTTAGGACCCTTTCTGGCGTGCCTTTTTATGACCCTTTTCTGGCGTGCCTTTTTCTAGTAGGCTACTCGACTTCTTTGGGTTAAAAGGTGATTCTATAACGTGCCTTTTAGGACCCTTTTTCTGGCGTGCCTCTTTTTAGTACTCGAGCTTCTTTGCATAAAAATGGATTTTTCTGGCGCGCCTTTTTTAGTGCTCGTTTAGGACCCTTTTCTGGCGTGCGTTTTTAGGACCCTTTTCTGGCGTGCATTTTTCTAGTAGGTGATTCTATAACTTGCCTTTTTAAGACCCTTTTTAGGCACACCAGAAAGGGTCATAAAAAGGCACGTTATAGAATCACCTTTTTTAACCCAAAGAAGTCGAGCACAAAAAAGGCACGCCAAAAAAATCGATTTTTATGCAAAGAAGCTGGAGTACTAAAAAGAGGCACGCCAGAAAACGGGTCCTAAAAAAAGGCACAGACGGTGCATGCCTCCTGGTGCAGGCATGCCTTCTTTTAGTATGCCGTGCCTCTTTTTAGTACGTGTGCCTCTTTTTAGTAGCATGCCTCCTGCACCATGCCGTGCCGTGCCGTGCCTCGTTTTAGTCGATCCCATTGCTGGCTATGCGGAATCTGGTGTAGCGAAATCTGGTGATGGTGGTATTTGCTATGCATTCTGTCGTGTTTTCATCAGTTGTCTAGAGTCTCGATCCACGATAAACAGACATAGGAAATTGATCTTTCTTTCTCCCTTTTCCTAGGTCGAGTCGCTAGGTCCTCCGGGTTCCCCCAGAATCGATCAAAAATAGAAAAAAGGTCGGTTTTAAGAAATGTCTTAGCTGAGCTGTTTAGTTCGGTGTAAATATGAAAGACTACTTTGTCAGAATATCCTTAAATTAGTTCTAAGATCGTGTTTTAATGAAAATTTGAAATTTTTGGAAAGAATAGAAAAGCGGTGTACTTATACCGAGGCATACACTCTAAAAGCAATTCCTCTGACTCCAGCTTAATGTAAACCGCAGGACGAACCAGGCAGTTTCCCTTCCCACCTGAATATTACGGTAATCCAACATCGGAGTGGTGAATGCTTGGGATTTTGTAATCCTCTTTTGGAGGCCTCGCAGATTCATTTGAACCGTTATCGAGCGGTGGATGAGAGACTTGGTAAACTCTATGCGGATTGTAGTAAAGCGATGTAGGACTATCGTGCACCGGTAATTGATCCATTGGCGGGTTACGATAAATTATATTCGGAGAGCAATTCACCGGCATCGGGTTGATAGGAACCATTTTTGCTGGACTTTTAATACTGTTTCAATCCGTTTAGTAGCTTATACAGTCCACTTTTGGGTTGATCCAGACCATTTTAGTCATTTTAAAATCCTTTTCCCACTGCCCGTTTGAGGTCTATCGTACCTCTTACCCCACCTTCCGTATCCTGCCTAATGAATTGGCTGCTCTCCATATCGAAAGGGGACCTCCGCACTGAGGATAGAAATTCGAAACCAACACTGGAAGTCCTTATTAAATTTCTTTACTGAAGTAATCGTGCTAAAATTAAGGCACATAAAAATAGGCTTTCTTGCATGCCCATGGAGGTGGGCGAACCTGCAATTCTTCGTTTTGGTTTCGTTGAGTTTTCTTGCCTGGCTTCTTCTCCATAAGCCCGAGGACGTACCTAAAAGGGAATTCTTCTATTTAATTCTACCCATGTTTCGTTGTGATCGTATATATTACCTTTCGTGCGGGAACTTTTGCGTATTGAAACCTTTGAAGTGGCTGTGTCCCAGACCTTTGAAGTGAAGTAGGCAATGATTGAGCGGGATACTCAATCTTTCAAGTGGAAGAAATTTTGCCCAAACCCAAAGCCTTGCGTCATAAGGCGCCTATCCTAAAACCACGTAAGAAAATCCATCAGACATTTTCACGATCACTGATCAAACACCCTCGCTGCAGAAATACAGGGCATGAGATTTAATTAATAAATGGAGGTGTCGCCAAAATCAGTTACAGGGATCAGATTTTGCCTAGTTTTGCCCCAACCAATTTGTTTTACTTTCCTAGAATCCTCAATACAATAGAAAAGGGGTAAGATACAGCGGAAATGATGACTTTTATCATGCTCTTAGACCTTGTGGCAAGGCCAATTTTGTGTGTTTCTTGCAGAAACAAAAAATTTGCGTCGTTCTCTATATCATCCTAGAAGTCGTTGATCTACTTGCGGATACCATCCTCCTGGTCTTAGTGGCTTTGATATCCCAGGACGTAACTTTGAAACCAGAAGTTTCAGCTGACGTGGCTGTTAGAGGGTATATTGAGCTTGGCATCACTGCTTGTTTTCTTGGTAAGTCTACAATCATCATTTTTCTCCTGTTTTCTCTCAAATCCAGAGGCTCGGACTACTTCAAGCACCGATGTCAAATAAGGTTCTCGCCGTTGTAAAGTAGCACGCCAGTCTCTCCTGTTCGAGGCTAAATATCCTTTATTTTAACGAACTTTTACAGATGTGCAACGGGAATAAGCTCAAAGTCAAGAAACTTTTAATTTAAAACAGACAGTCAAAATCAAACAGTCAAGTCATTAATCTTCTTGTTTACTTCCATCAGATATATTACATTTAACATTACACAGCACGGTTTGATAAGGGATATTGGCGTGATAAGAGAAAGGCGCAAAACAAACAGTTCAGTGGACTAGATACGGAAACGGCAATTCTCAACACTAAAGTCAGAAACAAGCATTCCGCTGAATTTCCCTCTTGAAAAAGGCTCGTTAAATGTTCTTGCCCTTCTAAGGACCACCTACAAACAACGAGGCCTTTCTATAACAAGGACATCATCGCCATTGAGCAAGTTCAGAGACGAGCAACAAAAACAGTGCCAGCCATTCGCCATCTGCCTTATGAACAACGACTTAAAAAATTACGATTACCCAGTTTATCTTATAGATTCCTCCGAGGTGATTTGATTGAAACTTTTAAGATTTGTCATAGTTACTATGATAACATAAGGCCTGATGATGTCCTCACTTTCAATCATAACGGTCTCAGAGGACACAGCTTGAAAATTCGTGGTGAGAAATTCCGAAAAGACATTGGAAAATGGAGCTTCAAAAACCGGATAGTGGAATACTGGAATAATCTCCCCGAAAATGTCGTAAATGCCGAAAATATCAATCAGTTTAAAGCAGGCGTGGATCGACACCTGGCTGAAATTGAATTTAGTGTACACAGTGTCCCGAGAAATTAACAGAGGCGAAAGCCTTTTTTACTGCAGTTATATTATTATTATTATTAAATCAACTAGTTATTCTAGTGGACGTATTATTGAGTTCACTTGTCATCTGCTTACGCTCCCTTCAGAGAACTTTTGCCGCATTGAGAATATTGAAAAAGAGTTCCGTTACAGTTACCTACTATACAGGTTGAAGCTGGCTACCCTAGACCAACCTCGCTATCCCGCAACACATTGCAGACCTCAGCGAGAAAAGTCCCAAGAAAATCGTAAACATAACACTCATGACCCCTTCAAAAGATATGTAAGGCTCCCTCGGTGGTTTTTACTTCTTTGGTAACCCTTTTTGAGTTATGTACGCTTGTACGGGTTACGATCGACTGTATTGCACGAGATGGTAGACGCGAAGGCGACCTTATTTGGCGGCTTGCGAGCAGCCGCCGGATTGAGGGTTGCTTAGGTAGCGTAGACGATAGCGTTCGGCAAGGCGTATATTTGGTTCTTGCTTTCCTATCTGCTGTGGTGAACAATCTACCCGCTTTCTAAGTCTTAAATCGTAAACTCTCAAGTCATGATGCATGGTTGTTATATTCTGAAGCTGGTACAAAATATAAGTTAGATGATAGGTAATTGGCTAGTTAGAAGTAGGAGGACGAGTAGTAGGTTGTGTTGAAGAAGGCATTGATTGGCTAACTGTGTGTTACATAAGAAGAGATGAGTTGAGCTGAGAAGAGTTCGGCCAGGGTGGCGGAGGAAGATGGATCTGAAATAAACTTACTTTAGTTACATTTTGAATTCTTGTACCAACAAGTGTGCTGGGGAACGGCTAGATTAAACCTCCCCGAATCCAGCCCGAAAATCTTTCGCGTCGTCGGGTTTGCCCTTAAGAAAGGTTAACTCCTGATTGGCTGGCTGAAACCTGATGATGGTGGTGGCTTTCTTCTAAAGGTCTTCTGCCATTTCTGCATTTTGACCGTGTGACAGGGATCTGGACTTTGCAGTGATTTATTTGGTTGGGTTCGAGCTGTCAGCCAACGTCCGTCAGAAAAGACAGGGAAAATAAATCTTAGAGAGGGAGGGCTGTTATAAAATAATTTAGCAAACTAGATGGATCTTACCTTATGTGTTTGGTAATGCTCATCCTTAAGGAGGGGAAGTATCCTTACAGATACATTTGTTGCTCCAGCATTTGTATAGTAGCAATTCAGATGAGATCCGAAGTATCGATGATCTACTCTTTTCATCTATCCTGTTAGACGAAGCAAACCGCATTGATTTAACCGAATTTTCTTTACTTTTTAAAAAGACAAACAGGTGAAATTTGGCAGTAACACTGTGATAGTTGCTAGTAATCTATTAAATTCTGATCACTATTCACCGAATAGCTCCGAAGTGGCATATAACCATATTATGGAGCGGAACACCGGGTTTCTGGAATAATTTGTCTGTTTTGGGATCGCAAAACGTAAGTGGAGGAATACCTATGACATCGTAAAAGTTGTCCGTCTATCCTTCTGTCCATCTGTCTGTCTGTCGGTCCGTCTGTCCGTCCGTCCGTCCGTCCGCCCGTCTGTCCGTCTGTCTGTCCGTCCGTCCGTCTGTCCGTCCGTCCGTCCGTCCGTCTGTCCGTCCGTCGGTCTGTCCGTCTGTTAGCACGATAACTTTCGAAGGGAATAAGATATTTTGATGAAACTTGGTATGAGAACTCTTTGGGTCAAGGTTAAGGTAAATTTCGTAGATGGGCTCTGTAGCTCTACATTTAGGGGTGGGGAAGGGGGTTCAAAATAAGGGGCAAACAAAATATTTTCAAACAGATAATGGTATAGTCGATTATGGAGTAAGAAGACATGCTGAACATGAATATGCAAAACATTTTCTCGTCCGACAAGTAGTTCGCCGGGAATCCCTTGAAAACCGGAAAGTTGCTTACAAGTAAAAGTTTCATTTGAAGTTGATTAAATGCTCGGTTTCGGGGTAATAAAACATGATGAACACGATGGTGAAAACCATTTTCTTACCGGACGAGTAGTTTGTCCGAAATCCGGAAAAAAAAAGTTAAGCTGGTTCAGATTCAGATAGATAGATTCAGATATTTTTTTACTTCACCAAAAACTTTCACCATTGTACAAAAAAAATCAACAACCACATAAAAGACAAAAGTCCTGTGGGTGGCTGTATCTTCTAACCACCTTTTAACTTGAAATTATTCAATAAATAATGACATAAAAACTAATCTAATGTATTTTCAAAGAAACAAAAGAAAAAAGAGGTAAAGAAAGAGAGAGAGAAAAAAAGAATATAGGAAAGAAAAATGATTTCCTCGTCACACCCTAAACACCGCCCCCCATCTCACCTCCCCCCACCCCACCTCTTCACTCTCCGCCTCCCTACACCCCCTTCCAACAACCCCCAAAATTCAACCACCTTCAATTAAAAATTTCTTCAGCTTTCTTTTAAACAAAATTAAGTTACCGGCCGCTCTAATACTATCCGGGAGACCATTCCACGCTGAAACAGCGATGTTTCTAATAGCGAAACCTGACCTCGTTGAGTGTCGGATTTCGTGAACCAGATGGTCACCATTTCTGGTAGTATATTCATGGTAAAAAGAATTCTGGGAAAATGTATTCCAGAAGTACTCAGAGGACAACTTATTTAAACACTGAAATACAAAAACTGATAGCTGGTAGTCACGCTGTTGTCCAACATTCAGAACACCAAGCTTTTTGTAACATGCAACAGTATTTTCACACTGGTGCAGTTCACCGAGCACTCTCCTTGCTTTGTTTTGCACTATTTGTATCCTTTTGTAATTACTTATGAAGTTACTGGCCCATACCGAGCACCCGTACCCAATATATGGTTCAAGAATGGAGCTATATATAAGCTTCAGGGTTGACACTGGAAATGTATGTTTCAGTTTACGGATTATCCCTAGACCTCTAGAAGCTTTCGCTGATATTATTTCACTGTGTTTCTTCCAGCTAAGATTGCAGTCGATATGGAATCCCAGGTAACGGAGGTTGTAAACTTGTTGGATAACTTCAGATCCATATACAACTGCAGGATCCATTGCAGATAGAGACCCAGTTCTGCTAAAAATTAGGAAGCTGGTCTTCTTTGCGTTGACAGCAAGGCAACTCACACTCACGAAGACACGGAGACACTCAAGTGCACGATTTGCTTTTTCCACAGCTTCATGAACTGATTTGGCAAAAACAGTAATAGCTGTATCGTCAGCAAAAGAAGTTATTACACCATCACTTATATAATACCGTAAGGTATCCACATAAATTAGAAATAGAAGGGGTCCTAAAACGGAACCCTGCGGCACACCACAAGTGACGGGCATCACGGCACTGACAATATCTTTGTGAACAACACTTATAGACCGTCCGTGAAGGTAAGAAATCAAATGTTCGACTGTAAGATTCGATGTAAGCAGACATGCTGAACACTTATGCGAAAAGTATTTTCTACCCAGACAACTAATTGGCCCGGATAAAAAAAAAAAAATAACTCTTCTAGTAAATTCTACCTACATTAAGTCTTCTTTATGCTTCTAACCTATCCGAAAGAGCTTTCGAAGCTGCCTAGCCCCAAGCATACTTTTCTCCTTAAGCTTTCCCACCCAACCTTCCCCGAAAATTCTGGGAAGTCCTTTGTAGTAATCCCCCCCCCATGAAGTAAACCCATCATTATTGTGATCAATATAAAACCCATCATTAATGAAGAAAACCCATCATAATTGTTTTATCCGCATTTAAAGTCGACTTTTTCAAACTTAAATAGTCGTTCACAAATTCCAGCGAATACTGGTGATTTTCCTTCGATTCCACCACCAAAACTACATCGTCAACAAATAATAACTAACACAGCTCTGTAACATGAACAGAAATCATAGATGCCATTTTATTTCTTCTAAATCCTGACACATAATTTATATATAAAGACAAAGTCTTAGGAGAAAGCGTGCATCCCTGCTACAAATCAATTGTAGAAAACAGTTCGACAGTTTCCCTACAACCCGCACTACCAACTTCACGCTTCTGTGCATTCGAACAAAAAAAAAAAAACAAATCGAGAGGGGAGGAGCATGTCAGTAAACACACCATCAACAATTATCTGTCCGCATTATCGAAAGCTTACTTAAGATAATAAAAAGCAACAAATAATTTCCCTCCTCCCCGACTATCAAAATACCGACTACTCTCACTTCAAATTACTACGCAGAATACCGTTCACACATCTGTTAACCTTCACCAAAAACTATCCAAGTGCTTACAAAACTTACCAGTTGATTTCAATATAACCCCCGAATAAAAGAATTATTCTTTAATCTCTATATCTTTACCATCCAAGCTTATCCTGTCCTTAGTACTAATTTCCCTCCTCTTAGGAACAAGACCAAATGTTTCTATGGGTTCTCAAAATTTAATGTCTATTGGACTGATTGATCGAGACAATCGAATCTTGTACATTTCCGAGTCATTGCCAGACCTCTTTAACATTTTGCTCTTTATCTATAATCAACCGGGTGAATGTGTAGAACAATTGTTATGGTTTTGGAGTTCTTTGACAACTTATGTTCAAACAGCTTATCAAATGTTCAGATATCGATTCAGCAAGCACGTTTCTCCAGTATCTCATCTCCCAATCGACTTCACAAAGGTCTGTTGGATTTTTTTGTAATCAAATTCCTCGTATTTTAGCAGCAGGGAAATTTCAAACGGGCACACAGCCGTTCCAGAAGGCACACATCCCTGGAAAATTAAAGGGCATATAGTTCTTCGAGAAGGCACACAGCCTTGGAAATATCAGATTTGGCACACATCCCTCCAACCAGCCACACGGCTTTGGAAATAGCAGATGAGCACACAGCCCTTACAGAAACCACACAGCCTTGTAAACATCCGGACAAACAATCAATTTCCCCTCTACTATAGCTTAGTTTGCCATAGCAATGATTGGTCACAAGACAGAAAAGAACAAGAGCTACGAGCTCATATGGCACTTGTTACGAGTAGGTGGTACACGAAAGTAGATGAGGACGTCTCGAAATACACCCGCCATCCAAAAATGCGGTTCGGCAAGAGAAATAGGATATTTAGTTTCACTCACTTCTGAGCAGTTCCGGCATAATCTCGTATGATGTGCAGCATATGCGCACGACTGTTCAATCTTCCAAGTTTCAGCCCAATAAATCCACTCGTTCGACCCCCAGACGTGTTACACCATTTCCGTACTCCCTCCATCTTCCCCTACCGTGGTCGAATCTGGTTTGGACTCAAAAATGGATCATCTAAAAAGCATCTGCTTTTATACCATCTATCAAGTTTCACTGAAATCTGATCATTTCTGGAAAATTCCGGTATCCCCCCCACACCCCGTTGGACCTCTGAATCCCCTCCATCACGTTTTATTGAAATCGGAGCATAGCTTATCTGCAAATTTTCAGTACCCCCCCCCCCCCCAGGGTTCCCGGGTGGCTAAAATACCAGCCGGTTAATATCGGCTAATAGGTGATTTCTGCCGATACGGTTAAAATCAAGTGGCACGGATAAAATCGAGTAACTGGCTAAAATCAAAACTGCTACTATGTGATTTTAATAGCACTCCGCTATTCTAAGACTGTCATAATTCTTTCATGTATTAAAGATTGTAGTTCATGGTAGCCTAGAGAGGACGGAAGTATGCAGAATAATGTCGAGACTGAATAGGTGTAGGCTAAGTCATATCTGCTATTATAAATGGCGCTGAAGCTAGGTTCCTTCATTTATATGCACAAGTTTCTGCTGAGAATCCCTACAGAGCTGCCGTGTAAAATACTATCAAGAAAACAAGAAGGACAAGCCATAAAATGACAAGCTCAATTCTTGAAGTAGCCTATTTACTATCCGCGTATCGTATCAACATGTACAACAAATCGCCTCCGCAGTTTCTAATAGCCTCCTCGCTTTAATATAATACGGTACGAACTCCCGGTATAAATAAATCGCAGGAAGCAACGTGACCTGATGACTCACTCGTGTCAACCCCAAACCGGTTTTCTGGATTGGAGTAGGCGAGCTAATTAGTCCGGGAATCAACCCTGGTTGAAAAATAGTCGGCAAACAATGAACAAACAACAGTAAAGATTGATACGTAAAAAGATCAGTGCGGTTTGATTTTAGCCAGTTTTAGCCGGCAAAAATCGGTTTTTATTAATAAAAGCCGATTAAAACCGCAGGTATGGTAAAAATAAATTTTAGCCGGCGAAAATGGAACCCTGCCCCCCCCCCCCCTACCTTGACTGAATCCGTCCCTAAAACCAAATAACAAATCTAGGCCGCAAAAGCTTGGCACTGTCGAACTTGCATCTCATTCGGTCCAACCGTTTTTGTGCATGTAAGAATTTTCCAACCCCAACTCCCCCAACCATGGTTGCATACAGTTCGAACGCATGTCTTACATGTCGAGTTTATAGATTCGTATCACCCATTAAGTTTCACTCGAATCAGACCACTCGTTCGCAATTTGCAGCAGTTTCCATATTTCCCTTCCCTCGCTCCCCCCAAGATGCTGCCTGCAAAGTTTCGTTCTCTTAGTACATCTGGAACTATTCTAACTCACGACTACCGAAATTATAGGCCCCCTCCCCCCAGAGCCCCGAAACCATCTGTTCCCGTCAGTTTCGTATATAGGCCTAATGCATTTTCTCCCAATTAAGTTCCGTCCCAATCCCTTTGCTTTAAGCGTTTTCTTAGTTCCCCCCCCCCATCCCCCGCAGGCATCGGACCCGATCCAGACTTGACACCCTGAGGCGATAGCTCTTTCAAACTGACAAGTTTCATTTAAATCCGATCACCCGTTCAAAAGTTATGCATGCCACTAGATTCCAGACTCCCCATCCATCCACTCCCCCCACGATGGTCGGATCGGAGAAACGACTATTCTCAAGTCAATCTGATCGGATCCCTTACATACCTGCAAAGTTCCATCGTCCTAGCACATCAAGAAGTACGCTTGACTCGCGGGATCACTAGAAGTCCGCCCCCCCTAACTCCCCCACAGTGCCCGGATCCGGTCCAGTTATGTCAATGACGTATCTAGGACGTGTGCTTTTTCTTTCCACCAAGTTTCATCCCGATCCCTCCACTCTAAGCGTTTGTCAAGATTTCCGGTTCCCTCCACCAGCTCCCCCCCCCCTCAGTGTCATCGGATCCGGTCCGGATTTAAACTGGGACGTCTGAGACACGAGGTCATCCTAAATATCAACTTTCATCAAGATCCGACCAACCGTTCGCAAGTTAAAAATTCCTCAATTTTGGCTTCCCCGTCCCTCCCCCCCCCCCAGATGGCCGGATCGGTGAAGTGACTATTTCCTATTTAATCTGGTCGGATCCTTGGCATGCTTGCCAATTTTCATTGTCCTAGCACATCAGGAAGCATCGAACTCGCGGGATCACTAGAAATTAGGACTACCCCCCCAACTCCCCCAAAGTGAGCGGATCCGTTCTGGTTATGTCAGTCAGGTATCTATGACTTGTGCTTGTTCTTTCTACCAAGTTTCATGCGGATCTCTCCACTCTAAGCGTTTTTCAAGATTTCCGGTTTCCCCTTCCAACTCCCCCCAATGTCACCGGCGTCTGAGACATGAGGTCCTTCCATGTATCAAGTTTCGTTAAGATCCGACGACCCGTTCGTAAGCTGAAAATATATAATTTTTCCTAATTTTTCCGGATTCCCCATCCCTCCACTCCCCTCAAGACCCACCCCCAAGATTCATCGGATCCGGTCCGGACTTGAAATGAGACATCTGCGACACGGGATCTTTCCAGATACCAAGTTTCATTAAGATCCGATCACCCGTTCGAAAGTGATGAATGTCCCTACTTTCCGTATTCCGCCCCCTCCCCCACGATGGTCGGATCGGGCAAGTGACTATTTCCAACTTAGTCTGGTCGGGTCCCTGATATGCCTGCGAAGTTTCATCGTCCTAGCTTGCGTGGAAGTGCCCAAACTATTATTTATGTTTCTTGACTATGTCCAGGTTAATCAGGTCGTCAATCTTTTAACAATATATACTCCCGCATTCGCTCCCTAATACATCCAATATTCCTGACAAGTTCCATTATCCTAACAATGTAATTTGTGTGCATATTCCCGCATTCGCTCTCTCACACATGGGCTCGTGGCCCAGTTGGTAGAGCGTTCGCTTTACAACTCAGAGGTTCCTGGTTCGCTCCCGCTTTCGGGCAGCGCTTTTTTTTGCTACTTTTCGCTCCTTAGTTTCTGGACTCCCGGATCCGGGGAAGGTCGGATTGAAGAAATGATTAATTGTAAGTTGATCTGGTCCGGTCCCTGATATGCCTGCCAAGTTTCATCGTCCTAGCTTATCTGGAAGTGCCCGAACTAGCAAAACCGGGACCGACAGACCTACAGACCGACAGACCGACAGACCGACTGACGGACAGAAATTACAATCGCTATATAGCACTTGGCCGAAGGGCAAGTGCCATAAAAAGGAAATAGACAAAGAATACATAAATATATCGGAAGAAAAGCTTAGTTTGACAAAAAAGTAGTCGGTCAGAAAATAGAGAAGGGAAAGGGAATAGACAAAGAATACGGAAAAATATAAGAATAAAAAAAAGAGAGAATCATCACAGAAAAGAACACAGGGAAACAGAAACCTCGGTAATATTACATGAACCACAGTACCAATTTCTGAGCCGCCAACAGAAACAAAAACTAGTCACTACTCAACAAAGAGAAGGCGGTCTCAGCCATGCCGATGTTCTGATCTCAGTCAGAATTTGTCTATCCATACCTTTAATTACACGTCCTCTAACCTTTTCGCTCTCAAATCCTTAAGGTCGATCAACTTTAAACTGAATCCCATCCTTCCGGCATACCCGACGAACTGCATGCAGAGCAAAAAGATAGTAACATTGAGAGCCGAGATTTTCGATCCAAAGTATAGGTACTTTCAAATTTTGCCAGCTTATCCGTCGAGGAAATAATCTCCTTACCCCGATACCGAATCTCTAATCGACTTCAGAAACAACTTTGAGCTTCAACCAAGCTTCTAGTTTCGGCCGAATTCTTGGTGAATCATTGGTCCAATAAGAAAACTAAGTTCAGATGTGGATTCACCGGACGTCCTTACCCCTTTCAACGAATATCTAAAAAAAAAACATCCATTTCTTTTACCGTCAATTCAAAACCCTACTCTTCCTCTAACGAGGCTAAAGGACCCATCTACAAACTTACCTTGAAGTTTGAACAACAGATATCAACCCCTTCGAACGCCCCTCCTCCCCCCCCCCCCCCGACAACGAAAACCCAAAGAATACGTAGCCTATACGCCATATTTATATAGTCTTCGATTACACCCAAGAAACTGCGCGTTATACACGCTGTACTCGAACGACTACCGCCACAAAAGTAGGCCCCTCTTAACGTGACGTCATTGCAACCGGTTGCTCTTGCACGCTCTAGCACTGGCTTCAGCTTATTTAGTGCACAATTTTTCTTGGTCAGTAATATAATCTGACGATGCCATGAGGGAGAATTGGCGTAGCAATGGATTTCCTTGGTTCCATGGTAGAAAACTTGATCAACACAGGGTGAATGCGCTGATCTTAGTCGTAATCCGTCCTTGATGTCCCAGCTCGTTATACGGCAATAGGTATAACCTGGTTTAAGCATGAAGCGATGTCATCTCGCAATGACCTTCCCTGAATCATTGGCTTAAAACTGTAAAGAACTATGTTGTACCACTTTGCTTCAGACGTACGTTCTACCCAGGACCTAAACGTACAGCCTCTCGAAGTAACTTCTTGCAAAGCCTTTGATTTGCTCTCTGCACATAAGATGCTGCCATTAATCTTCGAAGACATCGCTGTAACATCTTTCTTGACAACGTCTAGGCCTGACAGACTTTCCTTCATTTGAAGTATTTCCTCCAAAATTTGATCAGCGGTCGGCTGGTCCATGTTGTAAAACAAATTAATACCACAGCTTTTACCTGGCTTTCTTCCAACAAAATGCTCAGGGGTTGAGAGTTTGTTTCTTGTTGTCCCAGTTTTATCCGGGACCTAGCTGAATAAATGCGTGTTGAATGATTTCAGTCAGGCACCAAGCATCCAGACAGCAAATAAGTTAACTTGGCGAGCGCTACTAGCTGAGATATTTGTGAATCTACCAATGTAGTATTCCTTAGGTCATTTGTCTTTTTGACCTTTCTTTTTTTTATGCAGCCTTGAGAATCTATTACTTGCTGGTTGTCATCAGCTACCATAGGATGTTGGGAAAAGTGAACAAATCGTCACACGCTGGTGTGCCCAGGACACGTGACGAGGAAATCCGACTGGAGGCTGGAAAGTATGCTTACTAGGGAAAATTAAAGTGCTTAGATTGTAATTTTCTTTTATTTGTATAAACAGATTGCACGATCAGTTGTAGCTTCGAGAGTAGCTAAAGTCTAATCAATTTATTGTTCCAGAACCCTTCAAACCATTTGTTCAGAACTTAAAAAGGATTAAGAGCTGTTTAGGATGAAAATGTTCCACAAACGCTCTAACTGAAAAAAAAGATACTGTAATCAATCACTTATACTCAAATCTAGAAAGATATTCATTTTAACCGTCGTAGCTAGGAGCGAGTGACAGATTCTGGACTGCTATTTAAATTTGCTTAAAGATAAGTCAGTAGTCTTGTGAAATCTATTACAAAGCTGAAGGTTTTAGTTCAAGAGCTGTGTGATTTTCTCAATTGTAGGCTACTCAGTCGTCTTTGCTGGTAATAATAAAAGCATATTTTGTGCAAATCTTATGTAAAACCAAAACATTCTATGTTCGGTTTTAACTGATTCTGGACAGTAAGGGAGGCTGTGGATAAAGCTCGAAACTTAACGAAAGGCAAATCGGCTAAAACTTGTTTTTTGCGTTTTATTTTATTGAACCTTATTTGCTGTCATTTATTAAAAAATATAGCGTTTGTAAAAGTATAGCTTGTACCTGTCATCGTCTAACTGGAAATTATGAGTAGACCCTGAAGGCTATGTGGTTGCTTTTGGGAGTCATACATCCTACTAAATTGAGCATCTAGTTTTCGTAAATTTGCCTTATATATGGTATGCAGATCGTTTTAAAAAGTAGCCGAGGCCCTGCCAAGGCTCCTAGCACTTGTGCAAAGGTGAAAAGCTAGCCAAGGGTTTTATATTTTTTGACAACAATTTTTCTCGTGTATACACTGTAAAAAAGGACAAAGGACAACCAGCCAGAAATAGATGGTCAAACCTGCAGAGAAAAATAACATAAAGGACAAGTTGATCAGCGTATTCTACCTCGTTTAAACCATACATAAACTATAAAAATCATTGGAGTTTAATCCTTCGGTCTTTGGGGAATCTTATAGACCCCGAGGGACAGGGACGTCACGACTAGGGGGGAGGGGGGACCCCCCCCCCCCAGGTGTTGTCGGCCAGTCGGTAAAAATAGCAGATGTTAGCGAGACGCACGCGATAGGGGAGAGAGAGAGAGAGAGAGAGAGATAATTTCTTACAAAAAGTGTACATATGTGAACAGGATCCACCCCATAAAGCTTTCGCGTGTCCTAAGGGGGAGATACCAAATCAAACATTCATACATAAGGCTCGTAGAAAACAAACATGAGACAGATCACATGAAAAAAAGAATGGTAGGGACAACACCAATAAAAACACACATCAAATCACCAGGATGGACCACCCAAACAAACCAAATGTTTATACTTTGGTTTTGTCCTCGTTTTTTTTTTTTTTTTTTTTTTTCCTATGACTCCGATTTCATTTTATTCCTGGTAACTTATAAGGGTCTAACCTGTGTGGTTTTTACGGAAAGTGTGGACCTTAAGCCGGATTGATGAATATGACATTACATTTTGGAAAGCTCCGTAGAACTCTTGCCTGGGGCCAATAAGGATGGTTTTTGCTTGTCCTCGAGCCAGAGCCTACGGTTTGCGAAGTGAAGTGGAGTTGTATAGCCTATGTCAGAGAGGACTAACTTAAGTTGTGTAGCGAACCTTTCGTTTCATCAAAAGATGTTTCTGCTTTCGAGTGGAAAGCTCCGTTCTAGCACGCAAGCAGGCAGGCACCAGTTTCAAACTGAAGATGGACTAAAATCTATAAGTGTTAAATATATGCGGCAGTTACCCGGCCCCACAGCCAACATATCTTCTTTGAGTGATAAATAGAAAAATCTACAGAGACAAAAAAGTGGCTTTTTCCCACGGGTCCGAAAGTGCTGCCATCTATTGTTTCTGTCCATGTCTGCGACGATTTCAGCTGAGTTTATAAATTTTTGTTTGTGCACTTTGGTTTGGGGTAGAGTAACGGTATCAGATGTGCCTCTTAAACTTTAAAAGTTCTCTCATTGCTAAAGAAACTAGAGCTTATCCTTTGCTCCTTTCTAAGTCGTGACGTTAGAAAGTTGGCCTACGGCAAAAAAGTCAACTTTTGAACTAAGACAGGTAGAATTTTTTTCGACGGCAATCGATAGCCATTGATGAGCTGATCAAAGTATATGTCATCCATTTTTTGGTACAAAAATTCCTTCATGAGATACACCAGTTTGAAAATTTCAAAGGGATTGACAACTTCATCGTAAGGTACATTGAAACCAAAAATAGGCGATACCAGTTATGATACATATAGGGGACTTTTAAGCAACAGTCGACTGTTAGCCCATAATCATCTTCGGTAATGAGGGGTTTGCAGCTTTTGCTAGTTGGTATACCTGTTATTTGTTTCCGGTGTGTTCGATGGTAAGAACAATTTGGTTCCCAATGTTAAGATATGCAAGGGACTTGTAAGTAATAATCGGCTGTTATGCTACAATCATCTTCTGCGATGATGGGTTTGCAGCTTTTGCTAGCTGTTGTACCCATTATTTGTTTCCGGTTAACTTAATGTATATCACGGGAGAGGGACTTGTAAGTAGGAATCGGTTCACGAGGGGCTAGGAATTTTTGCAAATGGCTGCATATTGTATTCGATTTCTATAAATCTGACGGTAAGAAAGTTTGTGTCGATGGTCTATCAATGTAACAGAGGATTAACTGTTCACACAACGGATACAAACGAAAATGTAAAGCAATGAGGTAGTTTCATAATAATTAATAGTGTCATCTATGGTATTTTAATCCTGAAAAGTTACGGATAGCTTTCTCTTACCAACTAGATTATATAAGATATTGTACCAAGTTTTCATCCGTCACGATGTCTACGATTGAAAAGGATAAAGTACAACTGACTGCAAAGTTAATTTAGTCCCTTCTTCCTATATTATTTTGTTGTTGTTTTTACAACGCTGAAGAATACTTTTTGATCATATGATTAATTTTTTTAGAACATCCCGTTTAAAAAGCTTATGCTATAATCATCTTCAGCAATGAGGGGCTTGCAACTTTTGATAGCTGGTATATCCATTATTTGTATCCGGTGAATTTGATGTCAATCACGGGAGACGGACTTGTAAGTAAGAATCGGTTCACGAGGGGCTAGAAATTTTTGAAAATTGGTGCACATTGTATTCGATTTCTGTAAATATGACAGTAAGAAAGTTTGTATCGATGGTCTATCGCTATAACCTAGGATTAACTGTTTACGCAACGGGTACAAACGATACGGTAATGTAAAACAATAAGGTAATTTTGTAATAATTAATAGTGTCATCTATGGTATTTTAATCCTGAAAAGTTACGGATAGCTTTATAATATCAACTAGATTATATAAGATATTGTTCCAAGTTTTCATCCGTCACGATATCTACGATTGAAAAGGATAAAGTTCAACTTCGACGGCAATCGATAGCCGCTGATGAGCTGATCAAAGTATATGACATCCATATTTTGGTAAAAAAAATTCCTTTATGAGATACACCAGTTTGAAAGTTTCAAGGGGTTGACAACTTCAGTAGTAAGGTAGACACTGAAACCAAAAATAGGCGATACCAGTTGTGAGACATTTAGGGGACTTGTACGCGACAGGCGACTGTTAGCTCATTTGATGAACAATTTGGTTCCCAAATGTAAAACATGCAAGGGACTTGTAAGTAATAATCGGCTGTTATGCTACACAAATCTTCAGCGATGAGGGGTTTGCAACTTTTGCTAGTCGGTGTACCCATTATTTTTATCCGGTGAACTTGATGTCTATCACGGGAAAGGGACTTGTCAGTAGAATCGGTGCACGAGGGGCTAGAAATTTGTGCAAATTGTTGCACATTGTATTCGATTTATATAAATCTGACGGTAAGAAAGTTTGTATCGTTGGTCTATCGCTGTAACCTAAGATTTACTGTTAACGCAACGGGTACAAACGATACTGTAGTGTAAAACAAGGTAGTTTCGTAATAATTATTAGTGTCATCTATGGTATTTTAATCCTAAAAAGTTACGGATAGCTTTATAATACCAACTAGATAATATAGGATATTATTCCAAGTTTTCATCCGTCACGATGTCTACGATTGAAAAGGATAAAGTTCAACTGACTGCAAAGTCAATTTAGTCCCTTTTTCCGATATGCTTTTGTTGTGGTTAGGGCATCGATAGCCCTTGAAGAGCTGATCAAAATATATGCCATCCATTTTTCTGAACAAAAATCCTTCATGAGATAAACCAGTTTGAAAGTTTCAAGGGGTTGACAACTTCAGGAGTAAGGTACACACTGAAACCAAAAATAGGCGATACCAGTTGTGAGACATGTAAGGGACTTGTAAGCAACAGTCGACTGTAAGCAACAGTCGACTGTTAGCTCATAATCATCTTCGGCAACGAGGAGTTTGCAGCTTTTGCTAGTTGGTATACCTGTTGTTTGTCTCAGGTGTATTCGATGGTAAGAACAATTTTGTTCCCAATTGTAAGACATGCATGGGACTTGTAAGTAATAATCGGCTTTTATGCTATAATCATCTTCAGCGATGAGGGGTTTGCAACTTTTGATAGCTGGTGTATCCATTATTTGTTTCCGGTGAATTTGATGTCAATCACGGGAGACGGACTTGTAAGTAAGATCGGTTCACGAGGGGCTAGAAATTTTTGAAAATTGGTGCACATTGTATTCGATTTCTGTAAATATGACAGTAAGAAATTTTGTATCGATGGTCTGTCGCTATAACCTAGGATTAACTGTTTACGCAACGGGTACAAACGATACGTAAGTACTCTCGCAACACTTTGGTTTTGTTTCTTCGCTGTCGGTTAAATGTTGAAATTGTCAACGTATCGAAGCTTTTAAAACGGTATGTTCTAAAAAGAATAATCACATAATCAAAAGCTGTTCTTTAGCGTTGTAAAACCAACAACAAATCAATATCGGAAGAAGGCTATCCGTAACGTTTCAGGATTAAAATACCATAGATGACACTATTAATTATTACAAAACTACCGAGGTACCCAGTAGATCTCGTAAGATGGGTTGAAGTTACTGTGTACAACAGATCACTAAAACGTGTCAATGATTGTTTATGCACTAGTCGAAAAATAAATAAAAAGGTATACAACTCGCGAAGACCAGCAGCAGGAAGAATGTTCGGATTAGAATACACATTACGGAACCAATTACTTGGACTTGGATGGGACGGAGGATTGATGGAAACGTCCCCATCCACACACTAGCACAGTACAGTATATACCGGTGGACCATTGAAAAATAAAGTAAATGGAGAATATTAGAAGAGAAATATATTTTAATTTATGCATTATACACACATTTCTAGATAATGTTTTCCCAATCCAAGCAACATGATTTTTGAACGATAGCGTCTCATCAATAATTAGTCCGAAGTACTTTGCATCAGTAACTCTTTTTATGTTACCACAATCTGAAGTTACTTCAACAAACCAAGGTTTGGGATTGACCGATCTTCTAAATACAATAAAGTTTGACTTATTCGTGTTAAGTTTTAGCTTATTTACCCTAAACCAAATATCAAGCTTGTTGAACGTATCTGCCATAGATAACGTTAGAAGATCAGTTGTTTTAGCAACACTAATAGACAGAGTAACGTCAGCAAAAAGTGCAACAGTCTCACTCCGTACATGCGCTGTACTTTGTATGGTGGTGGTGTAGCAGCCTGGAACAAATCTTGGTAAATCATTAATATAAAGGAGGAAAAGTATTGGTCCGAGTACTGAACCCTGCGGAACACCTATTTTATCACTAATTTGGACATACTGCGTCCTTTCGCTGAGGAAGTCCCGTATAAAATTAAGAGCCGGCCCTCGTAATACTTAATTTTCGAATTTCTGATTTAGTATTTGGTGGTTAATCGTATCAAACGCCTTGAGGACATCAAGAAATAACGCCGCTACGTTCAAACCTCCAAGGCATCATTAATGATGCTAGTCACAAACTGCAATGCATCCTCAGTCCTTCTATTTTTGCGAAACCCAAGCTGTGTCGGATAAAATACTTCAAACAGTCGTTTTTTTTTATAAAGGGGACCACTTGACAAGATAGGCAAACTATCACTAGAACAGATGGATCTTTGACTTACCCGTCATCAAATTCAATAATATTCATGCTTGATCGGTTGCCTACAAAAGTATCGTTGCCTTAACTTCATTTCTGAAAAATTAATTTTTGTTTCCATCGCTAAAACCAGAGGCTGCAAGAAGACTTACCCTGCAAACAAGCGGAGACTGCGAGGCAGATCCACTCTAAGGCAAGTCCAATATCGATATGGAAAAGTTCAGATCTGCGTGTACCAAGTCCTGTGTCGTGAGCCAAAGCAATGAGCTTCAGGATTTTGAGGATACTCATTAGCAATAGTCCAATAGCTTGTACGATGATGTAGAGAAAGACGAACAGTGATTGATTCTATAAGACAGACAGTTCCTTAGTTAGCGGAATGTTTTAGGAACACAAATTTAGTCGATAGCATAGAAGACGTGAACAGGTTCGACATGGAGTTAAGACGCTACACAATTAGAGGATCAGCTAACAGAAGGAAGGTAACGGAAGGGAATGGTGCAAGCGAAGTATTCAAAAGAGGAATACCATGTTAAAAACTGTGAACGGCATAGTAAAGGAGAAAGGCTTCACCCCGGGGGCTCCGTGGGGGGAGTTGGAAGGGGTTCTGAAATTTCGGTGATCTGGACTTAAGGTACTTCCAGATGTACTAGAACGATGAAACTTGTCTGGAACAATTAGAGACTCGACAAGATTGACATAGAAGTTGTCGCTTCCCGGATCCGACCATCCATAAAAGTAGGTGAACTCATCTTAACCGCAAAATAAAAATAAAAACTTTTAAGTCCATCAGCCCAGGTTTTGCAGACAAGAAACTTCCTTAAATAAAAATAAAACTTTCGAGCCAAATAAAGATTTTCGTTATCCCGATGATCTCATCATCATTTTCGCCTCAGGGATTTTGCTCACGGATAAATTTCTAGCGCCCTTAAAGTGCGCATCATCACAGCCAAGTGCAAAATAAAATACATTTTACCAAATGATACATTCTCTTGTTTTCCAAGGGCCCGTGTTCATATTTTTTCTTAAAGGACCTGTCTTACCTATTATACTAGCGCAACCTACTTCTATCGTCACTCAAAATATTTCTAAGCCCGGAAACCCAAATTTCACATGGTGCATTCTAACCCCTCGAACAAAACCACGCTGTCGACGGTTGTCTGCGAGAAGTTTTCCATCGGAAAAACCGGTTACGTAAATTTTTTCTCGATTTTCGCTGTAAGTCAATGGGTCTCGGAAAAGCTTAAAAGAGCCAAAACCGTGGGTTATTTTTTGAAAGCACAGAATAGTTTTAGAGTATTCAAATATTTTAAAATACTTTAAGTTCGATAGTAAATAGTGAGAGGGGTTAATCGCTTACAAATCATCAGAACAAATCCACGAGTTGACACATTCGTTCTTCAAACTTTTGACCCAGCCTTGCAAGTGGCATATGTGCTTCTAGCTCTTGTTTTTTAAAGTCATTTAGTTGAACAAAATCATTAAAACCATTCAACTTATTGTAGTATTTTATAAACGAGTTTCTACAAAACACAAACGAAAACTAACAAAAATCTAACTAAAAAGTTTAACACACACCGTGATTGCCCTTCCACCATAGGGTACCTCCACTCTTAATAATCTTTCAGCCCAAGCTAAATGCGAATCGTATATAAAAAGAATATTTATCCGTTGGGTGTCATTCCGCGTAGGCGAAACAATTTCATTGCTACTGCACTTATGTGCTTGGGCTGTGCGTTATAAATCCTTCACACATTCATTCATTCAATTAAGGTAAAAGCGAGAATAGAATTTCTTTACAGTGAGATCGAACGCACCGTAGCTCCCAGGGACGATGAAACTTGTCTGGAACAATTAGAGACTCGACAAGATTGACGTAGAAGTTGTCGCTTCCCGGATCCGGAAATACGGCAGTTTAGAATCCCCGCTCCCCCCCCCCCCACAAACAAATCTCCTCAATTAGAGCGTGTTCCATCCTACTTACCGCAGTTACTATGCATGACGTCACGAAATCTGGCTTTTTGCCGTCAAGGCTGGAATATTTTTCCGCAAGATATCATGTCATGGGAGAATCCGACCAATCAAATTGTAGAGATCTGTAGTTACTATGCTCCCGAACGTAGTACGCTCCTCGAGAAGGTTGGAACGGTCAGCGTAGTAACTTTTGGTGAGGTTGGAACGGAAATAGTAACTAATAGTTACTATTGCTAGAAGGGTGGAACACGCTCTTAGTTTCAACGTATGAACTGTGAAAACTGTGTAGCTATGAACAGCAAAGAAAACGTGAACAGATAGTTATGAACAGGATTCCATGAACACTCGTCGAAGAAGAAGGGATCGAGTTTTCTCGCCCACAACATGCTGTATCTTCTCAAAAAAGATTTACAATAGGTTAAAGCAGGGGCGGATCCAGCCTTCCGTTCTAGGGGGGGCGATTCTTACCGAAAAGAGTGGGGGTAGTGTCCTTTTTGTCGGCCAAAAGGCTGATTTTTTTTTTGCGTTTTAAGTGTCCCTGTCGGTCTCTTATTTAACGAAAATACGATTTTCAAATATTACAATAACGGTAAAAACTGTACTTGATCAACTGACAACTGTTTACAAGAAAAATTCAAGCTCCTGGCTCCACTTGTAAAAAGATTTTAGAGTCTAGTTACAGTAGTTAGAACATTCGTTAATGCAGACTTCCGTAATTGCAGTAAAGCAAAACAAAAAATTACAGTCCGTCTAGGGGGGGGCGATCGCCCCCCCTCGCCCCCCCCTCTGGATCCACCCCTGGGTTAAAGACTGAATAAACTTCAGAAATAGACAGCGTCCTTTGTTGGACACTTGGGATTTTGTTCGAGGTCAGGGTCATAGCTTGAGCAGGTCAACTAAGCTTTTCCGCTCAGTCAAACTTCCTAGAGTCTTGGAACATTCCCGAACTTCAGAAATCTATATCCAATACACTTATTTCTCTTTCTCTGAAACTCCTCATTTTTTTACAACACAAAAGCACCTTTCAATCACCATATGTTATTCATAATGGATGTAATTACCTTGATAATTCCAACTAGAAGGAATATAGCTGCCAAGGTGTTGACAACACCCTTTACAATCTGTAACGCATAAGAGGATAGTCCTAAAAGAGTTTGGAGTATTAGGCTTGTTTGCGATTTTCCTTCGAACTTCCGACCCCACCCCCTTCCGAGACGGACACCTTTGTGTCTTCCCAGCTTCGTACATCCTTCCACCTGTTCCGTCTTTTAGCTTTTCACAACATCTGGGACCCATCTCCAACTCCAGAAATTGTCATTCGGAACTTTGACCTTTGATGAGGTCCCGGACCCCCCTCCCCCGCCTCTACTGATACTGTGATGCAGGAAACAAACCTTTGAGCATTGAGTCGGTATTATATACTTGCCAAGCTTCTCCCAGTTCATTTGTTACCCGAACTAGGAACAGCTAGACAGAACTGGCAGGACGGAGGGGCACTGCAGTCGCACTAGGGTTCTACGGTCGTTGGCAGCAATCGTATCGTAGTACCGTAAACATCGAGGGTTAAGATTGTATGTATTGATACTGAAGCTAGTATAACGGTAATTTGGGATCTTGTCACAAGATGATCCCAAGCAGGGGCGTGGGGGGACGTGTTCGAAGGGGGCCGTGGGGGGGACTTCCCCCCCCCCCGCCAGGCTACAGAGAATATGCTCTAAGTCGTATGTTTTGAGCTTGTCTGTATGACAGTCGTCTGTTTTGAGCTTTTCAGAACGACATACAGGCCGACATACGACATTCAACGTGAATTTCACCGGCAAATCACATTTTTTAGTCGTACGAAGAAATTTCTATTCGTGTGTTTTCAGATTCACAGTTGTTGAGTTTTCTAGAATGAAAGTCGTATGGTTGAGCTAGGCAGAATGACAGCAACCGCGAATTTCGCCTGAAAAGACCCGTTTCTTGTAGAACTTTAAGAAGGGATTTTCTGGTCGTATATTAGAAACAGTCGTAAGTTTTGAGCTTGCCATATGAGGCAGTAAGGTGAATTTCCAGAGCAGGTGACTTGTTTCTGGTCGTATAGTTGAATGGAGATTTTCTATAAGTCATTACGTTAGAATGAGAGTTGTATGTTTCGAACTTTTCAGAGTGACGTAAATGCCATTTCCAAATCGTGATTTTCACTCTGTAGCGCTGAAAACTGGCGGATTTTCGAAAAATTCACCGGCGGCCCGACCTGTCAACATTATCCTATCTGGTTTTGTGCAAAATCTCATTGTCTTAAAAAGAAACTGCTTTATTTTTTTTTAAATGGCTTGCGGAGTAAGGTTGTCACAAGGGGTGGAGGGATGGGGAATCCGGAATCTTGAGGTATGTATAACTTTCGAATGGGTATTGGATATTAATGGGTGAGTTAAAAAATTGTCGCCATACAGAAGATTGCTATCAAGATTTTAATGTGTTGAAAATTAAAGATGTAAGAGATCAGCAAATTGGTAATTTTGTGTACAGTGGATTAAATAAATTTTCTCCGTCGTATTTTAGTAATTTCTTAGTCTGAATTCAGATTACCATGAGTATGATACAAGGAATAATGATAGGCTTGTTAGCGAGTCGCGTAAGAGTAGTAGAGCGTCATTTATAATTAGAAATAGTGGTGTGATTGTTTGGAATAATCTATCGGCAAGCATTAGGAAGTCTGACAATCATTTATTGTTTAAGAATAGATTAAACAACTATTTTTTGGGTAATTGATTTGGTTGTTTAATTAAGATTGGGGCTGGATTGGGGAGGGGAATGGGAATTGGGTAGGTTATGGGTGTTTGAGTGAAGAAAGCTGATTTCGATTCAGTTGAAGTCTCACTAAGTGTATAAAGAAAAAAAAAAGATGATCAATATGTCTTGATAATTTGATGTCCGTCTTGCACAGGCGACCTGTTGTCACATAAAGAGACGGGCTATTGGTTTACGAATATGTTCAACATGTAGTTGTAGACATGTTGAAGAAATAAATTCCTTCCTTCCTTCAAAAATGAAACTTTATATTTAGAAATATCTCGTGTGTCTGATGTCCGATTTCAAGTCCGGACTAGATCCAATAAATTTGTGTGAGTGGGGGGGGGGGGGGAGGAGGGGGAACATGAAATATTGTGAAACTCTTAGAGTGGAGCGACTGGGAAGAAACTTGGTGGAGAGAACAAGCACAAGCCCTAGATACGTCAGAGACAGAACCAGGCCGGATTTGGACACTGGGGGAATGGGGCGGGAGGGGGGGGGGGGTTGAAGAGGGTCAGGAATTCCGGTGATAGCGTTTGAAGGTACTTCCAGATGTGCTAAGACGATGAAAATTGGCTTGAACATTTGAGACTTTAGATGATTTGCTAATCAGGCTGATCAGATCGACAGTTCCCATATCTGACCATCATGGGGGCGGGGGGTAGGGATGGGGAACCCGGTGTGTTGAGGCATGTATAACTTTCGAACGGGTAATCAGATCTTAACAAAACTTGATATTGGTAAAGGCCTCGTATCTCAAATGTCCCAAATCAGTTCGGACCAGATCCCGTGAATGTGAAGTGGTTGGAGGGGAGAACCGGAAATCTTGTGACACCTTTAGAATGGAGTGATTGGGATGAAACTTGGTGGGAAGAGCAAGCACAAGCCATAGATGCATCACAGTACCGGACCAAATTCGGGCACCTTTGGGGGAGTTGTAGAGGGTGGGGGTCCGGAATTCTGGTGACCGTGAGTTAAGGTACTTCCAGATCTGCAAGGACGAAGAAACTTGACTTGAACATCAGAGACTTAGCAAGTTTGGCTGAGAAATCGTTATTTCTCAGATTCGTCCATCAGTACTGATCCTAACCACAAAGTACAAAAAATACTTTTAAGCAAATTATTCCTTTTCTGATCCCCATGAGCCCATGATTGTTTTTGCCTCTAGGATTTTGCTCAAAAATGAATTTTTAGCACCCTTAAAGTGCGTATCTAAACAGAAAAGTAAAAAAAAAAATACTCTTTACCGAATGATATAATAATATTCATGATCACCAAGGGCCCGTGATCCTTTTTGTCTCAATAATTTTGCTTATAAGCGAAATCCTAAAGTACAAAAATTAATTTTGAGAAAAAATTACATTTTCGTGATCACAATGAGCTTATCATCATTTTTGCTTCAAGAATGTTCGTTACAAAAATAAAAGAGTTGTTACGGACGATCCATTCAAATGATTTCAAGGACCCATGATCATTCTTGTTTCAAGGGGTTTGCTTACAAATGACCAGAACAAACCCACGAATAGGCGAACTCCTACTTTCATCCTCTGATACAGCCTTACAACTGCCATATGAGCTTCCAGCTCTTGTTTCATAAACTCTTAACGAATAAAATATTAACTAATAAAGTTACATAACTAATACATATATATAAATGATCATAGGGATAGGAGAGGAATTCCTGTGAGATTGCTGCAATAAGAAGCCTCTCAGAAAATTCACGTTTTATCAAACACTTAAGGACTGGAGGTCATCCGTCTGCATCGATCAATGATTTTATCTTCTCTTAACTATATTATGTGTCGAGCAGAAGACTATCCAAATCAGAAGACGGATGCTTGTGTTTCCGATGAAGGGCTATGTAACTGCAACCCGTGAGCATGCAACGCTACCGGCCCTTTGAACCAGTTGTCTAAGAAACTCTTTTGAAATGGTAACTCTTTCTCCTGAAACGTATTCTTCTATGGTGCGCTTTCTCTTCAAACGGATTTGCTGAAACGGTTCATAGGTGATACGCTTTACTAGAAAACTGGCAAATTCTGAAAACTGGTTCATAGGGCCGGCAGCGTTGCATATATAAAACACGTTTCGTTTTACTTTAGAGTGTATTTGTTCTAGTATGACGTTCAGAATATCTACTGCCGTCCTAACAAGCAAAATCCTTCTATGACGCGGGAAATTTGAATCTCCATACAAACGCGGCTTTTCAGTAGCCAGTGATCATCTCGCGGAAGGTAGCTAACTATGTGAACAAATCTTCTTTAGTACAAGCGCATAGAATCTGACAGGAAAGTTTCACTATAGAGAGATGGATAGATAGATGTTTAATGAAGCCCTTGGGCCATGAACAAAAGAACACAAAATAGTACAACAGTACATTTACATTCATTATACGTGCGAACTTTTAATCAACATAAATAACAAATCCCTTCAATCTCCAAGTACCCCCACTTTTAATTGTCTTACTTAAATGGTCCATAAATGCACCAATCCTGAATATACTTCAAGGGTTTGTACTATTGAGTAGCTCCTTTACTGACATAATTATACCATTCAAAACCTCTCACGTGGGATAGATAACACCTGGCACTTGTAAAGAATTCGGTCCAGCTCCCCTACCTCAACTTTACAAAATTTACAAATCCGATTATCCCTTGTCCCTGGCCTTTTAATATCCCAAATATTCCCCAAAACTGGGAGACAATTTGCTCGCAGCTGAATCCATGAACGCAAAACTCTAGAAGGTAAATTAAATATAAAATATACAGCGGAGCAACGAAGTAACGCATTTTCATCGGGTCTTCAAGCCTCACCCTCAAGGTGAATAACTGATAAGTAAATAGATTATCCTGAGCGTGTTCCATCCTACTTACCGTAGTTACCACGCATGACGTCACGAATTCTGAATTTTTGCCGTCAAGGCTGGAACGATGTTTTCTATTTTCCAGCAGAGTATCATGCCACGGGCGAATCCGACCAATCACATTACAGAGATCCGTAGTTACTACGCTCCCGAGCGTGGTAAGCAAATAGTTACTACTAGCAAGAAAAAATAAGAGCAAAAACTGCTGTCTCCCAATCTCTGTCACACAACCAAGCTGAGTCGAGTCGACTCCCGACGCAAACGAGTGGAGGTGGATCTTACCCGGGACATCAAAAGTCGTTACCTCTACAGAGAAGGTGTAACGCAGTAAACCACTGAGGAAGAAAAATCGAATGGAGGCAGCAGTGATAAGCCTCTTCACACTGGGCTGGACGGGCGCTGAAACAGTGGTTGCTGGCTCATTGATTCAGACAAGCTTTCGGGGGTTGACAAGAAAATTCCGAAGCAATTAAAAATATATCAAAATATACAGAAACTGCCATTTGATGCAAAGCAGATTTTACAAATGGTGTCAAATTTAGTTAAAAGTACGACAAACTGTATATATATCTGTATTGAAAAACCCAAAGGCCGTATACAGGTAACGTAAGATATATGGTAACGTAAATTGTACCTTTTCGGGGTCAATTCAATTAAGTGGTGTCAATATCCAGAACAAGAAGAGATAAATTTCATTCCAGGTATTTGCTCTCATCTGAGAATATCAGATGAAAACAGGCAGATTCTTAAAAAAAAAAAAAGGCCGTGTTTCAGGTTTAATAGGCTCAGTGGAAATGAACAAATATTACGCAGATGTAATAGGTTTCTACTCTGACAAACTAATCAGAAAATTTTTTGAATTAAATTAAAAAAAAAACTAGGACTTCTATGTGGGTCCTAGACAAACTAGAACCCATGTGGCAAGGCCTCTGTACGAAAACCAAAGACTTTATTTGATGGGAAAAGACACCGTTGACATCGAATTATTTGTAAGTAGTGAACTAAAAGACAAACGAGATAAGATAGACCATGTTGAGGTGAACTTTCGTCTTTCGATTAACTACTGAATCGAAATCTAACTAGCTAAATCGAAATGTATACAATTATACATTTCGGAAAAAAGACGAAAAGACACAAAATATACACTCACCTACTGGTATTATTTTGACTATTCCATGCTATTCTACCATTTCGGTAATTTCAGTAATCCTCGAAAGTCTTCATTACGTTACTCTTAGTTTACACTCGTCTGACAAAGTAAATACTACAGATGTTGAAACTCAATGGGTCATGACTTCAGTGAGCGTGTTTCAAATCCCGGTTTGCATTGTATGGTTCTCCACAGAGACATATAAAGGAATGTCACAACGGATATCAATCTTCATGTTGATGGTCATGGTATAACAAAAGTGATTATGAATGACTATCGTCAAGTTCGCTTTTATTTTTCGTATCACTAATATTCACTAATCAGACGCCAGTCTATTCAAACAAAATCAACACTGTTTCCTTCCCGTGTGAACAGGCCAGAACATCCGCCTCGCTAGTGGCTACGTTGTTTTCTTCGTAATTGACTCAAAATGTGTAACGGCGGAGAGACGGAGACCAACGAGTATACACGGGCGACCAAGAAATGGCTCCACCTCCACTCATTGCTGTCGGAACATTTTTAGTCGGTGGACTGACGAGAGATCATTGTTCTTACTCGTTATTTGTTCTTGCTACTAGTTACTGTTTCGAGAAGGTTGGAATGGTCTGCGTAGTAACTTTTGGTAACGTTCAAACGGAAATAGTAACTAATAGTTACTATTTGTAGTAGGATGGAACACGCTCCCTACCTCAGCATTTTTCGGTTAAACTAAAAGAATCTGCTAATTGAGCAATGAATGGCAAAAAAACTAGTCCTGGATGTTTCATTGCCCAGTCCATCCCCAATCATAATATATTGCCTAAATCAGTCGCCTAAAATGTTCAGATTCTAAGAACGCGATGCAATAATACTTGAAGGGTTTCCGAAGGAAACCCTTTATTTAAGGATTAGCTGATATTTAAGGATTAGCTGATATTTAAGGATTAGCTGAGATTCAGCATTCGTTTTGGTTTCGTTTCCAAACGTTCCTATTTGGCGGTATGCACAAACGTTGTCCAGATTTAAATAGGATTTGTCTGTCATTTCCCGTGGTCGAACCAGGTCGAATCGACATGCCGATTTGTTCCGTCTTCTTGAAGTAACTTATGACAACCAGCCAGAAATAGATGGTCAAACCTGCAGAGAAAAATAACATAAAGGACAAGTTGATCAGCGTATTCTACCTCGTTTAAACCATACATAAACTATAAAAATCATTGGAGTTTAATCCTTCGGTCTTTGGGGAATCTTATAGACCCCGAGGGACAAGGACGTCACGACTAGGGGGGAGGGGGGACGCCCCCCCCCCCAAATGTTGTCGGCCAGTCGGTAAAAATAGCAGATGTTAGTGAGACTCACGCGATAGGGGAGAGAGAGAGAGAGATAATTTATTACAAAAAGTGTACATATGTGAACAGGGTCCACCCCATAAAGCTTTCTCGTGTCCTAAGGGGGAGATCCCAAATCAAACATTCATACATAAGCACTCGTAGTAAACAAACATGAGACGGATCACATGAAAAAAAGAATGGTAGGGACAACACCAAGAAAAACACACATCAAATCACCAGGATGGACCACCCAAACAAACCAAATGTTTATTTTTTATTTTATTTTAAAAAAATCATATTTGTGAAATAGTATGGGTTTCAAAATATCCCTAAAAGTAGCCAGCACTTCCTCACCCTGGATCAACCCCCCCCCCCCCCCCAGGGAATTCCAACTCCGAATACCACGGTGCAACACCGAAAACCCAGAACGTGTAGTACTCAGCCGAGGTACGACAAGGTTCCCAGTAGATCTCGTAAGATGGTGATGGGTTGAAGTTACTGTGTACAACAGATCACTAAAACGTGTCAATGATTGTTTATGCACTAGTCGAAAAATAAATAAAAGGGTATACAACTCGCGAAGACCAGCAGCAGGAAGAATGTTCAGATTAGAATACACATTACGGACCCAATCACTTGGACTTGGATGGGACGGAGGATTGATGGAAACGTCCCCATCCACACACTAGTGTTACGGTGATGCCATCTGCATTCCGTACGTTTTCCTTATGCCGCCGCTAGGCAGCGTTACTCCCTTCCATTGCCTGTGTCTTTTATCTTTTATACCGTCGCGGCCACTCTTTCGTATTACTTATTAACTCTCTGGCCACGCCGGGTGTGATTCACCTTCTTCTACGGACTTCTTTCCCGGTTCCCGGCCGGGTAACAACTCTTTTCACTTAAAGATTGTTCTTTTGTAAGTACATCTATTAATAAAACCTTTTGTTTACTTACGGACCATAGGTCACTTCTATGAGTCTTTGTTAAGCTCCTTAGAGTGGGCTGGCCTGTAAGGCCTAGTGTATGATGGGTGGTTGATAACCTGTTTTGTGTTCGGTATGCAAACCATAGTGTGAATCGACCAGGGGAATCCATAATGAACCCGTGAAGTTCTGCACGTGTAGTAGGCCACCAACGCCCTAGGCCATCCTGACTCCGATGATTGTTTACCTGGACATTTACCATCTTATGTCCGGCTTACTACACCCCTCGCCATAACATCAGGTTTGAGAGTGCAAACTCCATATACAAATACAGTCATCGTAACAATGGTGTCAGAAGTGGGATTTGGATTTTTTCCCCGCACCATTGTCGTATCAATGATATAAGAAGTGGATTTTGGATTTTTTTTTTTTCCCACACCATTGTCGTAACTATGGTACATGAAGTGGGTTTTTGGATTTTTTTTCCCCATTGCTTTATTATAATAAAAGGTTAAAAGTAAATTTGCAATTTTTTTTGTCGAAGAATGTAAAGTAAAATTTTCTGATTTTTTTTTTTTCTTCGAAGAACGTAAAGTAAAAACTTTGGATTTTTTTTTCGAAGAACGTAAACTAAAATTTTTGGGAATTTGTTTATTGTTTGGAATAAATTATAGGTTTAATAGCAAGAATGGGGAATTATTAGAAGATTTAAGGGGGAAAATAACTTAAAAATTAAATTTTGGTCGATTTACGCTTTGGTTTGTAGTACTGGACTTTTTTATCGTTTAGTTTAAAGTAAGCGTTACCTTATGACAACTTAGGCCTAATATCCCCATTTTTCTTGAGGTATGCCCCAGATAAGTGAGGCAAGTCCTCTATTTATGAGTAAAAATATGGGTAATAATATTTTTATTTTGGGTAATTAAGGATATTTATTAGGTGAGGTTCCACTAATAGCATGATTGATGGGTCCATTAAGATTGTATTTGCCAGAAGTTTTGTAACTTCTTGGGCTGGTTAATAGTTAGTATGACTGTTACATATTATTTTTTGATGAATATTTATGATATATTATTCCCTGATCAGGAATTTATCTTTCATGAATTATGTGGAGCATTTTCATAGGTATTTTTCACCAGTGGTTTTGTTGTCATCGTTGTTTGTGTTAGTCAGGAATCGCGACCTGAGCTAACAAATAGCCTCACAGATTAGAATTTTGTATGGAAATGGATGTTACGTCCATATTTTCCTGTTATGACAGGAATTATGACCTGTTCTGACATTACAGATGATATTTATGAATGTGAATATAGTTTAGTGGTACGATTGTGTCCCCTATTTTTTTTTAGTCATCCTTCTTTGCTGCCAGTTTATCCGTTATGTTTACTTTATAACTGGGTTGGTTAGCTAAGTTGGAGACCCTCCCCCCCTTGTATGCTTGTTGATATGGTATCAGTAGGCCTCACTTTTTTTTTAGTCAACCTACTTTCCTGGCAATGTATCCCTTATGTTTCCTTAATAAGTGGGTCATTAGGTTAAGTTGGGAGACCCTTCCCCCCCTATAGGCATATTTATTGAGATGAATTGTGGTGCTATTAGTCCCTGTGTTATTATGTTCCCCTCTCCCTGAGATATAGCACCACTGTTCTAAGACCTTTGTCAGAAGGCAAGAAGGTATTAGCCTTTATTATAAGGCTTTATTGAGAGATGATGAGTCACATTGTGACCGTGCCCCTTCACGTAGTTTTATTATTCCCCCCTCCCCCTTACCTGATGGGCTATTCTCTTAATGATAGAGATTTGTATATGACATTGAAGTCATAGTGAGTGAACTTAAAAGTAATGTCATAGGTTAAGGACCATGTATCTTTCTATGAGGCTGTATGTTAAACAAACAATGAATAACCCATTTGTGTGAGATGTTTTTTTTATATAATATGTAATATTCCAGTCATATTTCTTAGTTTTTTGACAAAAATATTCTTCAAGAATTAAAAATACCTCATAAAATGAGAGATTTATGTGGTAATAATTCACATTTGGTATTTAGGTTAGAAGAGTTGGAACCTCACATATTTTTTTTTTACAAGTTGTCATATGGTAGTGTTTACTTTATTGGTTGTTGCCCCCATTGTATATTGGTCCCTGGTCAGTCTTCTCTTTTCTCTCATATTTTTTTTTTTGAATCTCATTTGGGAGATTTCTCTTTGATATTTTTGTTTATTACATTGAATTAAATCTAAAAAGTAAGAAGTA